>PVIW01000818.1:195712-389205 GCA_004026585.1 Noctilio leporinus
TTCATAAGAACCTATGCACACCTATGTTCATAGCGGCACTATTTACAATAGCCAAGTGCTGGAAACAGCCTAAGTGCCCATCAGTGGATGATTGGATCAAAAAACTTTGGTACATTTACACAATGGAATTCTATATAGCAGAAAGAAAGAAGGAACTTGTACCCTTTGCAACAACATGGATGGAACTGGAGAGTACTATCCTTAGTGAAATAACCCAGTCAGTGAAGGACAAATATCCTATGATCTCACCTATTACGGGACAATAATGAGCAAAACTAACAACAAGCAAAAGAGAACCAAGTATATGAATACAGTGAATAGTACTTCAGTGGTCAGAGGGAAAAGGGTTGGGGGGAGGGGAGAGGCAGAGGCAAGAAAGGGAAGCAGCTTAGGCAAGAACCTAGTGTAAAGAAACCATGGACATGGACAACAGGTGGGATTGACTTTGGTGGGAATGGGTGGGTGGGGAGGGGGACAGAGGGGAGCAAAAAGGGGATGGATGTAATACAACAACAATAACATTAAAAAAAAAAGAAAGAAAGAAAACTACAGGCCAATATCACTGATGAACGTAGATGCTAAAATTCTCAACAAAATATTAGCAAACTGGATCCAGCAATATACTGAAAGATCATACACCATGACCAAGTGGGTTTCATTCCAGGGATGCAAGGATGGTACAATATTTGCATATCAATAAATGTAATACACCACACAAAATGAAAAACAGAAACCATATGATCATATCAATAGATGCCAAAAAAAGCATCTGATAAAGTGCAGCACTCACTTATGACAAAAATACTCAGCAAGATGGGAATTGGTGGAATATATCTCAACATAATAAAAGCCGTATACGAGAAACCTGCAATCAACATCATACTCAACGGGCAAAAACTGAAAGCCTTTCCCTTAAGGTCAGGAACAAGGCAAGGGTGTCTACTCTCCACTTCGATGCAACATAGTTTTGGAAATTCTAGGGATGAGATAAGAAAAAGGAATCAAAGGTATCCAAATTGGAAAGGAGGAAGTAAAACTGTCATTATTTGCAGATGACATGATAACATACATAGAAAACCTTATAGGCTCCACTAAACAACTACTCAAACTAATAAGTGAATTTGGCAAAATAGTTGGATACAAAGTCAATATCCAGAAATTGAAGGCACTTTTATACACCAACAATGAAACATCAGAGAAAGAAACTAGAAAACAAATCCCATCTACTACAACAACAAGAAAAATAAATACCAGCCAGGGCACATAACTAGGTTACAAGCCAGGTCTCCAGCCAGATCCGTAGCTGGAGGCAGGCAAAAGGCAACCATACATTGATGTCTCTTTCCCTCTCTCCCTCTTTGCCTCTCTCCCTACTCCTCTCTCTGAAAGTAATAAATAATGTCTTTAAAAAATAATGGAAAATTAAAGAGGGTCACTAGAAGATAAGATACCCTGTGAAAAGATGAGAGAGGACTCACCACATAGTCCCCTTAAAAAGAAAATAATAAATAAAAGTACCTAGAAATAAATTTAACCAAAGAGATAAAAGACCTGTGCTCAGAAAACTGCAGAACACTGAAGAAGAAAATTAAGGAAGATACAAATAAATGAAAGCATATACCATATTCATGGATGGGAAGAATTAACATAATAAAAATGTCCATACTACCCAAAGCCATCTATAGAGTCAATACAATCCCTATTAAAATACTAATTCATATTTCACAGACTTAGAACAAATACTTAAAAAATGTGTATGGAGCCAAAAATGACCTCGAATAGCTACAGCAACCTTGAGAAGAAAGATATAGGAGGAATCACAATACCAGATATCAAACTATATTACAAAGCCATAATAATCAAAACAGTCTGGTAATGGTACAAGAACAGACATACAAATCAATGGAACAGAATAGAGAGCCTAGAAATAAACCCAGGACTCTATGGGCAGCTAATATTTGACAAAGGGGGAAGGAAACTAAAATGGAGTGAAAATAGCCACGTCAACAAGTGGTGTTGAGAGAACTGGATAGGAACATGTAAAAAAATGAAACTAAGCCCTGGCTGGTAGCACAGTGGTTAAGGCGCCGGCCTGCGAACCCAAAGGTCGCAGGTTCGATTCCCCAGCCAGGGCACATAACCAGGTTGCAAACCAGGTCTCCAGTCAGGTCTGTGCCTGGAGGCAGGTGAAACGCAACCATACATTGATTCTCTCCCTGTCTGCCTCTCTCCCTTCCCCTCTTTCTAAAAATAGTAAAATAAAATATTTAAAAAAAAATGAAACTAGACCACCAGTTTACACTACACACCAGAATAAACTCAAGATGGACAAAAGGCTTAAACATAAGTAAGCCATGTCACCATAAAAGTCCTAGAGGAAAACATGGGCAGAAAAATTGCTCATATCCTATGCAGCAATATTTTCAGATATCTCTCTCAGGGCAAGGGAAATAAAGGAACAAATAAACAAATGGGACTATATCAAACTGAAAAGTTTCTGCTCAGCTAAAGAAAACATTAGCAAAGTGAAAAGGGAACCAACCATATAGGAAAACACATTTGCTAATGACACCTCAGACAAGGATTTGATCGCCAAAATATATAAAGAACTTATACAACTCAACACCAGGGAGACAGACAACCCAATTAAAAAGTGGGCAAAGGACCTGAGCAGATACTCTCTGAGGAGGACATACAAAGGACCCACAGACATATGACAGAATGCTCAATATAATGAGCCACCAGAGAGATGCAAATTAAAACAACAATGAGATACCACCTCACACCTGTTAGAATGGCAATCATCAACAAATCATCAAACAACAAGTGCTGGCAAGGATGTGGAGAAAAGGGAACCCTGGTGCACTGCTAGTGGGAATGCAGACTGGTGCAGCCACTACAGAAAACAGTATGGAATTTCCTCAAAAAACTGAAAATAGAACTGCCTTATGACCCAAGCAATTCCACTGCTAGGTAATACCTGAAAAATCCTGAAACACCAATTCAGAAGAACCTGTGCACCCCTATGTTCATAGCAGCGCTATTTACAATGGCCAAGTGCTGGAAACAGCCTAACTGCCCATCAGTGGATGAATGTATCAAAAAGCTGTGGTACATTTACACAATGGAATGCTACACAGCAGAAAAAAAGGAACTCCTACCATTTGTGACAACATGGATGGAACTTGAGTATCGTGCTTAGTGTAATAAGCCAAGCAACAAAAGACAAATATGGTATGATCTCACTTAATACAGGAGACTAACAACAGTAACAACAAAAAACAGATGAGCAGAATGGAACCAGAGACATGGAAAAAAAGGAACAGAATGATGGTGACTGGGTGGGGCAGTGGGGGAGAGTGGGGGAAGGGTTTAGTCAAGAAGCTAGTGTGAAGGGCCCATGAACATGGATAAGGAGGTGGGGACTGACTGTGGGAGAGGGGGCAGGGATGGTGGGGCAGGGAAAGGCAATGGGGGAAAATGAAACAATTGTAATACAACAATAACAACTAAAAAAAAAGATTTGTTACATTTATAGCTATGCCCTTGTTCTTAGAAAAAAGATGGATTAAGGTACTATTTTTATTTCCAGAAATTAAAAGAAAATTGGTAGATAGCAAGAAATAAAATCCTTGCATACTTAGTCATGAAGATTTATCACAAAGATTTTTTTTAAAACACCAAACATTTAAGTGTTTTGTGGTAGACAAAATTATGCCTGCCTACCCCAAGGTGTCCACATTCCACTCCTTGGAACCTGTGAATATGCTTATTATATGGCAAGAAGGGTAAGTTTACAGATGGAAAAAAATTAGCTGACCTTAAAGAATATTATCCTGGGTTATTTGGGTGGGCCCAATATAATCACAAGGATCTTGTAAATGTGAAAAGGGAGGCAGAAGAGTTAGTTTCAGAGTGACACAGTTTGAGAGAGATGTGCCTGGTCATCGCTGGCGGGCTTGAGGATGAAAGGGGCCAAGAGCCAAGGAATGTGGTCAATCTCTAGAAGGTGAAAGGTAAAGAAACAGATTCTGCCCTAGAGCCTCCAGAAGGCACACAGTCCTGTCTACACCTTGATTTTAACTTGGTGAAACCCATTTTGGACTTGTGATGTCTAGAACTGTAAGATAACACATTTGCACTGTATAAGCCACCAAATTTGTGGTGCTTTATTATAGCAGCAATAGGAATTCAAATAATTTTATTTTAAGACACTCGACTTGTCATATTGGTTTTCTCTACCTCGTCAGTTAATTGGTTCAACTTTACAAGAGTGTCATTTCTTAAACTAGAGCCAAAAACACAAGTTTTCCATCATCACTTTCAGATAATTCACGAAGTCCCGCCTCTTACACAAGAGTCACCATTTTATTTTGTAATCAATTTACACTCTATTTGCAGTATGTTGCCCTAGACTAAAAGTCAACAAACTTTCTGAAAGAGTTAAGTATTTAAAGCTTTGCAGGCCACATACAGTCTCTGCTGCACATGCTTTTTAACTTCCACAACCCTTTAAAAATTCAAAAACCACTTTTTTCATAGGCCATACAAAAATAGGCTGCAGGATGGCTCTGGCCCATGAACTATAGTTTCCTGACCTCTGATGTAGATATAAAACAGTCAGGGAAAGACTGGCCACAAAGACGGTTGGTATTTATTCAAATGTTAGTGGGGAGAATATCTGAATAAGAGTTAATTTTATAGTCAGTTCATAACAAACACTTCCGCATGACAACTTTGGTTAAAAGCAAAGATTCTCAGCCATACCATGTTGTTAGTAGTTGCTGCAGTATCCTTCCCTCCCTGCCAAAAAAGTTCGTATCTGCAGTTTAACTCTTCTTGTAATTAGCACTTAAATGAAAACTAAGCAGCATAAACACAGGAAAAAACATTTTCCCTTCCTAACCGCCTAGACTGTATGTACATAAACAGAGAACATGTACCAACTGCTTGTTAGAGCTGGTGGTATATGGCCACGTGCCTGGTTATGGAGATGGAGCACACACACAGGAAACAGAAACCAGCAAAGCCAGGTCAGAAGGCTCCAGACTCCACAGGACCTGGCTTCCACATTCTGACTACATGAACCAGAACTTCCTATCTCTTGGCAACTGTCACCACCAAGCCACTGTAGAGGCTTGAGTAATATCTCCTAAATTTCACATCTACTCAAAGCTCAGAATATGACTCTGTATTAGGAACAGGGTCTTTCCAGAAGTAATTACCTAAGATGGGGTCATACTGGATTACAGTGGACCCTAAATCCAATAAATGGTATCCTTATAAGACACAGAGACACAAGCAGGGAAGAAGGCCATGTTAAGACAGGGCCAATTTGGAGCAAGGCAGTTACAAGCCAAGGAATGCTAAGGATGGCCAGGAGCCCCCAAAAGCCATTCTCCCTACAGTATTCAGAAAGAATGTGGCCCTACCAATACCTTGATTTCAGATCTCTAGCCTCCATAGCTGTGAGAATAAACTTCAGTTAAGTCACCAAGTTTGTGGTAATTTGTTATGGTAGCCCCAGGAATCCACTATACCCACCCAAATGGAGATTGGCACCTTTTGTAACCAATGACAACAGTAACACTAGTCAGATAGTAAGCAGTGAAACTTACCTCTACAAACTCAAATTCAACAAAAGTAAATCCTTGGTGCTTCTCTACAACAGCAGAAATGGGTAATTATGTAGGCAGTAGGGTACATATACTCAATTGCCATTTAAAAAATGAAAATCTGCCCTGACTGGTGTGGCTCAGTGGACTGGACACCAGCCTGCAAACCAAAGGGTCACCAGTTTGATTTCCAAGCAGGGCACATGCCTGGGTTGTGGGTCAAGTCCCCAGGTGGGGATGGGAGAGAGGTAACCACACATTAATGTTTCTCTTCCTCTCTTCCTCCCTCCCCCTCTAAAAATAAATAAAATCTTTAAAAAAAAAAAAGTGAAAATCTAATTTTTTCTTAGATAACAATGCTTCCAGAAATATTGAAGTTATTTTGTTTAGGTCACTATAGCTGAATAGTAACAAAAATTTTAAATTTTGTAGTATCCATTCTACCACTACACAATTTAAGTTTTGAGTTCTTTTCCAAGCATGTTGATAATCTTTGTTTATAAGACTTAGAGTAGAAAAAAATGTTTATCAATTATTCATCCCAATTGAGCATTAAGCACCAACCTCACTACTGAGTCAGGTAACTACTAGAGACAGGAGCAGTTATTTTAGTTGGCAGAGAGCAAGAGCAATAAGAGTTACTAATTTATAGAATGCAGGAATAGAAGGGCCCCCAGGAGCCAGTCTTACCATTCAACTTAAGAATTGAAGAATTTGTGCCCTAACCGATGTGGCTCAGTTGGTTGTCATTCTGCAAAGCGAAAGGTCACCAGTTCGATTCCCAGTCAGGGCACATGCCTGGGTTGCAGGTTTGGTCTTTGGTTGGGATGTGTACAAGAGGCAGCCAATCGATGTTTGTCGCTCTCTAAAAAATAAATAAATATATTTTTAAAAAGTGAAGAACTTAAGACTCAGAGAGTTTGTCACACACAAAGTTAGTAGCAAAGCTAGGTCTAAAACTCCTATTTTAAAAAATAGAACCATGCACTATACATGTGATACCAACTGAAGGAAAACTCACCCAGATAAGCAGGAGCCAAGGCTCCATTGTCAAGGCTGAGTTTCCCTGCTGACCTCTCCTTTTTAAAAGCACAGCTGCCAAAAGGGAGGGGTCAGCAGGTATGGTGGGACTCAGCCACTCAGCAGGTGGTATTAAATAATAACAAGACCTTTTCAAGATTTTTTAGACTATCTTCTTACTGATCCTTATTACACGGTTTACATAGTAAATGGTAAGAAATCAAAGCCCCCAAATGATTTCAATGAGGAGAAAGCCTTTCTTCAAATCACACAAGTTGTCTATCAATTTCAGCCCATAGCCATACCACCATCTTGGCTTCATTGTCGTCAAAACATTCTTTTTCTGTCACTAAAAGCAATGATATTGACCTACAAAGACATCCTCCTTAACTTTATTACCTACCAAACATATATAGAATGTGCATGACTTAATGTTTTTCCCTCCAAGTTCTTTCTCTGCCATCAGGAATCTAAACATGAGAGACCCTGAAAAGACCCATCTGTTTCATAATCCAGTGTAATCTGATTATCTGTGAGGTCTCCTAAGGAATAAAAGCAGCACAAATAGCTTTTGTTGTCCACCTTTTCTGCCAGTCCACCAAGCTCTTTCTGAACTAACATCCTCCAGACTTTTGGTACAGCTGCTACAACAACAATGTGTTAGTAAGAGAGGCACAGGGAGGAAAAGGCAGGGGTCCCTACAGTCTTTTGGGTATACAAGATGACTTCTCCCCATTCTTCCTCAGGTCTACACCTAGCGCCTGTCATAGCTTCCTAAATGAGCTCACCATCTCCAGTCTCTCCTCCATAAAGTCACTGGAATAATTCCAAGAAAGTACGAATCTCATTACAACACTGCCCTTCTGAATACTGCCTAGAAGCTCACAAATGCCCACATGACAGGTCCAAATTCCTTAGCATGGCATATAAGACCATCATAACCTGAGTCTTACCTACCTCTCTTGCCTTTCCCCCGTGTTTTCCCAATGCAAACTATTTGCCTCCACGCACTAGACTTTTACCCCTATGGGCTTTTGCTTGTTATTCTCCATTGAGTCCAGAATCTTGCTCCCACCTTGGACACCTAACTCCTGACCTTTTAAACCTGGCTCTGGCCTTAGCGCATTCAGGACATACACCCTCACCTTTCCAGGAAGAAGGGTCATTCCCTGAAACCCTCAGCCCGATTCTATTCAAGTCAAAATATAGATAGTGCTCACCAACATGCACAGTGAGACTTCCCATAATTCCCCAACTATTCTGGGAATGCCTTCGTCTAAGGAGGAAGAGCCAAATTTGGGATGAGGTACAGGGTCCCAACAACACTTCACTACCTGTCTGGATTAAAGATTGGCGGAAAAAGAGCTCTGGGCAGCACTAGGACCAGCAGAGCCATTAGGTCGTGAGCACCAGCCACAGACCGCTGAGATGGAGCCCCACAGAGGTGGGCCCTGGCCGCTGCATGCCGCGTGCCGCGCGCCACGTGCCGCTCCCTGCGCACCCCGCGCGCCACGCGCCGCACGCTGCCAACGTGCCGCATCACGCCCCGCACGCCGTATGCCGCGCGCCGCCCCGCGCGCCATGCGCCACCCCGCGCACCGCCCCGCGCGCCACGCGCCGTATGTCACATGCCGTGCGCCCGCACCGTGCGCCACACGCCACACCCCATATGCCACACACCGCTGTGCCACCTGGGGCCAACCCCAACCACGATTCAATCAAGGCCTTGCTAGTGAGACGACCCTGTATCGCTCAAATGCCGGCACCCTCTCGGCGGCAGCCATCTTGTTCCCTACTCTTCCGCCGGAAGCGGGCCCCTGCACCCACCGGAAGCAATCGCCTGCACCCACCGGAAGCGAGGCCCATACCCCGCCCCCTGACCAGCTGGCGCAGTTGTTGCACCAACCGAGTCCTGTCCAGCTGGCGCAGTTGTTGCACCAATGGAGTCCTGCCGCTGCAAGGCGTGGAGTAACGCGATAACAGGGGGGGGAAAAAACCACTAACGCACAGCTGCATTGACCATGGTCGTCAGAAAATGGAGGGATCTACTGTAATTGGGCTTGACTTTAAGGAAAGGGAAGCCGGCCAAAAGGAGCATTCCAAATAGGAAAGGCCCTTTAGGACAGCCTGCCCTGTGCGATGGAAAAAAGGGTTCCTAGAGGGCAGAGCGGGCCGAATGCTTGACCGTGGCCAGGTTACATAGTCGTTCTGGGGACTGAAGGAACCACAAAACACGAGCAGAGCAATTGCTCACTGCTGTCCCTCAGACTTATCTCCCAAGCCTTTTCCGTTGTCAGGGAAAACTCAATTTGCATAATTTGGAGAACTGGGTGTGCTGAGCTGCCTGCAGAACCATCCTAGTAGGCAGAAGGGACTGACAACCATAGCCAACAAGTCCAGGGTCGATGTAGCTTCCATTAAGTCCTTCGGAAATGTGCCACTCCTCTATCAGAGATCCAAAGCCTGCTGTGATCAGACTCCTATTCCCTTGTTAAATGTGAGTCAATATAAAGTCCTCACACAACAGAATGCAGTGGGTCAGTTCTGCACACTTAAGCTAACCCAGAATAGCCTATTATTGCCAGGAAGGGATGAAGTATACAAAATTTCATTTGACCCTATTTACAATCTAAAATTATTTCCAGTGAAATTTATAAAATAAAACTGTGGTCAGAGTAAAGCATAAGACAGAGGCAATTTTATGGAGACTTTTTTTCTTTATTGAGAAACTTAAAGACTTGGGTACATCAAATAAAACCAATTTCTGGGGGGCAAAAATCAAAACCCACAATAGAAAACAAAAAAAAAAAAAAAAAAAAAAAGTGAACATTGGGCCACTGCAGAACCCAGTGAATATATTCTTTTAATTGAAAATCTCTAGGTGCTTCATAATTGACCTTTTGATACAAAATGACCTATCTTTAAATTTGTAATTTGTGTGGTTCTTGATGTTGAGGTCCATAGGACAAGCTAGGAAGTCTTCAAACCTTGAGCTGAATTTCATGAGGGGTTATTTGGCTTTTGAATCCTGAAAATAAAAGCACCAGCATAAATAATCAAAAGAACCTGAAATTCACTGAAATCTGACCCTCAGTGCTGACATTTGGCCTGGATAAAATTCTGTTGGGGTTGTCCTGTGCAGTGTTGAATGTTTAGCAGCATCCTTGGCCTCTACCCACTAGATGCCAGTGACACATTCCCAGTTGTGAGAACCAAAAATGTCTCCTGACATTGGCAAATGTCCTCTGAAGGGGCGTACCTAGTTGACGACCACTGACTTTAAGGATAGCTATGGTCTATAAAAACTGACCCCCACCCTTCCAGGCCATCCTGTACTCAAAAGCTTCTTCCGTTTTATGGTTCTCTTGCTTAAATTCCAAATGAGAAGCCAAGGAGCAGCAGCTATGTCAAGTCAGCCCTACCCTCCACATCAGGTCTGGCCCTTACACATGTACTTTTCCCTTGATTGTGCCTCTGCTCATTTGGTTCTTTCCTTTTTCTTCATCAGTCTTTGTCAGGTCCTAGCTTCACTCAAAACCCCTGAAGACAGAGGCCATGCCATGGCCCCCCAAGTCCAGAAGTCAACTGGAACACACGCTGTGTAGCTGCAGTTGAATGTCCGTCTCTCCCACTTTGATACCAAGGCCTCTGTGTCTCCTGTGTTCCTGGAGTTAAGCAGCAGCTGAACACACAGCTGACCTTAAATGATCTCAAATCAAACCAGGGAGATGCTCATGGAAATGAGGCTGTGGAATCTGGTTACGACACACCTGTACATTCATTATTCCAGACCAAAATGGGATTCTTGAGAACATCTGGTTAGAACCATCAGGAAAGGATAATAAGCTATACAGAACTGCTAACCAGGTATTCTTTATTGAGAACTGTTGTTCGCTCCTTACAACTTACAACCTGTACTCTTTTCTCCATGTTAACATCCAGATAGCAGAAAAAACCCAGAAGATAGCATGCCAAAGTTACCAGGTTAAATGGCAAAAACCTGGCGCGCTCTCTATATATTTTCCCTAATCCTTTAGGAAGATATTATTCATGAGTCAAAACCATTGCCAAAAACAAAATAGGCAAACGTACAGTTTTTTTCTTGTCTAAGAGGTAGCAGCAGCAACAGCGCCCACCTTCTGGGCAGCTTCTTTCTTGGCATGATGAGCCTGTAGTACCGCCACAGCTTCATCCACCTGTGAGAAATCTCCAGGTGGTCAGGGACATTGAAGGAGAGCGCCCCCCACGCCTCCCTGATGCCCAGGCCCAGTGGTAGCTTCCGGTGCTGACTGCTTTCTCAAATAACCGCACCACAGCAGCCCCTTCTCTGTGCCACGCCTGAGGGTTCAACACCAGCCATCCTGCTCCCCAGCTGAGCCCACCCGTTTACCTTGGAGCGGAGAGACTCGGGAGACTCCAGCATGTGCAGCAGCTCGGAGTTGTCAATCTCCAGCAGCATTCCTGTGATCTTGCCAGCCAGGTTCGAGTGCATGGTTTGGATGAGAGGGAACAAACGCTCTCCTATGGAAAGACACTCAAGTAAAAACCAGGTCAAATCCCAAGAAAGGATGGACGCTGGTGTCCAGGTCAGTACCAAACTCTGGCCCCCTCTTCTGTAGTAAGCACATGAGCCACTCACCCAGCATCTGCTTCTGTTCCTGGGGGGGTGCTGCGGCCAGCATGGATGCAGTCAGGGGCTCCTGCCCCTGCACATGGACTGCAGGCTGGGATGCCTGGGAACCAGGACAGGCAGCTGGTTAGCACCAAGGAAAGGGCTCTTGACAGTGATCAAGAGCCTGACCGTTTAACATCTGAAAGTCTTTGTAAAGGAGTTGAAGGTAGCTGCCCTTGCTGTAAAGGATTTAGCTGCAATCTTAAGGGATGGAGAAAGCAAGGTGAGGAACAGTGGTGTGGGCACAGAAACGCAGCAGATTACAGTAAGAGCATACTATTAGAAGGAAAGGGAAATAAGTAAGTCTGCACTTCTTGGCAATCATCTATCCAATTATTTTCATTTATTCAAGGTAATTTACACAATGTGACCCAAGAATGTGAAACCTCGTTAATAAGGTACAATGCATATTTGTATATAGAGCCTTTTCCTGAAAATTCCAGTTTTCCTTTAGGGCGAATTACTAGTAGAGACTGGGTCAAAGGATATGACTATCAAACCATTTATAATTACATCCCACATGACCTTTATTGAACCAAATGTTACTGTGTCAAATGGCTAAGGACTGTCAACATGCAACATTAGTGCCTGTCATAGCCCTAAAAGTAAAGGGTCTTGTAGGCAAAAAATATTTCACATAGCACCAAGTTTGGGAAATATTTAACTTAGCACAGAGCAGAGGAAGAAGCTCATGGATCACAAGGCAGAGTGTGGCTCCTCCAACCAAAGTGCTACTGAGCTTTTCAACACACTAGCTGCCATTGTGGCCTGCCTGGGGGCACAGCTCCAAGGGCAGCAAGTTCGGCTCAGAAAATCTGACACTTGGGCCCAACTGACCACTCCAACTTACTTAATACCTCTGAAGTGGAACCTTTCTGTGGCATGGAGTTCTCTCCTGCCTTGATGGACTGATTATCTTGCAGAGAAGCTAAGGATCAACTAGGTAAGTGGAGGTGGAAAAAAAAAAACACAAGCTCTTTAAACTGAATGGGCATATATGTATTCTACTGTGAAGGGGAGCAGGAAGTACCAGCTGTCTCCTCTGGGGCATTTCTGAGTGGTGTTGTCAGGAAGACCATGTCTAACCCCCTTCTTGCCCACTAGAGAGCGCCTCCAGGGCGTTGTCACCACACAGAACACAGCATCCTGACACAAGAGCAAGCAGTTGATACCTGCTGAAGGAATCAGAGCCAGGCAGCTTTTATACCAAACAGAAACAGAGGAAACCCTTTCAGTGCTGTTCCATGTCCCTCACCTGCAGAGGCGGTATGGCAGGGTGAGGGCTGCGGACACTGGAGGCATACTTGTAAGGTGTAACAGCCCGAGGTGGGGCAGCAGCCACGGCAGCACGGGGTGCTAAGTTTTGTACAGCTGTGGGAACACCTTAAGAAAAGAACAGTCAAATTAAAGCCCATCAACCTGAGCAAAGACCCGTCAAATCCCAGCTTTCCCCATTCTGTGTGCATCCAATACCACCTCCAGACTGGCAGCTGTCAGTCAGCCCTTGCTGGGCGGCACCAGCCCCACCAAAGTCCATAGCCAAGCGGTCCGGGCACTCAGACCCTACAACAGACCAGCAAACGCACATCAGTGTTGGCAGCAGATGTCCAACTGGCCACGCCCCACGGAAGGAGAAATTCCAACACATGTTCACACAGCACATCACACATTGGGTCTCTATTGCTACTCTCAAGAACAGCCAACCAATAACATACAACTTTTTTCACCTCTCAGAATACAGGACATACTCTGTTAAAAAAATAAATTCCTTAACTCTCCCAACTCCACCCAAACGAATGGGCTGCCTCTAGTCATCCAGCTAACAAACTTCAACATTTAACTTTTTTTTAAGTCACCAACCAGCAAAGACTAACCAACACTCCTCTGCCCCTTAGTACCTACCTAAGCACACAGCTAAGATTATAGAACCAGGACTTGAAGACGAGGCAACGAACTGACCAACCCTGGGCAGAGCCAGTCATCCTGACTCCCTCCTCCCCAGGCCACACTTCTCAAGGCCCGTTTGCTCACCGACTCTCTGAGCAGAAGTAGGGAGGCCACGAGAGGCCGGAGCATTACCAGTTGGAGCCAGATGGCGAAGAGTTGGACGAGGCCCAGCCTGGCGTATAGCACTTGGCATTCCCTGGAAGCCTGGCAAAAAGACAAAAATGGCACGTCATGGATGAATGACGTGATGCTCCTCACACAGGGCAAGCAGAAGCGGTGGGGAGACCATGGTGATCGAAGCCCTGTTCCCCACCACCTACCTTGAGGTCTCCCACCTTGCTGCCAGCGTGGATTAGGTCTCATCTGTGCTAACTGGTTCGGTGTGTAATACGGAGGTCTTCCCTGAGCCTGGAAGAAAAAGCCCCCATGCCCTTTTATTTAAAAAAATCCCAGTCCACACTGGAGAAATACCTCACCTCACTACCAGGCTTTGGCTAATTTGGGTAGAGGCTCTCTCTACTCAAAAGCTTGGGGTAAGGAATGTCAGTTACTGGGGATTCTTTTACTCTACCCCTGCAACTCTGCCCATGGGTAGAGTCCTTCCACCTTTTATTTTAAGGACCCTTACCCTTAACATTCTAGAACTCCGATATCCCAGACCCTTCTCTCCCAACCACTGCAGGAGCTGCAATTAGTGGGCAGGCTCCACAGCCACGAACATACAGCAGACCCACCTGTGGAACTGCTGGCACGAAGTAGCCACCAGCTGTAGGCTGGAACTGATTTAAGATGGCATTGGCAGGGAGTGCTCTCATTCCAGCCACCCGCTGCATATACTGGTTGGTCAGGTGAGCCTTTCGCTCTTCCTTCCTTTGGGCTAGAGCAACATACAGTGGCTTGGAGCCCACGATGCGACCGTTCATCTCAGTGACTGCTTTGGTGGCCTCTTCAGGAGATGAGAAGCAGACGAAGCCGAACCCTTTGCTTCTCCCATCCTCCAGCATCACCTACAACAGGAGGCCAGCTTAAGAAAAAGGCATTCTATGTTCTGACAGCTATTAAGAGCCAGAACATCTGGGTTTTGCTGAAAGAGTCTAGGAGAGGGGTTCTCTGCCCTGCCCCAGGATACTCTCCAGACCAATTGAGTCACAACTTCTAAGGGCCAGACCTAGACATTTTCTTTAATTCTCAAGTTCCCAAATATTATGGTATGGCTAATGGCTAAACTAGAAACCAGAAGATGTTTCCTGATACTTAGCAGCATAGCTACCTCTAGGTACTCACATAAGAGAGCTGGGCAGCAATATCAAAAAATTTAACTGAGTCAGCATACGCTTTTGAAATACCACATGTGAAAAAGAGTTAAAAACAATGACGGTCACCATTAATTCAATGCGAGTAGCACAAGAAAAATGATCAGCTGGGAGACGGTTGAATTCTAGTCTCAGCTCTGCAACTTCTAAGCTGTACAACATTAATAAAACACATACTTGAGCTTTCTAAACCTCATTGTCCATGAGGCAAATACCTACAAAGCCACATGTCTACTAGTTCAGGTGGTCTTTCCTAGTCATTCATAAATGACTCTTTCCTCACCTGAAAATGTCACTTATTACTTTCCCTGGCCCATCACTTAAGCACTGGTAGCAGTATGATCGTGTGCTTGCCACCATTCTGTATCTTAGCTCACTGCCTGGAGAGCCTCCTAAAGTGAAGAACGTGGAAATAAACATGTGTATCAACCCAACAACTCCCAAACAAGGAGGTGGGCCAATAAGGTAAGAACAAGACACTTTGATCATGAAAATGATGCCTATGTGGAAGGATTGAGCGAAAAAGGAAAGAAAGGACTCATGGACATGGACAACAGTATGGTGAGTGCCGGGAGGAGGGACTGTAAGGGGACTAAATAGTAATGGGGAAAAAATACAATAGATTAAAACCCCACAGGTTGGCTTCTGGTCAACACCTGCTATGATGATGATGATATTCACAGCTTTTGGGTGACTTAAACTAAGGATTGGGCATGGTCACCTAGAGTCTGTATTAACCCAGCTGGCCTCCATTCCGCCATCTAAACAACTTTGTGACATTTGCTGCACTTCTGCTGAGCAGGGCTAGTTTCTGCAATAAGCTATGACCCAAAACTTTCAGACCCTGCCACATTCCCGAAGTGCCAAGGACACACAATACATCAGTCTTCTCTTGCTCAAGGACTCAAATTCCTTGACTTTAAAATGGGGTTCATACTTACCCTAACTCAGTTGATCTAGCAAAGAAAATCAAGCAAATGATGCATATGGCAAACGTGGAAAAACAAACTTTCTGTTCTTCTTTCCTCCTCCTTTTAAGATGAGGATGAAAGTTCCCATCCCAGTTCTACAATCTTCAAAGTACCTTCATTCAGGGAAAGTGTGGCAGAGTTGTAGAGACAGGCCCCAAGACACATGGAAACAACCCGTCTGGATTTCCTCTGCTCTTACTGTAGCACCATCTGTCCCCACACCAGCACGAAGCAGCAAAGAATGGGAAAGATTCAGGTGCCTGCGGTGGGTGGCAGTGAGGGACTAGGTCTGATTGTCTGGTTTACCTCCTTCCCCCAAGGCCTTAGGAGACAGCGTAGTAACAACCTAATGAATTGTTATTCTCCAGAGCACACAGTCTGGTGGCCAAATGAGTACCAGGAGGAATTTGCAAGATTAATGTGGTAGCTATAATCAGAAATGAATATAATTTAGATCCTATTCCATCAATGAAACAAATGCCAATAAATTGCCAAAAGATCACAGTTTTTGCTTTCAACCCAGAATCTCAGTGTAAAAATACCTTAGCGCTGGTGATGGATCCGAAAGGAGAAAACTCTTTCCTTAACTTTTCATCATCAATGGTATCATCCAAGTTCTTAATGTAGAGATTCACCCCCTACAGCAGAAGGTTCACTGTTAATTGCTCTTTTATACCCCATATAGGCCTTAAAACAGTTCTCCAGCGGGGGCTCCCGGCCAACAGCATCAGTACCTCTGGGTACTTGTTGGAAATGCAAGCTCCCAGGCCAGACTTCAAACCTAATGCATCAGGAATCCTGATGCTCAGCAACCTGGGTTTCAGCAAGTCCTGCATGGGACTCGGATGCATCTCGAAGCTGAGACACTACTGCTCTGAAGTCCCAATTGGAGCATCAGTGCCGTCACATGCTGCTTCCCCTCCCTCTTGCCGCTCTGGCTGGCCATGCACCCCCGCAGGGCCCTTCCTGCCACTATTCCAAGCAAACGGGCATCATTTAAGTAAAAGGAACCCATGTGACTGAAGACTGAGATTTCTGGAACTCAGTCTCTAATAACATAATCTTTTTGGTCCCTGGTAGGCATATTCTTTTTAAACCTGGTGATGCTGAACAGGCTGAGTCCCCAATGAGAAAGCCTACTCCGCGTCCCAGTGCTTTCCCAACGCATCCTAGTAACTCCCCTGTCGGTAGGCTGTGCCAAGACCACCTCTCACCTGGTATCGACTAATTCTCTCTTGTTTCAGCTGTTCAAATTTCCGTTTTAACTCAGCCTGCCGTTCCACTTTCTTCTGTGCACGGCCTACAAAAATGATTCTCCCATTGATGTCTTTCCCGTTCATCTCTTCCACGGCCTAAAGAAGGAAAAACATGAATCTTTCAAAAAGATGCAGAGGCAGAGGCATTGTTCTGGAGGTCCTAAGTCCCACCAAGTATTCTGAGAAAGAAATCTTCCCTCTAGGGCTAAAAACTAATTTCACTATCTCTGAAGTCAGCTAGGCAAATCCAAACTTCCTCATCAATAAAATGGGGCTAATGTTCAGATGAGCAATTGACTCAAATAATATAGGAAAAAAATAGTACAGTTGTATAAATACAAGCACAGTAGACATGAGCCTACCTGGATCACCTGACTGTTACAACAATTCTCAGGTTATTTTGCAAGCATTAAATGATACAATACTCTGGCACTTGGTTCCTTCACATATGAATGGGAACAAATACCTGTCCTATTTTCAACCTACCAGGCTGAACAGCTAAGGTCAGAGGTTTGCGCCAAGTGCTTTGAAAACAGTTAACTGATAAGTTAACAGGTAAAACCCCATAAGAAGGCAATTTCCAAATATAATTAACTGTGCATCACTACTAGACATGCAGGTTATTCCAGCTCCATTCTGTGTTATCAAGGCCCTGCCCACACTCTGGGGCCATTTCCTACAACACGTTCCCAGCCCTTGTGGTACTCTCACCTTGTTGGCATCCTCGTGCTTTTCGTAACTCACAAAGCCAAAGCCTTTGGATTTCCCACTGGGATCTCTCATCACCTTGACACTTAGGGTCTTACCTATTACCAAAGGACAGAACTATTAGTAACACCATCTCTACCACAGCTCCAGGAGAGAGGCTTCTGTAGGAGCCCACTTGAAGTGACTTCCGGCTGAACCCAGATGGACTTTTAAGAAAGAGGCACTGTGCCTGGCCTTCTAATCCTGACCAAGCCTCTGAGATGGCCTTGGAGCTTGGATGAGGCAGGGTAAAGCCATGGGCCAAGGCCTGGAGTCTATTCTTATCTACCCTATGACCTTTGTCATGCAAGGAATTTTACTTCTGGGTTTAGGTGCCCTCTTCTCTTAAATAAAAACTGATGAATTCCAAGTCTAGTGGATTGTGCAAGAGGACACATAAGGCAAAAGGCCCAACTTACCAAACTGGCTGAACAGCTCTTTCAGACTATCATCATCCATTTCTTCCCCAAAGTTTTTGATATACACATTGGTGAATTCCTTGGCTTTGGCTCCAAGCTCAGCTTCTCGCTCTTTTCGAGACTTAAATCTGCCTACAAACCTAAGAAGAAACCATGAAAAACTGATCACCCAGGGGAACAAAACATGATTTCTAGGGTCTCAAAGGAATGCAGGTTGAAGGCTGACAGGAGAGGTTAAAACGTGAGTCCCAATCCAACCACCAAGAGAGCAAGTTCAGAGATACCCAGCTCCCCACAGAGAAGAGAAAGAGGCAGGACTGTCCTGCAGAGACCAGTCCCAGAGTTCCTGGCTCACACCAGGCTACTCCTACCACATCACACTGCCTTCGTGAAGAAACCTGATGACCACGTTTTTTAAACGTTCATTTCTGTGCATCTATGTAAATGCATAGAAAAGGTCTGGAAGGATACAAACCAAACTGTTAACAGTGGTTAATCCAAGGAATGAAATTGCTGGAGTGAACTACCTTTAATTTCAGTGTTATGTACACTTAATAGGAATGTATCCATACTTGAAATAGCTTTAGATTTCTTTCCAGTGATACCTTTGGGAGACTTGACAATTGGGCACATACACACTATCAATGCAAGCCATTTCCTGGTCTGTTCAACAGTACAGAGGACAGAAATGGTTTTTGCTTGAAAGTGCCAGAACTCGTTGTCTCTTCTCTCCTTACATGGCTCGGCTAAGACCCCATCTCTCCATTGTGTAACAACCACAGCAAAGCAACAAGGTTTATTATGAATAGCATCTTTCCATTGAACCAAGTATTACTGTGAAGCCAGCCTTGTGTTAGAAGGTCACCAAGTCAGTCATAAGTTAGCCAAGTGGAGGTCTGGGGACAATTTGGTATTAAGCCCTAGTGAGTGACCCCATGGATAGATCAAGGTCATGTGGCTAGTATACAGCTCCTGGTTGGTCCAGGGCCCTCTCCACTCTGCCACTGGCCAAGACCCCTGCTCAGAGTGGGCTGAGAGCAGTCTTCCAGCCAGCCCCAGTTGCCAATGCTCACAAAACCCACAGACGTGTACTTTTAAGGGAGAGGCGGCAGGCAGGCCATGGCTTGGGCAGGAAGCCCACCTTGGCGAGTCAAAAAGGCTGCCATGGCTCGGCAGGGAGACTCACCAGCCCTGGAGTGGAGAGGTAGGAGCAGGCCACACTTGGGCCGAGAGAACCAGTAGCCGCCTTGTGTGTGCGTTAATACCGAGGTGGGGCCACGGCTGGCTCATGCGATGGCTGTTGCTCCGGACTGGGACACTCACACTTTGCGGTCATTGAGGAGCATGCCGTTCATCTTCTCGATGGCCTTATCTGCAGCCTCTTGGGTCTCGAAGTGAACAAAGGCATAACCCTTAGAGCCGTTCTCATCACACACCACCTATAAAAGACAAGGCGGCCCCTTTAGTGCCACTGGGCATCTGCCGAGACTCAGGGCCTCCCATGTCTGAGGCCTCAGAACCATCCATGGTCAAACAGCAGGGACTATAGCAGGTAAGGTTTTCCTAACACTCAGCACAGCACCAGGCACCCAGTAATGTTCCATTTACAAATGGTAGCCATTATTAGGCTGCTTCTATTCCAAGTGTTTTCTTCATTGAAAACACCAAGAGGTGTAGGCGCAAAACTGTTTTCCAAGCCTACAACAGAATTTCAGTTGAGTGTGGAGTTTTGACATGTAAACCACCACCACACAAGTTGTATACAATTCTCCACATAAACAGGTGCCCAGAAAAGGAAGAGGGTGAAGTTGTTTCTAAAATGACTACATACAGCTTCCTGGAAACCAGACAAACTGCTCTGGGTCCCCACCACCTAGAGAAACTTTGTCATGCTTTCCAAAGTTAGAAGACAGGAAGGATATTTCAGGCAGAGGGAAGAACAAAGACACAAAAGCACCTGCTAGTTATACTAGGTTGTGGTACAAATTATCTACAGGGGCCTTTTAGGCTTAAAAGCCATTTCCAGAATTTTGAAAATTACTATACCCTGTCACTCAATTCCAAGGCAATTTCCTGTTTACTATTATTTTGTTTTCAGGTAATTATTCAGCTGAAATAATTTCATCAATGCTTACCTTGCAGGACAGAATGTTTCCAAAAGCAGAAAATGTGTCATAAAGTGCCTTGTTATCTATAGATTTGTCCAGGTTCTTGATGAAGACATTTCCCACACCAGACTTCCTCAAAGAGGGATCCCTCTGAGACCACATGATGCGAATTGGCTTTCCCTTAATCACATCAAAGTTCATGGTATCCAAGGCCCGCTCAGCTGCAAGAGAGAAACACTTTTTAGTCAAGGATATAAAAGACCTGCTCTAGCTAGTGTGGCTCAGTGGGTTGAGCACTGGCCTGTGAACCAAAAGGTCACTGGTTCCATTCATTCCCAGTCGGGGCACATGCCTGGGTTGCAGGCCAGGTCCCCTGCAACTAATGGATGTTTTCTCCCTCTTTTTCCTCTAGAAAGAAATACAATCAAAAAAATAATAATAATAATTATACATATATATATACACACACACACACACACACACACAGACAATACGTATATACACAAAACACCTCAAGTAGGTGACTGCCACCACTCCTAAGACTTTTCAAGATAATCACCCTGATAAAAGGCAACTCTTTTTTTTTTAATTTTATTGTTGTTGTATTACATCCATCCCCTTTTTGCTCCCCTCTGTCCCCCTCCCCACCCACCCATTCCCCCCAAAGTCAATCCCACCTGTTGTCCATGTCCATGGTTCCTTTATACTAGGTTCTTGTCTAAGCTGCTCCCCTTTCTTGCTTCTGCCTCCCCTCTCCCCCCTCCCCCGCAACTCTTAATTCAAAGTTAAAGGGCACCAGATTCCTCTAGCCTGCATTGCTACTGATAATAGATAAAAGTTCTAGCCAATTCATCTACTTGGTAGCTGAAATTTCAACCCTTCTGGGTTTGCATCCTTGTTGGATAAAGGGCTTAGGTAAGATCATCTAAATGGCATTATGACACCAGGATCAAACACAGTGGTGGCGAGTAGGTCCCAAGACCTTCAGTGGATGCCTAAAACTGCAGATTCTACCAACCTTGCGTATTGTAATGTTTTTTTCCTATACAGATATACCTATGATAAAATTTATTGAACTAGGCACAGTAAGAGACTAACAATAATAAAATAGAACAATTCTCACAGTGTACTATATAATAAAGTTATAAGAATGTGCTCCCTCCATCTCAAATCTTAGGGTACTGTACTCCAATTTTCATTTAAATGAATTACTTCCACGTTCTCTTTGGTATCAATTGGCTGTATCACTACTCCTGTGCTTTGGGGCCATTGTTAAGTAAAACAAGGGTTAGCTGAACACAAGTGCTGCGACACCACAGTTGATCTGATGACTGAGGCGGCTGCTAAATGACCTGACTGGCAGGCAGTGTATAGAGTATGAATATGCTGGACATAGGATGACTCGTCCCAGGCAGAATGTGGGAGATTTCATCATACCTACCAGAATCACATGCAACACAACCCTTACAAATTGTTTATTTCTGGAATTTTCTATTTGCTACTTTTTAGGGGCCACAGCTGACCACAGGTAATTAGTACCACAAAGAGCAAAACAGCAAATAAAGGGGGACTACTGTACCTCCTATTTGACTAAGATTTCAACATGATTTGTAAAAGACACTGCAGCCTATCATCCACCGTGACACAGATGGGACAGCTGAAATGATCCATTTTATAAAATGAACAAATTAATGCTCAGGATGGCGAAGTGGTGCAGCTAACAAGTGATTAATAGCACTGTCTAACCACTGTTATCCACCTGAAACTAATACAGAATAAATTAAATTTTAAAAAATTACCAGATTTTGTTTCTTTTTTAATAAAGTATTGAGTCAAAGTTATCAACTAGTTGTCATTTAGCCTACACACCTAGGAGACAAATGACAAAACTGGGAGCAAATGGTTGCGAATGAAAATATGCTACCCCTGAATCCAGCCCAGTTTCTTCTATTTTCAGTTTCTGAGAACAGAAATTGATTCAGACTAGAATCCTCAGTCATCAAAATAATAAATACTAATAGTCACACATGGAAATGTTCTTTGTGTTATGAGATAAGAAAAGTAAAACGGCCACACCTTTCTACCTAGGTAGACAGTGCAAGTAGGCCCAGCACCTGATTTCCAGGCCTTCAAATGCTCTGGTGACCAACCAGTTCTCCCTACCAAATCCACGTGCGCACCATGGAGACCATTTAAAGGACCAGAAGCTAAAACAGATCATCACAGGCTGTCAGAGCCAATTCTCTTCATTGAGAGTAACAAGGACCCCAAGCTAGTGGCCACTTACCCTGACTTATGCAATGATCATCACCGAGAATGTCCTCCATGAAGGGGTACGACTAGGGTTTCCTGACTCAAGGTCCATCCCACTTAAAAGGGGGACAAAATTCCCTTACTACCCCTCCACAAGTTTAGCTGACCAGCAAGCCAAGGGAATACCTATCTCTAACAATCCTTCCCACCTTCCTCAAGTGGGCTCCTTGGGGTGGGAGGGGAAGAAGTCAAGAAATGGGAGGTAGGGCAGATCTATGTCAGGAAAAGTCCAGGCAGTTTGCTTGTGATCACCAGCTGAGGTCAAAAGCCTGGGACCTCAACCTGTGTTTCATCAATTAGCAGCGAAGGAACCCGTTTCAACACAGCTCCTCTTCTATTTCCAGACAGCACTGCAGAAGGCAAGTCTGCTCAGTCTGACAAATCGAGCTGCACTTATTTATAGCAGGGACAGGTCCTACAGAGGTATGTGTTGGCAGACACACTGACCAATGGTTTCTGCTACTATCTCTAAGTGACAGGACTTTTGTTCAGAAGCGTCAAGAAGGCAGGCAACAGCCAATGCGCCCACTACTCCAACCTAAAAAGGTCACACTCCGCAACCTTCTTAGTGCCTGTGGCCAAACACAAGTTGGCCTGGAGCACAATGAATTGATGGGAGAACTGCCTTACATATCCGGGGAAGTCCAACTCTATGGTCTCAGCTGCATCTGTGGCAAGTGGTATTCTCTGTGCTTCAGGGACAGCAAATAAAGTGGAGACAAAAATAGGGACCTGGAGATCCTTGGCCACAGAATGGTTTGTTTCTCCCAGTGATGATCTCTCCAGTTGTTCCTTTTTAATCTGGAGTCACGTGCAGGCCCTGATTAGGTTTCCTCTGGCCAGGCTCCTGCCACCACGCCTGCGGCATACCTCTCCACTCCACTGCTCCAAGCTAAGGCCCAATGTGGGCTCCCAGAGCACTGCTGGCAGCCCCAGCCCAGCCACCAGCCCTGTGCAATCACTGTTCCTTCACAGGAGTCCTATCTTCTTCAGATAGGATGTAGTAAGACAGTTCTGACAAGTGTAAACACTGTTTACAAGTGAGACAATCATCCCCACCAGCCCAGAGTCCACGGCACCTCCCCAGGCTACCTGGAGCCCCACTCTCCACGGTTCCGGGCTTCATCCAGAGGGAAGAAAGGACTCTCTTACCCAGTGGCAAACACCCAGACCAGCGAGCGCGCCTGACCCTCAAAGCTCTGGTGGTGCTAACCCAAGCGCTTGCTCAAGTTTAATGCACAGAATTATTCCCCTGCTTCCTACCTGCCCTGCAAGGCCTTTATCAGCATAAAATCAAGACTCCCAGCCTAGGGTAAAGGCAGGGGAAAGAACACCAGTTTGACGATTTTAAATTTTTGCAGGAATTGTTTCAATTGTCCTTTTTGGCAGGTCTGTGAGGGGCACCAGCCCACGCCCACTCACCAGCAAGGGTCTCTCCCAACACACCAGCCCCAGGGGAGCAGGACCTGACGCACCATAGCATGACTGTGACTTCCCTCTGAAACCCGTCTGTCTCTTAGGGTTCCAACCACACTGCCACCACCGATTAGCCCAAGGTCATCCAGTTAGCAAGTGGTGGAAACAAGACTGAAACTCTGGTCATCTGATGCCAGGATCCCGTGTTCTCAACCCCTGCATCCTGTTCCCCCCACTATGGCTTCTGGCGCAGCATGCTGTCGTGATGCCCCTTCATGGGGGTGGGGACCTGCCTGGTGGGTGATTCCTTGGACCCCATGGGATACCGAGGATGGGTGGACAGCTTCTACTCACCGTCAGCAGGCTGCTGGAAGTTGACGTAGGCATAACCCAGAGAGCGGCGGGTGATCATGTCGCGGCAGACCCGGATGGACAGCACAGGCCCCGCAGGACTGAACTTTTCGTACAGCATGGCCTCGGTGACGTCCGAGTGCAGGTCACCCACGTACAGGGAGGCCATGGGGTAGCTGCTGGCGGCAGCGTTCATCTCCCCGGCCCCCACCACCCCAAGCCCCGCCAGGACTTCTTACAGGGCCCACGCAGGACAAAAGGGGCTCTTCTCGGAGCCGGGCGGCCGCCGCGGCTCACAGGTGGCAGAGCGGCTCCGACGCAGGAAGGGACGGAGCAGTTCGGGGGCGGCTCGCTGGCGACTGCAAGCCCGCAGACAAAAGGCTCTCAAAAACAATATGGCCCTCCCAGGGAGTTTGTAATTCCCAGCCGAGCTGGTCTGAAGCTCCAAATTTCAAAAACAAACGTATTAAAACGGGGATTTCCCTCCAAATTATAAAATTCCTTAGCGGCGACCAAACGGTGCCCACGCGGCCTCCAGGACACGCGTTTCTCTATAAATATAGGCCTCGGGCTCCTGGCGGTTTACGATTACAGCAGCCAGGGGAGAGGGATACAGAATATTTGTCTGTGCGGCTCGGCGAGCCCAGGGGACCGAGCGCGCAGCCGCCTCCACACGGGCCGCGAAGGGCAGCGCGGACACGTGGTGTGCGGGGAGACCAGCGCGCGGGGGCGGGGGCGCGGGGCTGCCACGCGGCCTGACGGCGGCGGCAGCGGAGGCGCGTGGGCGCGGGCGGCTCACCACCGGACCGACAGACAGGGACCGACGGACGCCCAGGTGCGGCGGCGGCGGCGGCGGCGGCAGCGGCGGCGGCGCGGGCAGGCCGGAAGCGTGCAAAAGTGACTTCCCCGCGGGTTCTCCGAGGAGGATTCGCTCTTTCTTTCTCTTTTTTTTTCAGATTTTAAAGCGTTTTCGGGTTTTTTTTAAATCTTTTTCTTTTTTTCTTTAGGCTGCTGGGCCCGAAAGCACCAGAGGCTGCGGCGACCCGGGGCGGAGAGAGGCGGCTGGAGGAGCCACCGCTCCATTTATACCCGCCCCGGGCGCTGCTGGTCGAAGGGCGCCTCGCGACCTGGGCGCAGTCGTGCCCGCCCACTCGGCCGGGGGGCCCGAGGCGGGGCGGCCACAGGAGAGCGACCTGGCGGGGGCCGCACGGTGCCACAGCGACCCCTGGCGCGCGGAGGTCTGCTGCTCGGTGGAGGAGGGTGGGCTGTGCAGATGGAAGATCCTCTGGCCACTCCAATGCGTTTTGAGTCAGCTCGCCTCCCAGGAATAAAACCCATAGATGATTTTTTTGTTTGTTTTTAAGATTGCATACATTACTTTCAGAGAGAAGGGCAGGGAGGGAAGAAGAAAGGGTGAGAACCATCAATGTATGGTTGCCTTTCACCTGCCTCCAGCCACGGACCTGGCTGGAGACCTGGCTGGAGACCTGGTTTTGTGCCCCAACTGGGGAGTGGAACCAGTGACCTTTGGGTTTGCAGGCCGGCGCCAATCCACAACACCAGCTAGGGCTCCCATAGGTAATTTAACCCACCCAACATGTGTAATGTCTACAAACAATATACTGCTTTATTGGAAAATAAAGATGACATAAAATAAATTAAAATTATATAATAGGTGTTGTAATATGTAAATGTTTGGGCCCAAGTACAGGAGAAAACTTTCTGAAGTTTTCAGAATACTGGGACCTCACGGTGGAATTATCAGGCTTGGACAGCTACAACTGCAGCAGTATCTGTGGATGATGGGACTTTCCAGAAAGGGGAACAAATTTCGGTAAAGTTCCATAAAACAAAGTACAATTATCCCTCTATTTACATGGTGCTACTGGCCTTTCTGGAAAGTCAGTATCTAGGCTTAATGGAGGAGAAAGAAACTATTTCAGTTGGTGTAATAATAAAATTGACACGAGACAGATTAACAAAAGAAAATAATAAATGTAATGATATGTATAGAAACTACACACATGAGAGGTTCAGAGACAGAAATTTAAAATGAGGCATATATGACACCTACGTAAGGTGTCTAGAGGCTTCAAAGGGGAAGAGGGTCGCTTTTGGGACAATAAGAACAGCAGATGTTCGGTAATTAGATGTTTGCCTACCCTACAGATAGGCTGTAAAAGGTTACTTCTGGTAATAACTCTTATTACAGTCAAGGCCTGCAATTTAAATTCTTTAAAGGACAAGGGTAAAGGTTCTCCTGAGCCCACAGGGTCTTGATTGTTTAAAGTTCAAAATAACTCCTGAGCTACAATGACGTATGTACCTTGGAGAAGCCTGTTCTGACAGACATTAGACCCGCATTGTAAACTTTTCTGAGAAGTTTCACATTCCAGAGCTTGGGTTTGATAGGTTGTCCCATACCTCACTCAACTAGTCTCAGTCTTGAGACTAGGTCACTTCAGTGAGATGGTTGTGTCTCATGTCAGGACGCAATGATGCAGGTCAGCTCCCAAAGCAAGGCGTAGCATGCAAGCAATCAAGTGTTTAATAAGAGGTGTCTCCTTGTAAACAAAAGAAAAATAACAGTTAATGATTAGAGCAAACTATAATCCTATTTCTGAGTTCTTGAGACAGCCAGTTGAGTGGATTTCTAGATGTCTGTCTGGAATCATCTTTAGATGAAGGGAAGGCAGGCAGTTAAGAGTCTGATAAATTTTTCTGGTCTACAGTTTGCAAATGTTAGGTGATCTGTCTCCAACAGACACAAAGATTGTCCATATATGAGTTGCTGTGGCAATTTCTCTGAAGTGCATATCAAATTGTCACACCTCAGCTTGCATGGATTTGGGAAAGGGGCAATGTTAGTTCTCACCGATTATAAGTTAGAAAGGTGGCAGAAAAATTGGAAATGCTAGTTTGCAGAGCCATAGCCAGATATTGGAGGAAATTAAGGGAATTCAGCATCGAAAATAAAAAACTCAAAAACGTGTTTTGTTGGAACATAATTTCCTCTCTCAAATCATTTCCATCGTTTACCAAAGATAGCCAAGTTAAAACTAATTTGTTTGCAAATTAAGTCTGATTTAATAAACTCAGCCTGTTATTTGTGTACTTACAACAAGAATAGCACTTGATCTTATAGGATCTTTTAAACTCACTTTTCTGGAATTCTTCATAAGCAATCTATACATTAAAAAAGATTTTTTAAATTTATTTTTAGAGAAAGGGGAAGGGAGGAAGAAAGAGAGGGAGGGAAGCATCAATGAGTGAGAGATACATTGATTGGTTGCCTCTAGTAGGCTCCCAACTGGTGAACCTGGGCTGCAACCTAGGCTTGTGCCCTGACTGGGAATCGAACCTACAGCCTTTCTGTTCACAGGTCAGCACTCAATCCACTGAGCTGCAGCACTCAGAGTTAAAAAGACAAACAAACAAAAAAATAAAACTTTCTAATAAATGTATTCAATCTTATCCAGCATGGTTACACAAAAAATTTCTTTCTCATGATTTCTTTTTACAAACCTTGTAGAACTCTCCTTGTTCTTCTTGTCTCTTGTTCTCTTACCCATTCAGAAATAACTAACTTATTTTAGGACAAACTATTTTCTTTTCATTCCCTCAAAAATGTATTTTCACACTTATATTTTCTGTGACTGAAAATATGTTATTTCCTTCTATATTAAATAGAATTTTAACCCTTCAAAACCTTAATTTCTAGTGAAAACTAAGAAGTAATTGTAAACTGTTACACCAGTATTCTTTTTTCTTTTTCTTTTTTTTTTTACAGTGTTTAAAAAAGATTTTATTTATTATTTTTAGAGAGAGGGAAAGGGAGAGGGGCAGAGAGGGAGAGACATCAATGTATGGTTGCCTTTCACCTGCCTCCAGCTACAGACCTGGCTGGACACCTGACTTGAAGCATGGTTATTTGCCCTGACTGGGAATCAAACCAGCGACCTTTGGGTTCGCAGGCCGGCACCCTATCCACTCTGCCACCAGCCAGGGCCTACACCAGTATTCTTTAAATCAATAAATTTATAAATACATTCCATAACTTCTAGAAAGATATGCTTTTTCATAATACAATCTTTCAGTGAAAAATACAAGACACATTTACTAACAGACCCAATTTTCTTTAGTTTTTCTGTAATAGGAAGCCAAAACTAGATAAACCTATATTTAGTAGTTAATATTTTTGTTATTTTATCTTATTTGGAAATTTTCTGGATAGTCAATTAATTTCCATCACTTAAATTTAATTTAGCAAAACTTTACAGTTCCAAGTTACCAAAGACATTTGGGAAACTATTTTCAAGTACATATAAACACTGCTCAAGAGTTCACCTAAAAACCTTTTATTTTATTTACATCTATTTTTTCTTAATTATGTTTAGATTACTTAGGAAAATTTTATCACACTGAGCTATTTTTCTTGCTGACAAATTTTGCAAAAGTTATACCAGAATCCCCAGTCTATTTGACTGGCTGCCAAATGCATGTTGGTACATGCACATCCAGATGGCAGAGACCAAAGAAGAGGTCAAAATCAAGCTCTCAGAACAAAAGCAAGGCAACCAAAATAACAGACACAATGGTGCCCATCTCTGGAAAGAAAGAATCAGTGAGAACTGAGAGTACTCAAATCACCAAAAATCACTAAGCCCAAATGGAACTAGCTCCACAAATATTTCCTCCTGCTAATCTAAATTGAGAAAAGGAAAAAAACAATAAAAGGACCCTCATCACCCTGCTTCCACTGAACTCTCCAGGTAGAGAGATCCGGGTCTTACGCTGCGAGAATTTCTACCTCTTTGCCATATGTGTTTGAGGTCCCAGGCCGGTTCTACCATAGCAGTTTGGGAGTGTAAGTAGTGCCCAGCTGCTGAGGGATCCTGCCCACAGCCCCAACTCTGAAGGAGGAAGACCATTTCCCTCTACCCTTCTAGGTTTTAGTGGCTGGTCTAATAATCGAATCAACGTGAGGCAGATTAACAAGCGAAATAGGCAAATTTAATTACATACATAAATGCAGACAGACAGAAACCCCACGTGCATGAGTCAGAGACAAGAAAAGGAAAATGAGGTACATATGATATTTTGAGCTAGGGATGAGGGAAGGCACCTAGGGGCTTCAGAGGCAAGGTCATTAGCCAGATGATAAGAGCAGATATTCAGTAATGAGAAGACGCCCTGCCCTGTAGATAAGCCATGAGAAGTTTTTCTGGTGATAACTCTTATTATGGGCAGGCACCCAAATTAAATTCTTCAAGGGAGTGGGTAAAAGTTTCTTGTGAGCCCACAGAATATCGATTGCTCTCAGCTCAGAGTAATTCATGTGCCAAAGTGGCACATTTTGGGGAGGCTTGTTTGGAATGCCTTCAACAGCATCCTGTCTTCTGGTGTTCCAGGCTCTTATTACTACATGAAATTACCTTTTCGTACATGGGTTTATCTGCTTGGTGTCTATCTTCTCCCCACTGTATGCACACATATGCTTCATGAGAGCAAGAACCTAGAATAGTGCCTACCACGGAACATACTGCATGTCCAATAAATACTCGTTAAATGGACAAATGAATACTAGGCTCCCATGAGCAGAGTCCACATGGTCCCCATCCTCAAACTGGTAGCAAGCTCCCCTACTAGACCTAGAGCAAGCTAGTTTACCTCTCTCTCCAATTTCTCATCTGGAATTAAACTAATGACAGTACTCGTTTAATAGGGTCATTGTGAGAAAAAGCTAATGCACATACAGGTGAACTGTTTGTATGACTGTTGATCATTATTGTTGCCAAGCTGCGTTTGTAGGAAGAGAGGAGATACCTAAGTGAAAATGAGACAAGAAGAATACACGCTTAGTACATGTAAAGGCCCTGAGCTAAGAACGCTCACTCTGCGGGAGGTGGAAAAGACAGTCTGTTCTTGGAGACTTGAAACAGTTTGGACTTTATCCTGAAATCAAAGAGCAGGGCTGAAAGATTTTAAGAAGTTTAAGAGGGAAGTACTTTGGCTCCAATTACATTGAAGAAGAAGAAGAAGAAGTAAAAGAAGGGGGAGGAGGAGAAAGGGGGAGAATAAGAAAAAGAAGAAGAAGGAGGAGGGGGAGGAGGAGAAAGGGGAAGAAGAAAAAGAAGAAGAAGGAAGAGGAGGAGAAGGATAAGAAGAAGAAAGAGAAGGAGGAGAGGAGGAAGGAGGACAGGAAGGAAGGAAAGAAGGAAGGAAGAAAGTAATGAAGAAAGAAAACCTCTCTGACTGTGGAATGCAAAAGTATTTGATGGTAGGTGCAAGGAAATCTGGGAGATGACAGCTAAGGTGATGGCCATGAAAATGGAAGAAGTAGCTTGATTTGTAAAAATTTAGCAGCATTTATGATTAACTGGATGTGGGAAGTGAAAAAAGAGGAGTCAAAGATGGTTCCTAAGTTTCTCAGAAATAAAGGGAAAATGTTAGATTGCCCACATCTAAATACAAGGTTTCCACTTAGTCTTAGAAGGGAGAGGTATGCAAAGCCACCAAAATAGCCACCTGGACTCCAGGACTATCAAAGCCAAACAGGACTTGATCAGGGTTAAAAGTCAAGTGGGCAGAGGCTAGACAGATGACTAAGCCAGGGATCTGGAAGGAGGTCTGAGAACATCGTTATAAATCCACCTTTGCTGGGGATGGAGGGGTCCGATTTTTTGCTTCACTGGGGCAGAACCTACTCTCTTTGAGTCTGTACTTGATAGATGACATGATGTGCCAAGAGCAAGAATGTGTCCAGGGTTGGGACAAGGAAGAAGAAAAACATTCAAAGTGAGGAAAGGGTATAGGTATAGGCCTCTGCAGCTGAAGATTTTGCTATATAGCAGCAAGTTAACTCTTTGCTTCTAGATTCATTCATCATTCAACACACTAAGAGCCAGGCTTTCTCTGTTCTGGGGAGTGCTGGGGACAGAACTGTGAGCTAAACATTCACAGAACAACCTGCCCTTATTGGGGCAAGAGATAAGAAGGAAGTAAATGTGTGTGTGTGTGTGTGTGAGCATTGTGAAAATGCTTTGAATCTAGAGACTTTTAAAGATTTTATTCATTATTTTTTTTTAGAGCGAGGGAGAGGGAGCAGGGAAGAACAGAAGAGAAACTTCAATATATGGTTGCCTTTCACCTGCCTCCAGCTAGGGACGTGGCTGGAGACCTGGCTTGCAACTTGGGTATGTGCCTTGACTGGGAATTGAGCCAGTGACACTCGGGTTCGCAGGCTGGTGCTCAATCTACTGAGCCATAGCAGCCAGAGCAAATCTAGAGACTTTTGAAGGTAGGAACAAGGGAAACCCAGCCCCACTTCCCAACAGGAAGCCAGTTCTTCTCATCCTTCCTATAAGAGCTCAATTTCCTGTAAGTGACAATGATTCTGCCCCATGGGAATGGAAGACCGTTCCTTGCCCACAGAGTCTTTGAGATCTTAAAGTTTTGATACAAACACCAGGACAGGCCACGCACTTTGGACAGCGGTTGTCACACCTCTGGGCCTCCTCCATCTTTGTGATGGTCTCAGTAAGCCCTCTGAGGAAGAGGGACCCAGTAACTGCCCAGTGGAGAGAAGACATTCTTCCCTTCCTGTCTATCCTTCCCACATTGAAAGCTGCGAATCTGCCTGATAGCTTATTGGCCATCAATAATCAAAAAGTGCTGAGAATAAATCACCATTTGATGAGCACCTACTGTGCATCAGACATCATTTTGAGACCTCAAACTAGTACTAAACATGTGTGTGACATGACCAAAGACCAGGGTGTTGGAAGCTGGGACTGACCTAAAAAACTCATCTATAGAGGTCCAGGGAATCAATTAGGAGACTCATTACTGCTATCTTTTAGTTCAGGGTCCCAGGATGGATACTGGCTACGAAGATGATTCCTACCCTGGAACTGGTCACAACCTGGTGAGAACATCTGACTTGCAGATCAACTATTCCAACCCAATGCCAGTGGAGTTATGTGTCCCAAATAAAAGTCCCAGGCATTAAGGGAGCAATTGCCTGTATCCAGAGTGAGGAATGATCAAGGAAGGCTTCCTGAAAGAAGCCTGGAGCTGGACTTTAAAAAGTAGATAACAGAGGGGAGCAAAAAGGGGATGGATGTAATACAACAACAATAAAATTTAAAAAAAGAAAGAAAGAAAGAAAAAAAAAGTAGATAGTGTTTTACAAGGTAGAAACAGAATGGAAGTAGGTAGAGTATTCTACAAACAGAAGTCCAGAGATGGATAAGCCAATTATTAACTTGGGTAAGTCAGTTCACATTCCTGATCCTTAGTTTCCTCATTGGCAGAACAGAAATTATATGATATGACATATGTAAACCTTTACACAGTGCCAGGCATACAATAAGCATTTGATAGACAGTGGATACTACACTACTGTATTATCAAAACATGACATTTTCGATGTTGCTGTGAGTGCCAAGGAGACTAGAACTCAGGTGTGTGTGTGGAGGCAGGGACTGCAAAGTAGAGTTGAGGGCTTGCAGAGGTCTTTGAATGCCATTCTAGAGTGAAAATGCTTTGAAGCTAGCATTGATTATTCTCTGAAATAATTAATCTGATACTATTATTTGTAAATAATGAAATTCATAGCTAATACTGCACAGTGCTTCCTACTTGCCAGGCACTATTCTAAGGTCTATGGAGTAACTAGTCAATATCATAAACACGGCAAGAATGGGTTGAGATGTAAGGGGTTTCTGTGCTCTAAATCTCATGCTGTCTAGAATACTACTAATAACAATGATAACTAACCTTTATGGAGGCTCACACACGTCATTTCATTCAATCTTCACAACAGTCATGGAAAGTCAGTGCTATCATCAGTTTGCAAGTGAGGAAACTGAGACTTGGGAGGTTGAGTGGCTTCATGGCCTGACCACTGGTTGTTGGTGGAAAACCAGGAGCTACGGAAGCACGCTGCTCCAAACTCCTTTAAGACACCCGGTTGTTGTCGGAAGTTTACCTGATTGACAGCTGTGGCCCCTTTGGCTCCACCATCTTGTTCACCTACTTCCCCAGGCTGCTGCAGCCAATGATGAGCATGGTGGAGGTTCAAGTGCCAGCCTATCCTGCCTGGCATGGAACTCTTCTAACAAATATCCCACTAAGACTCCCCAGCTACCTGGGCAATATTTTCTCAAAACTGCACTGCAGTCTGAAGCTCTTCCTACCTAATACTTCCTTCCAGTTTTCCTAGCACAGGTGTCAGACCTACATCAAGGTCTAAAAGCACTCCCTATCTACTTCTAGTCTCCTCCCCTTCATTCTTCACAGGTATTTTCCCAATAAGTCTCTTACATACCTAATCCCTTCTTGGTATTTGCTTCTTGGAGGACCCAATGTAACCCATAGACCATGTGCCAAAGACCCAATGATCCTGCTTCTTGTGGATGGCTTTTAAAATTGACAAAGCAAGGTCTGTGGCTGGAGGCAGGTGAAAGGCAACCATACACTGAAAAAATATATATATATATAAAATTGACAAAGCAAAGAGGATCCAAGACGGAGGCATAGAAAGACATGCTATGTCTCCTCCCACAAACAAAAATATATCTACCTCAAAACTAGAGACATTCAGAAATTCCTGAATGTTGAACTGCACCGAAGTCCAACAAACAAAAAATAGAAGAAAGAAATACTCATCCAAACAGGTGGGAGGGGCAGAGCCAGGACACAAGAGGAAGCGGTAAGGCCAGTAAGGCCAGTGGATTGCTGGCACATTTGTCGGAGCAGCTGGCACATTTGTCAGGGCAGCTGTGTGAGTTGGCAGTGCAGGCAGGTGAGAGAGCAGCAGGGGTCAGACGGGGGAAAGGGAAATCACAGCAGGGCACCTATTGAGTGCTCCCAGCATGAGACCAGATTGCATGGCTCACCATTCCAGAACCTGGGGAGAAAATAAAGCCACATTGCTTTTTCTAACTGTGAAAACCAGCGGGGGTTGGGGCAGAGGGGCTATTGGGAACAGTTTGCTTGTTTAGAGGCACTCATGGTCCTGAAACATCCACTGACACACCCACTTGGGAAGCATGGAACTAGAGAGGAGTTAACCCCATATGGAAAGCGGGAGAAGTGCCTGAAAAGGGGGCGGAGCTGAGCAAGTGGCATTGTTCCCTCTTAGACCCCCCTCCCCCCACAGTGCCACAACCTGGTAAAATGGGTCACCCTGCACTGATGAAACCCAAGGCTGGACCCCTTACAACTAACAGGTGCCATAGCTCTGCCTAAGAACCCACATATTGGAGCCTGTCAAGATGCAGAGACTGGGAAATATGACTTAGAAAAGGGCACAAATCAAGGTCCCACTGACAGATCTAAGAAACAAAGAAATAGACAGCCTGACAGAGGCACAATTTAAAATGCTGGTAATAAAGATGCTCATAGGCTTGACAGATATGCTTGAGTACAGCAAACACATAAGGGGAAAAGTATAGGCTAGGCCAAGTAAAACAAAGGAAAATACACACAAAACCAATGGAGAAGGGGAGGAAAATGGGGTTCAAATCAATCATTTGGAACATAAGGAAGAAATACAAAGTCAACCAGCAGAGAAAGTGGAAACAGGAATTGAAAAAAATCAAGGAGAGACTTAGGAACCTGTAGGATGACTTTAAACATGCCAACATCCAAATCATAGAAATGTCAGAATGAGAAGAGGAAGGGCAAGAAATTGAAAACTTGTGTGAAAAAATAATAAAGGAAATCTTCCCAAATTTGGTGAAGAAAATAGACATAAAAGTCCAGGAAGCACAGTCCAGAGAAGTTAGATCCAAACTGAAACTCACCAAGGTACATCATAATTAAAATGCCAAAGATTAAAGATAAAGAGAGAATCCTAAAAGCAGAAAGAGAAAAGAAGAGGGTTACCTACAAAGGGGTTCCTATAAGACTATCAGCTGATTTCTCAAAAGAAACTTTGGAGCCCTGGCTGGTGGCTCAGTGGATCAGCGCCGGCCTAAGAAGCCAAAGCCTCTGGTTTGATTCCCAGTCAGGGCACATAACCAGGTGGCAAGCCAGGTGTCCAGCCAGGTCTGTAGCTGGAGGTAGGTGAAAGGCAACCCTACAAGGATGTCTCTCTCCCTCTCTGACTCTCTTCCTTCCCCTCTCTCTAAAAATAATAAATAAAATCTTAAAATAAAATAAAATAAAATGACAACAAACACAACTATCAACAACAGAACCGGAAAAATAAAAAGGAAAACAAAAACAAACCAAGCAAGCAATCAGAATAGGACCAGAAACATAGGTATGGGGATCATCGGGAAAGGTTATCAGCTGGAAGGAGGAAAGGGGTGAAACAGGGAGATGGTGCAGGGATTAGGAAACATAGTTGGTGCATACAAGATAAACAAGGGGAAGATAAGAATAACAGAGAAAAGGGTGAAATCAGAGAACTTGTAGGTACTACCCATAGACATGAAGCAAGAGTTGGTAGAACTACAGGAGTGAACAGGGGGTTTGGGTGGAGGGGAGCAAAGGGAAAAGAATTTGAGAAAACTGTAACAGAATAATCAATAAAATATATATTTTTAGTTGACAAAGCAATTCACATTCACTAATTCATTTCATGCCAACAGGAAGCATGGTCAGCCACCCAGTGTCTGAGCACCTGGGAGCTGAAGCCTGTCATGAAAGTCTGATGGCCATTAACAGAGAGAGGGACACCCAAGGGGCATGGGGGTACGTGTACAGCCAGGGTAGCTCTGCATGCTGGCAGTTCGGCTTCCTGGCCCATGGCCTGGCTCTGATGGAGGAAACTGGCTCAGAGAAAAGAAAGAGGATTCAGCAGGCTCCATTCATAGCTGGACCAAATCATCCCTCAAAAGTAGCCAGCTCCTCTGTTCTAATTCATACTCTTCATGCTGACTTCTTTGAAATCGGATGTCTGGCCCTGGCTGGTGTGACTCAGTGGATTGGCACCAGCCTGTGAACCCAATGGTCGCTGATTCGATTCCCAGTCAGGGCGCATAACCAGGTTGCAAGCCAGGTCTCCAGCCAGGTCCTTGTCTGGAGGCAGGTGAAAGGCAACCACACATTGATGTTTCTCTCCCTTTCTTTCTCCTTCCCTGCCCTTCTCTCCGAAAATAATAAATAAAATTTAAAAAAGAAAAAAAAGAAAGAAAAGGAAAAGAAATTGGATGTCTGGAAAGAACTCACCCCTCCTAGAGGAGGTGACCTCAGTAGCTGGCAAGGTTAAAGGCAAGGTCACCTGTTTCAGTGTGGGTGAGTTCTAAATTCCCTGCCCTTCTGGTGGAAATGTGCTGCATTCCCCAACATAACCCAGGAGCTTCTTAGCCACTCAGTGCCTCCAGCCCATCCTTTGCCTACTGAAATGGAATCTGCATTTTATCAAGATTCCCAATAAGTTTCAAGAAATTTCATTCTTTTTTTAAGTGATTTTATTTATTTATTCTTAGAGTGAGGGGAAAAACAACCACTATCACTTCAAAATTCTCTCTGCATCATTACTTAGAATTCTGAAAATTAATTTAGAATGTTTTATTTTGAATGCCATATTCAAAAACCATACAGTTCAATAGAAACTGACAGACATTTCATGTACAAACATTTTTTTAGAGGCACTTCAGATCCAGATAAGTCAATACTTGCCTGCCAGTAGCTTTAACAAAAAATAGCATCTTCACTTATGTTCCAAATTTTAATTAAAACATTGAATCAGATTTCACAAACAAAGGGGGAATTTCTAGAATATATAATAGAAACAGTAGTAATCAATTTATTATCTTAATATTCTTCTGGATTAACCAAATTCACCACTACAGACTATGTAAGAAAATATATTTATAAGGAGAAAGGGGAAGGGAGGGAGTAAGAGATGGGGAGAAACATCAATGTGCAAATGAAATATGGATTGGTTGCATCTCACACACCCCCAGCTGGGGACCTGGCCTGCAACCCAGGCATGTGCCCTGACTGGGAATCAAACAGATGACCCTTCAGTTCACAGGCCAGCACTCAAGTCACTGAGCCATGCAATGTAGGGCAAGTAACTTCATTATATTGTGCCTTGCCCACCACATATTCTGCCCTGCCCATGCCCTAGGTAATTGTGATGTCCACACAAGGCAATATTATTTAGCAACAACAACAATGAAATTACCAGTAAATGTTACAATGAATCTTGAAAACATTATGTTCAATCAGGGACTTTCAACCTTTTTCATCTCATTGCACACATAAATTAATTACTAAAATTCTGCAGCACACCAAAAATGCTTTATTTTTTGCTGATCTGACAAAAAATAGGTATTATTTTGATTCATTCACACAGGCATGACCATTGTTGTGTTGGCTGTGTTATTATTATTCTTTTATTTGACAATCTAAGGGGAAAAACTAAATAGTCAGGATTACATATTTTAAAAATTCGTACTGATACTCACTGGTATGGCTCAGTGGATGGAGCACTGGCCTGGGAACCAAGGGGTCACAGTTCAATTCCCAGTCAGGGCACATGCCTGGGTTGCAGGCCAGAGGCAACCACACGTTGATGTTTCTCACCCTCTCTTTCTCCCTCCCTTCTCTTCTCTCTAAAAAATGAATAAATAAAATCATTGTAAAAAATTATTGGAGGGAAAAGAAATTGGGACAAATGTAACAACATAATCAATTTTTTTATGACAAATAAATAAATCAATCCTTGGTTAAAAAAAAAATTCTTGGGATACACTGTTGGGGGGAGATCAGGAGGGTGGGGAAAGGGAGAGGTGAGGGGGGGGAAATGAGATGAATGTAATATAACAGCAATTAAAATATATTGAAAAAAAAAAAGAACATGGGGTCTAAAATAAACCCAACATACAAAGAACAGCAGAAGGAATATAGTCAATAACATTGTAATAACTTTGTATGTTGTCAGGTGGGTACTAGACTAATGGGATGATGACTTCGTAGGGTATATAAATGTCTAATCACTATGTTGTGCACCTGAAACTAATATAATATTGTATATCAACTGCTTTTGAAAAATAAATTTAAAATAAAATAAAGCCAACATGTTTGTTGGTTCAAAGCTTAAAAAAAAAATTCTTGCTGAAAAAAATAATTCTTGCTACACAATTGTTGAAAATCACTATGCTACATGAAAGAAGCCAGTCACAAAAGATAGTAAGTATGTTTTAAGATTCCATTTACATTCAATGCCCTAAAGAGGCAAATCCATAAAGATAAAAAGTATAGTGGTGTTTCCTTGGACTGGGGGTGGGAAAAGACTGGGAGGAAATGGGGAGTGACTGCTAATGGATAGAGATTTCATTTTGGGATGATAACAATATTCTAAAGTGGATTGTGATGATGGGTTGTATAACTGTGAAAATATAAAAAACCACAATTTGCACACTTTAAATGGGTGAAGGTGAATTGTATGGTTTGTGAACTACATTTCAGTGAAGCTGGTATATATACTAAAGAGTGTTGGCCTCCCCTGGCTGGTAGCTCAGTAGATAAGGAGCCGGCCTGCAAACCCAAAGGTTGCTGGTTCGATTCCCAGCCAGGGCACATAATGAGGTTGCAAGCCGGGTCTCCAGCCAGGTCTGTAGCTGGAGGCAGGTGAAAGGCAACCATACACTGATGTCTCTCTCCCTCTCTGCCTCTCTTCCTTCCCCTCTAAGAATAATAAATAAAATCTTTAAGAAAAAAAAAAAAGAGTGTTGGCCTCAAAGAATTGTTTGTGAGCACTCAATAAAACCACATGTGCCATGGCTGGTGTGGCTCAGTGGACTGCGTACAGGCCTGTGAACTGAGAGGTCGCCAGTTCATTTCCCAGTTAGGGCACATACCTGGGTTGTGGGCCAGGTCTCTAGTTGGGGGTGTGCAAAAGGCAACCAATCAATATTTCACTGGCATGTCAATGTTTTTTTCCCCCTCTTTCTCTTTTTTTTGTCCCCTCTCCCTAAAAGTAAATAAATAGTATCTTTTTAAAAGAGCCACATGGTAAATTCTTGGCTCTGAAAGAGTAGCTATGGTAGAGCAGATGCAAATCTTGCCCGTGAGGAGCTCACAGGCTACTGAAAGAAATGATGCAGGCATAAGAAACAACTCCCGGATGAATAAGCAATGATCTCTGAATGAGGTATATAATAATATGCTGGGCAAATCACAAGAGAGAGCAGTAACTAGCCTGTTCATTCATCCATCCACCTACCCACCCACCACAATAGGTGCCTAACCTGGGCAGCAAAGATGAACAATATGGGAGGAAGGCAGGGGAACAACCAAGTTCTGTGGATGAAAAAGGGGCCACATACTAAACCTGATGAGCTCAAGGGCAGCCTGCATGGGAGCCTTACCAACTCGGAGACCTAAAGTAACCTAAAGCTTTCTAACTCAAAAGCATGTCCTGGCGAGTAGTCACAAGGTGAGTAGTCACGTCCTAAGCTGGTGTTTTTCCCTCACAAAGGTCAGTCTTTACCTCAGCTGAATCTGTCTGTTGTTTCTTCACATCTCTGACAGCATACCTCCTAACAGTAACTTTGGAACATCAAAGTAATTTCCTTCCTTCTGGACTCCTTAAAGCACAACCACCACAAATCCTCTCCTTATTATTATTATCATTCATTGTTAACTGTTAACTATCCTATACCGACCTGTGTAAAAGAAGTATGTGTCTATTCCTTTCATTTTTTTAAATCTAATCCCAGAGATCCCTCTATGAGTTTCTCCCATCTCCCTAATCTCTCACTAACGCATTTCACACAACCCCTTTAAGCCTCCTCCTTTGATTGTAATGTATAAACTAGGCTGTAAAACTACCATTTTCTGGAGCATTTTCTCCAGCTGCTGAGATGTTGCTTCCCGGCAATTGTTACCAGTTTGACTCAAATAAACTCAGGCAAATTCTTACAGGTTTGGACTTTTCCTAAGTCTTCAACAATATCATGACAGCATGATAAATGCCTTGAAGAGGATACACTCTTAAGTGCAAAGAGGAATAATTAACTAACTGAAAAGGCCAGAAAAGGGCTCTCCAAAAAGGGATTTCTCTTTTTCTTGGAATAACTTACTTTTCTTTCAAACTAAAAGCAATCCCCTTCCACTACCACCATTGAATCATTTTTTTTTTTTTTGTGGGATCCTTCTATACTCTTCTCTGTGATCATACAACTGTATTCTACTTGGCACTGTGTGATGTGTGGCTTGGCATGCTCTCAGGTCAACCAGTCTGTTCCTGCTCATTGTCAATGAGGGTGAACCATCAGTCACTCAACCATTTTCTATTCATGGACACTCACACTGTTTTCAGACTGGGGCCATGACAAAATGTTGCCATAAACATCTTGACCTTCATTACCAGAGCTTTTATTTTGGTTGGATAGACTTTCAAAAGTGAGTCAATGTGTACTTGTAAAATATTTTGATTAAAAAGAAAAGATTTTATTCATTTTTTAGAGAGAAGAGAAGGGAGGGATAAAGAGAGGGTGAGAAACATCAATGTGTGGTTGCCTCTGGCCTGCAACCCAGGCATGTACCCCAACTGGGAATCGAACTACAACCCCTTGGTTCCCAGGCCAGTGCTCCATCCACTAAGCCACACCGGCCAGGGCAAATATTTTAAATTTTAAGAAGTACTGTCAAGAATTTTCCAAAAGTGTGTTGGTAGTCAGTCTCCCAGGGAAAATGTTTGAAAAGACCCATTTTTTCTTCGTCTTTGCCAGCTCTAAATGTTATTAGTTTTAAACATTTTCCTTAGTCTGAGGGTAGAAAAGGGTAGCTCCTTCTATTGTTGATATACTGCTAGGGTGATTGCCTTTTCATATGTTTTTTTATCGTTTCCATTTCATTATCTTGGAGTTGACTGAGGTTGGCCTTAAAAGAAAAGACATTTCCCAAGCAAATAGGACCTTAAGAGAAGATATTACAGGCTAAGCCTCTGCAAATAACCTAGAATAGAAAATCTGTTAAAAGAATTAAAAGTGGTTTAATGTTGGCAACTTGGAAGAATGGTAGGAAATACAACTAAAGGTATGCAGAGAGGGCCGGATCTTAAAATGTCTTCCATATCATATTCCTAGGGACTTTAGGCTATTTCCCAGGTGATGGAGTCCTTGAAGGCTCTCTCGGGTGGCTGGTGTGGGATTTGAAATGGTGATTGTGTTAGTTTTCTGGGGCTGCCATAATGAACTACCACAAATTGGGCAGCTTAAAAAAGAAAAACACAAAAACAGAAAGGTATTGTCTCATAGTTCAGGAGACTAGAAGTCTGAAATCAAGTTGTCAGCATGCCTCACTCCCTCTGAAACCTGTAGGAGAAGCCATCTCATCTTGCCCTTTCCTGGCTTCTGATAGTTTACCAGCAATTTTTGATGTTCCTTGACTTGCAAATACATCACTCAACTCCTCCACCTTCATATATCGTTTCTCCCTGTCTTCACATCATTTTCCTTCTTCTTATAAGGACACTTATTATATTGGATCAGGGGCTCACCCTACTCTAGTATGACCTCATGTTAACTAATTCCCTGTGCAATAACCCTATTTCATTGCTTTGGGCGGGGGGGCACAATCCAACCCATAAGAACAAGGAAGATGGTACATAGCATAAGCCCTGACTAGTTCATTTTGTTCTTATTTGCAATGCAGGTACCTGATTCAAGCTTTGATTGTCCAGGCATTCACTTCAAAGAGACATTCACGTCCAAGATGGTTATCTTAAAGAAGCACATTGTCAGCCACATGACTAAAGAGCCAGACTATCTCCCACAACTGACATTCTTTTGTTTTAGTGATCTTTGTGAATGTCAATGGGTGGTCATTTGACAAAGTCTTTTGATTTTTAGAAAGAGGGAAGGAGGGAGAGAGACAGAGAGAGCAAGAAAAAAAAAAAGATGTGTTATTCCACTTATTTATGCTTTCATTGGTTGACTCTTGCAAGTGCCCTGACTAAGAACTGAACCCATAACCTTGGTGTATCAGAACATCTAACCAATTGAGCTACTCACCCAGCAAGGGCAATAACTGGCCGTTTGGACCATTTGTTTTTTCTCTCTACAGTCTGCTTTGACGTTTCATTCTTTTATTTATTTACTTTTAGAAAAAGGAGAAGAGAAGGAGAAACAGAGGGAGAGAAACATTGATATGTGGTAGAAAGATGGATCAGCTGCCTCTTGCACACCCCCAACTGGGGACTGGTCTTGCAACCCAGGCGTGTGCCCTGACCAGGAATCAAACCAGTGACCTTTCAGTTCACAGGCCAGTGCCCAATCCACTGAGCCACACCAGCCAGGGCCCGCTCTTATGTTTTAAATTCACGAACATAGAGTGAGCCTATGAGCCCCAGGCCCAGCCATACACATGTTCCTATCCAACCAACCTTGTGGTGTGGCTCCAGATGTGCTGTATAATTTCCAAGCCCTATAAGTAATAAACATCTATTTTTTCAAAGTTTGCTGATGGGTATTGTTGAAAGGCATTTTGCAATTATAATAAGAACCTCAGGGACTGATCCAATCACAATATTGTTCATTGACAGGCTGAGACAGACACAAAACAGGTATTTGAGGAAAGGTGATTTAATGGAGTCCAAATGAGGAACATGGCAGCAGAGATAGACAAAAAAGAATGCATCTTAGAAAAACTAAAGAAGTAGTGTCAGCAGGAGTTGGTAATTAAACATGGAGGGTAACAGAATATGCCATTTTGACATATCAGTTACTTTGAACTGTAGGCATTTGAAAAACTGTAAATACAGGTAAAGGCTTTCTCTGAACTCCCCTGATCTGCCTAAAGACAGATCTCCAAAAGGAATTAAATTGTCATAAATCTCCTCTCAGGAGTTTTATCACTCAGGGAAGATGGACTCATATCACTGGAGAGGAGAGGAAAAGTCAGTACTACATACAGATAAACTTTGTCACAAATTATTATCTCACCCACCCATTCTTCTAAGGGCCCATTCATCTTTCCTAAAAATCATACACCCTCCCACAAAAAGGCCTAGATCCCTTCTCCTTTTTCCCTATTAAAATGGTATTCATGCCTGAGTCCTATGCCACTTCAGGGAGTTATTCTTTTCTCTTGGCAATCTTCCATGTGTACCTGAGGTATAGATGCTAATAAACTTGTTTTTTTCCCCTTTTTAATCTGTCTTTCATTACAGTGGTCTCAGCCAAGAACTCAGAAGGGTAGAGAAAAAAATTATTTTTCCTCCCCTTCAAATGCAATGGAGGGTGAGGGCAAAAAAGACATTCCCAGCCTTCTAGCTGAGGGCATTGGATGGATGATGACGCTTCTGTGAAAGATGGGGGCCTGGGAGAGAGAATGTCCAGTGAAGAGCTGGGTAGATAAGCCTTGGTGGTCCACAGAAGAGAGGTTGCAGGCCAATATTTCTCACCTGGACCAATGCAATAGCTTTTAAGTTGGCCATGTACTTCAGCATTTGTTGCTTTCCAACCCACTTTTCATATAATAGCAGGAGCTGACTTTTAAAAATCCTCTTCCTACCCTGGTAAGGTAGCATAGTTAGTTAGAGCATCCTGTCAATACGCCAAGGTTGTGGGTTCAATCTCCAATCAGAGCACAGACAAGAAGCAACCAATTAATGCACAAATAAATGGAACAACAAATTGATTTCTCTCTCTCCCTTTCTCTCTTTAAAGTCAATAAATTTTAAAAATAAAATAAAATAAAAGTCCTTCCCCTTGGGTAAAACCCTTCAAGGTATCTCATTGATCTTAAAATAATGACTAGGCTATTAACTGTGACTTACAAGGACCTGCACTAATTGATGCCTTTCTCTGCAATCTCAGGCCACTTCACGCTTTGTTTAGGCTTCTCCAGCCACACTGCCCTTTTCTCCTCATTGAACCCTTTCCATTACAGGGCCTCGGTGCTTGTTCTCCCATCTGCTTGGAAGGCCCTTCCTCAGTTACCCCTGTCTGACTCATTCACATTCTTTAGGTGCCTCCTATATACCACCTCCTCCCAAAGGTCTTTCACAACCATCCTCTCTCAGGCCACGTCACCACCAGTTTCCTTCACAGCTCAGATCACTGTTTGTCCATTTGAGTTTGTTCACGTTACAAGACTATCAACTGCACTGAGTGGAGGGATAATATCTGTCTTGTTTGTTACCGTATCCCCACTGCCTGGTACAACCTCTGGCATAGAGTAGGTGTTCCATAGATTTTGGTTGAATGAACAAATGACCCCATAGCTTTGTGAGTCACTAGCATCAGTGTGATGGAAGAAATCAGTGCGGGGGAGAAGGGAGAATGTTGGAACCCCAGAGAATGGCCACAATGAAGGAGACTGAGGAACCGCTGGATGGAGAGCCGAGAGCAGTGATAGTGATGCTAGCTGGGGGCAGCTTTCAAACCGGAAATGCATCAAGGGAGGCCTTTAAAGATGGCAGTGTCTACGGGTGTCCCCGTGGGAGGAGTTGAGCTCATTGAAGAGATGGAGTGAAGAATCGTGAGCCAGAGGCCCCAAGGAATGAGGAGGAGGTGAGATTTGGGGCTCTAGAGGAGGCATTAGTTTGTGACAGAGCCATGGGATCTCCCCCATTGCCCTTCCCTCAGAGGAGAGAAGAGTCCCCAGTCAGCCTCTCCACACTCTTTGGAAAGCACCCCTCCCACCCCACTTACTACACACACTCCAGCTGCACTGGCCCGTTCACCCTTCAGGACCTTTGCATTAGCTGGAGACTTTGCTGGAACTCACCTTCCCTGGCTGGTGCCTTTCCCATTGTCCCGGTTTCACCTCAAGTTTTTCCTCCACCCCAAGAGGCTGCCTCCCCTAAAAGGTGTCTCTGTGTTCTCTATCTCAGTACTCTGCTTATTACCCTTGCAGAATGCGTGAAAATCTAGAATGTACTCATATATTTGGAATGGAAGCCTAATGAAGGTAGGGGGACCATAGGTCTTTCTTATATTGTAGCTCCTAGCGCAGAGCACGTGCTCAGCAACCTTTCCTGCTCATCCAGTTACCCAAACCAGAATGTGGGCATCATCCAGTTTCTTCCTCACTCAGCTCCCCCAACCACATTCAAGGAATTAGTCAAAAATCCTTCCCTGGCTGGTGGCTCAGTGGATAGGTGCCAGCCTGCGAACCCAAAGGCACATAACCAGGTTGTAAGCCACGTCTGTAGCTCAAGCCAGGTGAAAGGCAACCATACATTGATATTTCTCTCCCTCTCTGCCTCTCTCCCCGTTCCCCTCTCTCCAAAAATAATAAATAAAATATTTTTAAAAAAATCATGCCCTGATTAAACCTTTCAGCAACTTTTATGTGCCTTTAGACTTAACTTGAAATGTCTTAACAAAGGTTTCCCAAAGGCCTAAACTGGGTTCTCTCTCCCCTCATCCATAGCCCCACCCTCTACCTTCCCCAGCCTTTTTGAAATCTTTATCTCAGAAGTCTGCTCTAGAAGGATGTCCTGCTCTTCCTCATGTGGGTCTGTGGATATGGGGATGTGCCTGAAATGGCTGCTTCCCCACCACAAGGAGTTGCGTCAGTCCTGTTCTCTTGCCATTGTATTCCTGGTATTGAGCACAGGCTGAGCACAGGGTGACATTTGGAAATCCTCCCCCTCCCAACTCCTTCATCAAATAGCTAGTGAATTGGAGGCCTAGAGGGCAGTTTTGCTGGGATCTTAAGCAGAGAGGTTTTGTTGTTTTCCAGGAAAAAGGAGAGATAATGGTTTAGCAGAAGGCAATGGGGAAGGACCACCTCCAGCGGGGGATGGGAGAATAAGCAGACAGGCCCCTGGGGAAGTAAAGCCAGGAGGAGCCAAGTCTTTCTGAAGGTCAAAGGTGAGAGAGTGACTCAGGCTGTGGAGGATGGGTCAGGAGAATTAACAAGGACAGGCCTTCTACTGGTCATAAGAAGTTTGGAGTTTGGGCCATATAGGTTTACAAGTCATATAACCCACTTGGTTCCTGACCGTGCGGAAAGTGGTCAGCCGTGGGAGCCCTTGCTGGAATGGAGACCACAGCACTTAATTGGACGTGACCCAAAAGACCTAACTGTGTTCAGCCTGAACAGAGCTGGGCTCTCACTGTTGCACAATGCTCATAGTCTGGAATCCAGGAAGTCCTGGGGCTGGTACTGAGAAGGGAAGATCACAGAGGAATCCACTTATCTGCAAAGGCTTTGCATCAGCAAAGGGTGGGGGAGCTGAGTGGGTGCTGGTGGGAAGGCCCAGCTGCTCCTCAGCCACAGATCCTCACTGGCACCTTCCTGGGTGCCTGCAGGGACCTCCGAGTCTCCCTCTCTCACCTCTGCCATCCCCCCTTACGTGGGTCTTCTATTTTTCTTCAAAGATTGTATTCATTATTTTTAGAGAGAAGGGCAGGGAGGGAGGAAGAAAGGGAGAGAGACATCAATGTATGGTTGCCTTTTACCTGTCTCCAGCTATGGATCTGGCTAGAGACCTGGCTTCCAACCTGGTTACGTGCCCTGGCTGGGAATTGAACCAGCGACCTTTGAGGTCACAGGCCAGTGCCTATTCACTGAGCCACACCAGCCAGGGCCGCAGAATCATTTTTTTCCTAATGTAAGTAAGACCATCTCACCGGTCTCACCCAGATGAAATACTGTTCCAAGCATTTCCGTAGCTGTTGAGATCAGGGCTGGCCATGCTCTTTTCCAAAGTGAGGTGGTGAGGGGGACGCTTTTCAGTGGGAGGAACATTGTTAAATACCAGGTAATCCTCATCTTTTCATGGCAGATGGGAATGGGGTATCTTGTTCTTGCCTTTCCTTCATTTTGGGATGAGCCATTTTGTGTCTGGGATTAAATTCACACCCCCTACTAGAAATGGTAGCCTCTTGGAGCTGTTCTGTGTCTTGCTCATCATTGTATTCCTGGTGGCTGGCACAGTGAGGCATGTACTAAGCACTCATTCAAATGAACAAATGAATGAATGAATGAGCAAATGAGTACTCAGTGACTAGACCCAGAGGCTCTTGCACATTGATACTACCTGTGAAATTAGGAATTGCCTGCACCGGCCTTTGGAAAAAGGACCCAAGTTTTCCTGTTGAATCAGGACTTATGAGTTAAATAGCTGGTCCCTGAACAGAGGGCTGAGAAAACTGGGAAGTGAGGACAATGTAGGTGACGTGAGAGAGTAGATGACTCCTTCTAGAGGCATGGCTGAGGAGGAAGGAGACTCTGGGGCTCAGCCTCTTCCTTTTCATCTGATACTGGTTTTGCCACCAGGGGTCCTGGAGACTAGATCAGGGCCTTCTTTCTGGGGGTGCTCAGGAGAGACCTGCAGGCTGGGTCAGGGGTTTCTGTCTTGGGTTTCTAAGGGCCTCCAGCCACCCATCCTGGCCCTGAATCTGGCCTCTCCCTCCTGGCCTTTCCCCACACCTCAATGTTTGCTTTTCCTAGACACCATGGCCTCTTGATGCCAGACCTTTGCTACAAAAAGGGTTAGGTCCATAATAGTATTGTAATTAAATTTAAATATATATATTTTTTAATGATTTTTGTTTACTTATTTTTAGAGAGGGAATGGGAGGGAGAAAGAGGAAGAGAAATAACGATTGCCTCTCCCATACCCCCAAATGATGGGGAATTCAAATGTTGGAAAACTTTAGTTCCAGGTAATAGCTAATAAGCATAGTTATTATTATGTATATAAAAAGCTATTCTTTTAGGAACTGTGGAATGACCTACCTTAGCTCCAGGGTAAGAAGATCTTTGACCAGGACACAAAGACCTCCACCCAGGACACAAAGAAAGCAGCTTTGATCTCATTAACTTTTTCCCTGAATTCCAAACCCCTTTCCTACACCTTTCTTCTCCTTATTAAAGGGCCAGTTTATAATGAAATGCAAGCAATCTGTCAGGGTACAAATTTACTGTCTTCTCAGATAGCTGCATATCTGAATAAAACGCCCATAAAGATTCAATCCCTGCCTCTGCTTATGGGGCCTGGTAGATGTCAGGCAGCACGAACATCAGCTTTTCCAGTTGCACAATCAGGAACGGAGCCTGCAACCCAGGCATGTGCCCTGACTGAGAATTGAACCTGAGGCCCTTCAGTTTGCCGGCCTTTGCTCAATCCACTCAGCCGCACCAGCCAAGGCTTAAGCAAATATTTTAGAAAGCCCACAGAAAAATGTAACAAACAACCATGTGCTCATTTACTCTGCATAATCAAATATTAACATTTTTGCTCCATATTTTTATATAAAATAAATAGAACATCACAGATAAGGCTGAAGGTCGCTTTGTTCTTCTCTGCAGTCCAATTCCTCTCCTTTCATTCCCAGGCTCAGTTATTAATCTGAGGTGTAACCTTTTCATCTATTTCTATGTATGAGACATAATGTGTGTTCACAGCAGCACTATTTGTAGTGACCAAAAAGTGTGAACAACCCAAATGCCCATCAACTGATTAAATGAAAAAGCATGGTGCATCCGTTATAATGAAATATTATCAAACAATAACAAGAAATGCAGTGCTATTCCATGTTTATATGAACCAGCCTTGAAAACACTGTAAGTAAAAGAAGCTAGGTACAAAAAGCCACATAATGTATGATTAATTCCATTTATGCAGGCCTGGCAGATTCCTCAAGACAGAAAAGAGATCAGTGGTTGCCAGAGACTGGGTGGGGAGGAAGGAGGAATGACCAGTGACTTCTTAGTAAATAAGGGCTTTCTCTGTGCTGATTAATGTTCTGTAAAGTAGACGGTGGTAACGACTGTATAACTCTGTAAGTATACTAAAAACCATTGAATGTGTACTTCCAAATGATTAAAATGGTCAACTTTGTTATGTGGATTTTATCTTAATAATTTAAAAAAATCAGAATGTGATTTAAAAAATTGTCCTTACCTTTCTACATACTGGAGACATATTTCTGCCCCCTACTCATGCTGCACGTATTGATACACGTAGATTTGGTTCATCCATTTCACCGGTTCAGTTAGCTTTCACTGGAGGAATGTGCTGCAGTTAATTTCCCTACTGCATTACAGGTGATGCAGTTTTTCTCTTCTGGCAGTGCTGCCTCAAGCGGCCTTGACAAAGTCTCCTGGGGCACATCTGGGGAGAATTTCTCTAGAGTCATGAATGGCTGGGCTGTAGGGAAGACAACTTTTCAAAATACAGTACTGTCAAATTGCTTGTAAGTGGTGGTATCAGTTACATTTCCTTCAGCAGCTCACAAGTTCCACAGTCCTCACCACCAGCCCTTGTTGTTATCAGACTTGGATATTTAAGTGCCTGATGGGGGTGCCATTTTAATTTGCATTGGTATTTCCTTTATTCTAGTTATTTTCCTGGTTTCCCTTCCCTCCCTTCCTGCCTTTTCCTTTTCACTATTTTCTTGGCTATTCTTTGACCTTCACACTCCCATATGGATTTGGAATCAATTTGTCTAGTTCCCTTTTCAGTTTTTCAATGGAATAGTTTTGAAATCATAGGTTTATTTGCAGGGGACCTGGCATCATTACATACTGAGTATTCCCATCTGCGGACAAATGATATATTCACATTTATTTAGGTTTTCCATTACTTTATTTTTTAAACATTTTATTTATTTATTTTTAGAAAGAGCGGAAGGGAGGGAGAAAGTGAGGGAGAGAAATATCAATGTGTGGTTGCCTTTCGCACACACCCAACTGGGGTCCTGGCCCGCAACCCAGGCATGTGCCCTGACCGGGAATCAAACTGGGGACCCTTTGGTTCACAAGCCAATATTCAATCCACTGAGCCACACCAGCAAGGGTCCATTACTTTTTAGAATAGACTTTATTTTGTAGCCAAGCCTTAGGTTCCCTGCAAAAACTGAGTAAAAAGTACAAGGTTCCCATATACCCTGTATCCCTACATACACAGCTACCTCCACTATCAACAGCCTGCCTGCGCATTCCCCACCAGAATGGGTCATTTGTTATAATCAATGGACCTCATTATCACCCAATTCATAGTGTACATTAGGGTTCACTCTTGGGGTGGTAGATTGTATAGGTCCACCATTATGGTTATCATGGAGGAAAGTTTCACTGCTCTGCCGATGTTCTGCCTGTCCCTATCCCCACCTCCCCCAAACCCTGGCAACCACTGAATGTTTTACTATCTTCATAATTTTACTTGTTCCAGAATGCTATATAGTTGGAATCATACAGTATGTAGCCTTTTCAGATCAATTTCTTTCACTTAGTAATATACATTGAAGTTTTCTTCATGTCTTTTCATGGCGTGAGAGCTCATTTCTTTTTATTTATATGGTTGCTTCTCACCTGCCTCCAGCTGGGGACCTGGGTTGCAACCTGGTTATGTGCCAAGACTGGGAATCGAACCAGTGTCATTTCCTTTTAGAACTGAATAATACTCCATTATGTGGATGGATGTACCACAGTTTCTCATTCACTAACTGAAGGACAGCGTGGATTCTAAGTTATGGCAATAAAAAATAAAGCTGCTAGGCCCTGGCTGGTAGCACAGTGGATAAGGCACCGGGCTGCGAACCCAAAGGTTGCAGGTTCGATTCCCCAGCCAGGGCATATAACCAGGTTGCAAACCAGGTCTCCAGTCAGGTCTGTGGCTAGACGCAGGTGAAACGCAACCATACATTGATATCTCTCTCCCTCTCTGCCTCTCTTCCTTCTCCTCTTTCTAAAAATAATGAAATAAAATCTTTAAAAAATAAATAAACAAAGCTGCTATAAACATCTGTGTGCAGGAATTTGAAGGGACATAACTTCTCAATTTATCTGGAGCATGATTGCTAAATCATATGGTAGGATATGTTTAGTTTTATATGCCTTTATATTGAAAAGTTTTATAGTTTGCTGAGAAAACATCCAGCAACTTTTTTGTTAAATATATTTCTAGGTGCCTTATAATTTTTGTTGCTATTGGAAATAGTAATATGTTATTGTTTCTTCCTGTTTCTTGTTGCTAATTCAATGAGAATTAAGAATGGTCTGATTTTATGTAGGATTATCTAGTAGTCAGCAATCATGCCAAATATTCTTATTAGTTCTTATTAGTTTTAATACTCCGCAGGTAGATTCCTTTATATTCGAAATAGAAAAGAAATCATATTAATTAAGGATGGTGTTAACTCTTCCTTTCTAGCTCTTAAATCTCATTTCTTTCTACTATTTTATTACACTAGCTGTAAATGCCAATAAAATTGTGAATAGAGAGCATTCTTACCTTTAGTTTTACTGGAATGCTAGAGTTTCACCCTTACGGATAATGACTAGGTATTTGGTAATAGCCTTATCAGGTTGATATATTACCCTACTAATCTTAATTTGCCAAGATTAAGAAAAAGAATGAGTCCTTAATTTCATCAAATGATTGTTATACATTTATGAAAGTGATCATGGGCTTTATTTTATTTATATTTTTAGATTTTATTTATTTGTTGTTAGAGAGAGGAGAAGAGAGGGGAGACAAAGAGAGAAAGAAACATGGTTGTGTGAGAGAATCAAGCCAGGGGACCCTTTGGTTCACAGGCCGGAGCTCAATCCACTGAGCCACACCAGTCAGGGCCAAAAGCCAGAGGTCTTTAGACCCAGAAAGATCAGATGTTTCAGTCAGAATGAGAAGGCCAGAAAAGACCAATGTTTCAGCCCATACATTCAGACAGGCTCTTAACTCAGCCTTTTGGTTCTATTCAGGACTTGAGCTGATTGAATGAGGCTCATCCAAGTTATTAGTTGATTAACATTTTAATCAACTAATTAAAACATTAATGTCATCAAAAAATGCTTTCACAGACATGCCCAGAAAAATGTCTGACCAAATAACTGGGTACCCCATGGCCCAACCAAGTCGACACATAAATTAGCCATCATATAGTGAGAACCTATCATATAGTGAGACCTTCTTTGAAGGTCTGAAAAACTCAACTATGTAATCTAGTGGGCCTGTCCATTTGTGTGTGTGTGATTGTTTGGGTGGAGAGTTTGGCTAGCTTATTTTTCATTCTGTGGAGCCATTCTGCTCTGCAGAGACCCATATATGACTAGTCATTCCTGTTTTCCTTTGAGGAAGACAGATCTTCACTTAGTCCATGAAGACTAATAATATAACCAAGCAAACTGGTGCTCAGCCACGTGGTGCCTTAATACATGATCTAAGAATTAGTGCTGAAGGAAACGGGTTTTTATTTTCAGGATTCCAACCTCAGTGAGGGCTGAGACCAACACTGCTCAAATCCCGTCTCTCCCAGGAGAACCAGCACTTCCCTTTCTCCCAAAAGCCTGTAATCCAAAACCACACCCAGAAGTTTCCCATATCCTTATCAATTCTTAAACCAGCTGCACAAGCAATTCTCCATCTCCTCGGGAAGGTGCTCTTGTGGGTTGCAGAGTCGCCATCCTCTGGCAGCAGAGCTCTCCTTCAGGACCTGGTGGATCTTGGTGGAGTCCAAGGAGGCACATGTTCCAGTAGAGTGACTTCTCTGTACGTCCTTCAGAGAAGCCAAAGCCCTAGTCACAGCGTTCCCAGTCACAGTTCAGTTCAGCTCCAAGCATCTTGCACGGACGCTGGCTTGGTCAGGCAGGTCCCTGCACAGCCGCATCAGCTCTTTCCTTACACCTTTCAAACCTCGTGGCTCCTTCCCTACACATCAGACCTCATGGCAGAAAAGTTCCCTTCTCTTTCAGCCTGCCCTCACTGTATTTATTTACCTATTGATTGATTGATTTAAGGCAGCCTGCCCCCACTTTAAACGCTTGGCCCATAACTTCCTTTGTGACCTCATATCCACCCCCTCCTACATGTGCTACTTTTACTAGCTCCCCGTATCTTTGACCTTCCTTCAGCTGCCACCGTTAGGGGAGAAGAGTTCCCCATGTCACAGGGCATCCATCACCGCTGGCTGGGTCAAGAGTTACTATAAAGTCACTATACCTTTTCCCCAGGGCTGCAGCACAGCTATTAACTTGCCATTGTTATGCAAAGGTGTATCATCCACTTCCCCTTCCCCCAATTAAAGTTCGTGGGGCATAGCTCTGCTATTTTCTGGGAACCCCTGCTTTGTACCCTGTTACAATTAGATCCAGGAGAGTAAAGGACCAAGAACCATGGGGTTACTTTTTTTATAGAAATGGCTGGCTTTGGGGCTCCACCATTTAGGGATTTGAATCTGGCAAAGCAGTGACGAAGTTGTTGTTTTATCTGACCAGGAGAGGGCAGTAACAGATCAAGAATGGCTACAATTTAATAGGGTTAGCACAGCTAACATTCCATAGAAAAAAGGTTATTCCTATTTCTCCCATAAGGACCCAGAGATTTAGAGAAGCTAAGAAACATGTCCGAATCATGTATTTCTTTTTTTTTTTTCTTTTTTTTTTTAATTTTATTTATTATTTTTAAATGGAGGGAAAGGGAGGGAGGCAGAGAGGGAGAGAAACACCCATGTATGGTTGCCTTTCACCTGCCTCCAGCCACAGACCTGACTGGAGACCTGGCTTGCAACCTGGTCATGTGCCCTGGCTGGGAATCGAACCAGCGACCTTTGGGTTCGCAGGCCGGTGCCTTATCCACAGAGCCACCAGCCAGGGCCCGAATCATGTATTTCAATACATGGAAAATTTGAACTTTAAACCTAGATTTGTCTGACTCCAAAATTCATTGTTTTTGGTATGAGTACAACACATAATTATCCTGCCATGGATTTGCTCATTCACTTTCAGTACAGCAGCATAGCCTAGTGGCTAACAATTCAGTCTCTAGAGCCAGACCATGTGGATTAAAATTCTGGCTCCCTCACATACTAGCTATAAGAACTCTATGCCTCAGTTTCCTCCTCTGTCTATGGGGATATTAGAATTTACCACATAAAACTTTAAAAAATGAAATGAGATGATACATAAAATGTATTTGGAATAGCATCTATATAATCATAACTAAGTTTGTTCTATGATGTTTTCACCTATAATTGCACTTATTAAGTACTTAATAAAATCTGAGCTATTATTAACCAATATTTTTAAGTGACTACTGGGGCCTACCTAATACTACTGTTTTAGGTGTGGGGGATGGATGGAACACACACACACACACACACACATACACTATACAGACACTTCTACTTCCTGCAGCTTACATTCTAGGCAGGGAGATCAACAATAAACAAAATAAAAACATTTTGGACTTTTATGAGTAAGAGTAATGAAGATGGCCACAAATAGAGCATGAAAGGGGAATGGGAATTGTTGGGCTGGAGCGCAGAGATGCCTGGGTGGAAGTTAATTCCTGCTTCACTTCCCAGAAAGTGTCCACCCTTTTCATCCTCACAAGTTGGAGTCCAGTCCACACACTGAATGGAAACTGATTTGGATTAGAATGAAATCTTGACTCTTATTTGTGCCCCACTTAAGGAGCTCCACCCACACAGGCTAAATCATCATCTTTGAGGCCTGGGATGAATCTGGCTTAATAATTTTTTAAAGCTTTTAGGTATTTCCAATGAATGGGTACAATTGAGTCTAAATACTCCTTCTCCCAGTCAGCTGTACACACCACCCTAAGCAGGAGTTTCTTAAACAAGGTCTGATCTTGGCATCCACCTGACAAAACCTCCTGTGGATTCCACTGCCTGCAGGCTGAAGCCCAGGCTCTGCATGGTACTGAGGCCATTCACAATTAGAATCCAGCCTCTTTTCATCAATGACATGAATAACTTTGACTGTTTCAAATGATCCAGGCATAGTTCTATGTTGCCTCGCTCACTTTTCACCTAACCTTGGGAGATGGGCTGTTGGCTCAGTTTCCTCATCTGTAAAATGGGGACATTCCAAGAAAAACATTTGGCATGATGTCAGGTAAGTATTTACCTCTCAGTTAATGGTAGTCATTCCTGTATCATCCCTGTATTATTGATGAAAAGGCTGCGGTTCAGGGGTGTTAAATAACTTGCCCAAGGCTATAACTGTGATAAGTAACAGAGCAGAAGCCTGAACCCAGGAAGTCTGGCTTTAGTGCCCAGACTAGCCTTACCTTTCACTCTATTGCTGAAGGCCTGTGTTCAAATAGAGCTCCAGAGTTTACCTTAGGTCTTGGATCTTTGCATGTAGGTCCTCTGGTTCCCTCTGCTGGTAGAATGCCTCACTTCATCCTTCTCCCTGCGCTCCCCTCCCCCATGATCACCCTAAGCAGAGGCAGATACCACTCTCTGGGGCCCCCTCAGCTTTTTTCTTTTATTTAAAAAATATTTTATTTATTTTTAGAGAGAAGGGAAGAGAGGAAGAGAAACACCAATTCGTGGTTACTTCTTGCACGCCCCCAACTGGGGACCTGGCCTGCAACCCAGGCATGTGCCCTGACTGGGAATCAAACTGGCAACCCTCTGGTTCGCAGGCCAGCGCTCAATCCACTGAGCCACATCAGCCAGGGCACCCCTCAGCCTTTTCAATAGACCCCTCTCTCCACTCTCACCTCACCAAACTGTCACTTAGAGGATACATGCCCTCAGGGTGATTGTCCCTGTCACCTTTGGCTCAGCCGTGCCCAACTTGGCACAGATCAGACCTCTGTGAATGCTCTTTGCATTTGTTGTGAGCCAAATCTGTCAGAGAGAGCCAGGCCAAAGGTGGCGGACGCTTGCCTGTTCTCAGCTGTCATGTGCACCCCAGGGCCAGGACACTCACACTTTTCTTTGGCGAGAGCCTTCTCACCATTGGCCAGAGTTTCCAGTCCCTGGCCCTGACTCTCACTTCACCATCCAGCTTTCTTCTGAGGTTCACTGGTGGGTGGTTCCCCTCTACAGGGGCCTGTCCCACCCAGCAGTTTGAGTATGGAAGACTCCTCACCTCCCCAGTCCATTTATTCAACACATGTTTACTGAACACCGACGCTGAGCTAGGAATGATGTTTGGAGGTGGTTATGGGGCAGAGAGTGAACAAGGCATGGTCTCAGCCTCTCGGAGCTTACCGGCCACTGGGGTGATAGTCAACCAACAAGTACACATTTCAGTGGATGGGCGAAGGCAAGTCCAAGGAAAGAAAAAAAAAGAATAGGGGACTTTGAGACAGATTAACTATTCCAGCACAGTAGTCAGGGAAAGCTTCTCTGAGGAGGGGACTTTTAAGCCAGGGCCTGTGGGTAGGCAGAGCTCAGTCAAGCAAAAGATAGGGGAAGAGAGGGGGAACAGCACGTGCAAAGTCCAGGACGTGGGAACCTGGCTGGGATGTTTAGGAAGGAGGTAGGTGGACAGGCAACAAGATTGGGATTGGCAAGAAATAAGGCTGAAAGTGGGGTTGAGAGACCAGAAGGAGAAAAGTTTAGATTTTATCTTTGGAATAATAGGGTAAGGAGTAAGGGTTTTAAACCAGAGTTGATATGATATCATTTGTATGTTTAAAGCTCTCTCTCTCCGAAAGCTGCCAAAAATGGATTGACAAAGCAAGAGGGAGTGAGGCGACCTGTTCAGGGCAGTGGCCAGGGGTGGTCCAGGGGGACGGCAGTGGATGAACTCTAGACATTCTCAAGAAGTAGAATCATTAAGAAGTTTCCAGAACTCCAGAAGAATTTAAAAAACCAAAAAAATTTTATTGGATGTCTGCAACAACCCCAGCAATGGGGTGGAAGTCAGGAGGGAATGAGAAAGGCTTGGGAATATAAACAAAAGATACAAAGCCTCAACCACAGAAACAATTACATCCACCCCTCACCCCCATCACCCCTGACACACACACACACACACACACACACACACACACACACACAATCTCTCCTGGAGAATGAACCCAAGATCAACGAAGATGCTCAAGGTTCCAGGCTGTGTCCACCTCATTCAATGGTGTCAACGATTCTTTTGGATCTGGGTCATGGAGTGGCAGCAATGGGGTTCCCACAGCCCCACTGTAAGTGAACGCTCGGGCTAGAAAGTCACCCCCCTACAAGAATGACCTGGTACCTGGGAGCAGTGAGCCACCACCTGGGATAGCTAGGAAGGGAGAGAAGGGGGGAGGAACTGGAGTGGGACGAAGAGGGGCGGCAGGAAGAGGGGCAGCAGGTAGGCGTCCTTGTGGCCTTTTGTGAGAAAGGTGGAGTTGGTCTTACCCTTATGCTCCCTCCCTCCTTCCCTATAGCCCAATTACTGGGCCAGAGCCCTGCCTTTCCCCTCTGCCTCCCTCAGGAACGCTCCAGGCCAGGGACCCTCTCCTTGAAATGACACCATCTCTCTCCTCCAGGTTCACATCTGCGTGCCTGCGATCAGAAGGCCAGCAATCTGATGGAACTGACACAGGGGAGTGAAAGAATGACTTGAACTCTTTATGCCTTCTTGAGGAATTTGCCTTTTCCGAAGAGCTTTCTGGGTCATTTACATGACCTCTGCCCTCTAACCCACTTCTCTGAATAGGCCCTTTTCTCCTTGGGTTTTTGCAAACTACTTTTGAGCATAGGGAGTCTCCTCAGTTTGGCCTCTGGGGAGGGTAGTTCTATCAAAGGGTGGGGGTAGGAGAATCTTCTGGGGAGGGGGTGACATTTGAAGTATTTAGTAACTAGTGGGAAATAACTACTGATAAACAAATTTGCCAGCTGGAGGATCCCATGACCTTGGGTCTGCCAGGCATTAATTAGCACGGAGGTCCTGGGGCAAAGCCATGTGGTGGGGGACACTTAGAGCCACTCAGGGGAAGCAGGTATTTGCCATCTAGCACAGATGCGTTACTACATTTTAACAACAGGTCTGGCAACACTGGTCCCAAAAACGTCAGTCCTGGGTCTGCCCCAATCTTGCCTGGCCTCTGCTCTTCCACTGGGAATGGTCACTGGGTCACTTGTTCCCTCTGTTAGAAGAAAAGAGTCCTGGATCGGAGCTGGGTAATGAAATAACCTCTGAGGAGCACCAGCTGCATGGAATCCTGGGTGAGTAGGATCTCAGGCCCTCCAGCCACTGGGTGACCTCCAGGGGCCAGCCACCTCTGACTGTCCTTCCTCTCGCCCCTCCTCGAAGTTATTTTTGTCCAGTCTGACAGCCCTTGGCTGTCTTAGCCGTCTGGGCTCCATGAGCCGGATGCAAACCAGGCAGCACAAACGTCTGGTTCTGAATCCCAAGAGGATTCTTCTCTGGGCACCAACACATGGGAACATGGCTGTCCACACAGGGCACCCGGCGGGGACCACACGCCTGGAGGACAGTGACAGTGCGAGAGGCAGAGAGCTGGGCTCTCTTTGCTCATTCCTGGCTCTTGTCTGAGAGTGCTGTCCCAGGACTGGTGGTAAGGACACCCAGACGAGGAGACTTGCTGCTGCCGGGAATCCTCCCAGCTGTGTGCAGGGAACCGCTGGTCAGTTGCAGGGTGAGTGTCCGCAGCTGGGAAGAGGCGCCTTGACAGTGGTGGCAGGTCTGTCTTGTGATTTGCTGCAATGCGGTGGGCTGAAGACAGGTGGGCAGGGGCCCACAGGGTTCCCAGGACCCCTCTCTGTGGCCCTGTTCCTTGAGTGTCTTAGGAAGCAAGTCAGGTACCATGTTCTGCTTCTTTGGCCCTGGGAAAGCTGTCACCAGTCAGCCATTGCTCCTGGTTGGGGTCTGATCTCTTGGGAAGCTGCCAGCCTCAGGCCATTGTGCTTTTTAGGTCAAAGCTGTGTTTTCAGAGCTGAGATTCATGCCTGCTGCCCATGTATACCAGGGCAGGAGAGGGCTCCTGGGACTCATCTGCCCAGGTAAGAAGTGAGACCAAGCCTCTGAAATCAGAACGGCTTCAGGAGAGCCAGGTGGACACAGTGGGTAGAGCAGTGAAGAGGGGAGATAGGTCAAAGCAGGAGGGTGCCTCTGATGGGTGAAGACGCACGTGAGCCAGACCAGCAGGCAGGGCAGAAGAGGCAGGGCCACTTGCAGAGCTCCTGAAATAAGAATTTTCCTTGCTCCTGGGGGTGGGCAGGAAGACAGCTCAGAAAGCCCCAACCTCTGTGATTTCCGAGACCCAGGAGTGGCAGAGCACAGCCCCTGGGGGCTTTCCAGCAGGCCCAGAAGAAGAGAGCCTGGGGGCAGGAACAGTGGCAGAAGCAGGGGGCCTCCCAACACCAGGGGGTGTGGAGGAGGACGCCCGCAGGAGTGGTGCCATGTGGCTGCTCCGGGCAGCCCTACTGCTGGGGGCCACAGGCAGGGGGACAGCCGGCCTCTCCAAAGGGCGGACCCTCCGGGTAGAAGATGCCCCTCGACTGGGCAGCAAATGCCTCCGGGCTGGCAGGACAGTGCCAGCAGCTCTGCGCTCAGGAGTGGTTCGGAGGGCTGGGATAGGGTAAGCGAGAGCGGAGGTGCCTGGGAGGATGGGGCCCGGCACTCGTCCTAGGATAGCCAGCTGGCTACTCGGGGCTGACAGCCCTGGACAGCTATGGAAGAAGGACCAGGGCCAGGCGGGGAGGGCCAGGGGGCTGGCAGGTGTGGGCGAAGGCTCCATCTCGGCTGCGTAGCTGTTGAGGTGCGAGAGAAGGCGAATCCGAACAGGGTCCGCACGGCTGCTGGGTCCTTCCAGGACCCCCAGGTACCTGATGACCTCAGTGAGGCACTCCCGGAAACCGATGCTCCGGAAGTCCACAGCCAGGGTTCGGGCATCCAAGAATCCTGCGAAGTGAGCTGTGATAAGGGCCTGCTGGGCGGTGGATACACACGAGGAACCTGGGGACAGACTACCTGAATTCTGGACCTGTCTCCCCTCCTCACTTCCTGTGTGACTTTGGGCATGTCACCTCACCTCTCTGAGCCCCAGTCTCTCCATCTCCGTAAAGTGGGAATTGTCATTTCTACTTGGGTTGTGAGGATCGAATGAGCTTACTAAACTATGAAGCATTATAAAATGTTAAGTATTGTTTTTCAGCACAGTTTATGACTGATGCAAAGAAGACACTGTGACCACGGTAACTTAAGGAGACACTTGCCAGGTGTGTCGGGGCTATGCACATGGAGGTGTATCCTGACTGCTGATGCAGGTAGGTGCTGGGACAGTCCTTGGAGAAGGCAGTGTATCGTAGCAGTAAATCCTGAGGTCTTTGGAGGCCACTCCACAAGCTGCCTAACCACAGATAAGTCTCCTAATCTCTCCATGCCTCTATTTCCTTCGCATGTAACAGTACCTGCTGCACAGAACTGTGAGGGCGAAATGAAATGAAATGGTGCACAAAAAGGCTCAGGAAACTAAATGTTAGCTACCATTTACAGCTTGGCCTCTGTAGGAATTCCAGTTTGTCATCCAGCCCAATAGGCAGGCCGGAAAGCAGGGCCCCGCTCTGGTCCTCAGCTGCGACCATCAGCTCTTTGGCAGATGTCAGTGAGTGACCAGGTGAACTGCCCACTGCCTCTCCAGACCTGCCCTTCTCTTCACACCACCTCGCGGGCAGACGTGGAATGGCCCTGGTGAGCACTGGCCTCACGACTGAGGCAAGAAATGTCTGGTTGCAAATTCATAGTGGAGGCCCCCCAGGGGGCAGCCGGGCAGGGGACGATGTTTGGAGTCCAGCCTCCTTGGAGGTGTGTAGACTGGCTCTGCTGTACTTAGCTGCGCTGCCTTTGAGTAAATCCCTTCACCTTCTGTGTTCACTGCCCCTTTCAACCAGCATTTAGAGCTCCTACTTAGCAAGTAATTTGTGTTATCTAAGCTAACTTTGATGAAAAACCCCATTTTACAGATGAGGAAGTTGAGGGATATAAAAGGGAAATCATTTGCCCAAGGATATAAAGCTACTAAGTAGTTGGGCCAGGATTCAAACCCAAAGCCAGTGCTCTCAACCACAATGCTCTGACTCAGCTAGAAGATGGGGGGACAGCGCTCCCACCCACGAGGTTTTCATGAGAACCAAATGAGACAGCATTAGTGAAAGCATCCTGGAACTACAAGATGCTGCCCACACACTGTCACTACTTTACTCTTCACTGGGAAACCACAGGTGTAGTTTGAAGCCTCTCCTGCAGGTGATTAATGATGGAAGTTTCTAGTGGTGGCCGAGTGTTGCTTTGGCAAAAGTTCTCCGAGCGACCACCTGCATCAGGGGCCCAGCCTGCTTCCTAACCTTGCAAGTGACTAACCCCAGCCCAGACCTACTGCCTCCACATACATCTCTGGGGTCTGACCTACGACTCTTGCCTGTCCCCGGGTGATACTGCTGCACATTGAGAAGCACCAGGTTGGGCCACTTAAAATGGAATTGTCCCCCACAAAGGGAGTAAGTTAAGATTTTAGGACTTAAGTCTTGGAGGCCAACGTCTGTGGAGCTTTCAAGGTTTCCCAGCTGTGAAATCACCAAAATACACAGAGAAGCTCCATGTAGCCAAAATTTCCCTTTGTCCAGAAGTCTTCCCCCTTCCCCCAGAAGTCTTTTGATTTTATTTATTAAAAGGTTTTATTTATTATTTTTGGAGACAGGGGAAGGGAGAGAGGCAGAGAGGGAGAGAGACATCAATGTACGGTTGCCTTTCACCTGCCTTTAGTTACAGACCTAGCTGGAGACCTGGCTTGTAACCTGGTAATGTGCCCTGGCAGGAATCGAACCAGTGACCTTTGGGTTCACAGGCCGGTGCCTTATCCACTGTGCCACCAGCCAGGGCTTCCAGAAGTCTTTCTAAAGCCACAGTTCAATGTCTTTATTGTAATAGACCAGTTCCAAATAATGGAAGGTGTTACATTTGTATTCTACTATAATCCCAACTGACTGATCTTCAGCTGTGAGCATGACCTATGACCCCAGCAATGCCGAGGACAATAGCCCAGAAGGCTAGACCGGTGGTGAGCACGCTGGTGAACCATCTGTGACTAAAAATCTCAGGCAGGCTGCTCCCACCGGCATCCCGGCATCCCGGTGAGAATGAGCTCATTCAGGCTAATGCTTAATGAGGCCCTGGGGGTGGGGTCAGTAGGAACTGCCTGTTGGAGGAGTGGAGTAGAGGAAAGGGTTGTGACAAATGCAGACACTGCAAGTGGAGAAGAGGTGTGCAACAAAGAAGAGAAACAAGCTTTGCGGAGGTTCTGACGGTATCTGCTTTAGACTCTCTTTAGACTATGAGCTCCATGAGAACAGGGACACGTCTGCTTCTCTCACTAGTGTATCCCCAGGGCCCAGCCCACTAGTGTATCCCCAGGCCCAGCCCCAAAACGTGGTCCCAGAAGAGTAGAGCAGCCGTACCTGTCCCACCAGTGGCGTGGAGCATTTTCAGGTGATCTACTGTCATCTGCAGGACCTCAGCTTTCTCCAGCTTAGAGGAGCCCTGTGTGTGCAGGAGACAGAGGGTGAAGGCCTCCAGCTGACCTCTGTCGCTCACCTCCCCTGCACAGTGTCATCAGCACTCGGGGCCTCAGTTTGCTCAACTTCCTCCCACTCTATCACTGTCTGTAATGAGGCTTCTGCTCCGGCCAAGTCTTCAAACCTAATTGATTCTGTTCAGTTCTCATGTTAGTCCATTGGTCCACTGCGCTGCTACCATCCTTGCAGGAACCTCTGTTCCTTGACTTCCATGACTTCTTGGTTCTCCTTTCACTTTGCCTCTTGCTCTGCCTGTGCCTTAAAACAGTGGTGTTCCAGCGGCTCACTTTCTCACTGTGCACACTCTCCCCAGAGGATCTCTCATCTATCTCAGTGGCTTCATACGTTGTCACCAGAACACCACTCCTGCATTCCCACCCTCTTTCTAGACCAGCTAGCTCTCTGAGGAGCCCAAGGTCTAGCTCATCTTACCCCAAAGCACTTGCCTTTCCTTTATTCTCTTAAATGTGTTTGAAGCCTCCAGCATCACCTGGTCTCCCAAGTGAAACCTGAGGGTCAGCTTCTCCATGTGAGTCCCCTCAGGGCAGGTGGCAGGTCTAGTTCATGGCTGGTCTTGTGAAGATTTTAGTGAATGTCTGTGGAATGACTGATTTGTTCTCACCAGCTGTGTGAAGGGAGAACACATGATCTATGACCATGCCTTGGAGCACACAGGGTGAGAGTCTCTGGGGTGGTCTGACTAATGCACCTGTCTGACCTCCCATGTTGGCCCTCCACTCTGACAGGTTCAATGTCAGAATGCTCCCTTCCTGAGCGGCCTGTTACACTTTCAAGTAGCTTTGGAAATGTCAATGGTGTAGAGGATTAGGGCACTTTGGAATTACAGAGTTCTGTGTTCCAGTTCCACTCTGTTATTTACTGGCTGTGTGACCTGGTGTAAGTTACTTCACCTCTCTGTGCTTCGGTTTCCTTACCTGTGCAATGGGCATATAATACCTACTCTCTAGGATCATTTTGAGGATTCAATTAAGTGGAATGATGGACATAAAGCCACAACACCTAAAATACCTCAATATAAATTTCCGTTTCCCTTATCCCTCCCTGGCCAGTGACAGATATCTGTAAATGATAACACAGGATTGTAGGCAGCTCCTACCGATCAGTTAGAGATGCCATGATACATGAACCTTATCTGCCACTTGCACAGATTTCCTCCAGCACAATCAGCAATGTCAAGTACCTGTTTCTCAAAGGCAGTGGGAACCAAGCGCCGTAATTCAGAAAGGCTGCTGTTGATGCGGTCTCGGCGCCGTTTCTCTATGATCTAAAAGACAATGACAAGAATTTACACATAGGTTCTTCACAGTCACTGCAACGTGCCTTTAAATTTTTATTTATTCATTTATTTGAGAGAGGAAGGGGAAGAGAAAGAAGGAGAGAAACATCTCAATCCTTTGCATTCTACACACTCTGAGCCAGGACTCTGGTATCCCCAGCTAGGGACCCTGGCCACAACCCAGGCAGGGGCCCTGACTGGGAACTGAACTGGTGACCTTTCCGTTCACAAGCCTTATTCAATCCACTGAACCATACCAGCTAGGGCTCAATGTGCTTTCATGGACACTGACTCATCTTTTCCTTCACAATATTTTTGTGAGGGACATAAACCTATTCTTAGTTTATGGAGGAGGAAACTGAGTCTCAGAGAGGGGCAGTGACTTGTTTAAGGTCACACAGCAAGGAAGTCCAAAGCTGGGAGAAATCAGATCTCTTTTCTTGATCTGTAGCGGGGACATTTAAAACGTTTAATCACTGACCAGTACAGCACCAACCAATCAGAACAGGGCCCGCAGCAACAGCACTGGAGCAGGCCCTGGAAACCAGCACTGAGCCATGAGGTCTGAGGAGTCTTAGGCATTGCCCTCTCCAGCTGTTGAAGGCCTTTCATTCACTGGATCTCATTCTTGTCTCACACACAATACTGTAGCAGAATACTGATAGCAGGGCAGATATTACAAGCCCCATTTAACTAGTAAAGAAAATGAGGCTGGACAAAAAGTTTCCTCATCAGTAAATGGGAAGGGCTGGTCTCTGCCAGGTCCCAGGTCTCTGGATTCCGCACAGCTGCATCCTGGGGGGAAGCGGGGCTGGGATCAGATGGCCAATAGTAAGCAGGGGCCTCTTTCTTCTGTCCCCTTCACTCACACCTCCGCACACAGGAAAAAAAGGGAAAGTTCTGGGCTCAGAAAAAAGAACAGTAAGCCTGGAATGAAGAATCTTGGCTAATTGTGTCATGTGTTGTTCTGAGTACGTTACATTAATTCTCTTAATCCTCAGAACAAGACTTTGAAGTAGGTACTATCACTATTTCAGAGACACAGTTGAGGAAATGAGGCACAGAGAAGGTTAAGTGTCTTTTCCAAAGTCACCCCCCTAGCTACGTGCAGAGCCAGGGTTTGAACCCGGTGGGCTAGCTTGGGCGGATGTTTCTGACCAGATTTCTTGAGGGTCTGGACCCAGGGTAAACACCTGTTGGGCAGCTCTGCTGAGACACTCACCCCTCTGCGTTTCTTCCTGGCTTGCATCTGAGAAGGGCTGGGTGTGGACAGCGGCCTGGCCATCTGGCTGGAGAGAAGAAAAAGGAACATTTTTCAGAGCTGGGGACCATCTTCTGGGCCTGGGTTGACCTCTGGGCGTGCACAGCCCCCTGCTGGGCTGCTGCGGTCTCCCGAGACGGGAGGAAAAGCAGGACAAGCGTGGGAGGGAACGCGGCCTCTCCCTTATCCCTGGGGGCCTTTTTTCCCCCATGCCACGAGCTTTCCGGCGCTGGGTTGACCGTCCCAGGGCTGCAGGGGGCCGGGGGGCGGGGGCTTGGTTCTCACCTCTGCCCCACATCCCCTCCCTCTGTGCGGGCCGCTGCGGGGGCGGGCCCGGGAACCACCGTTGGCCGCTCCGGCTCTTGCAAAGCGATCCCCGGGCGGGGCGGGCGAGGGCACGGGCCTGCGGCGGCGGGCTGGCCGGCGGGTTGGGTTTCAGAGGGAGCCGCTGGGAATGAGCGTGGAAAGAGCAGATGCCGCTGCTTCCCACGGGCCGGGCGCGCCGGCTGCCCGCCCTCCGCCCGGGCTGCAGCTGCCGCCACCTCCCACGCAGCACGGCTGGGGGTGAGGGGGAGCGGCATCTGGGTCACAGGCCCCTCTCGGGACCCTAGGGACACTGCCCTGGCCTCCCCAGAAGGCCCTAGACCTGCATCACGCCGGCCTCTCCTCCAAAGTCCAGGCTAAAGGCGGGACATCTGCTCCCGCCCTAGGAGTTCTCATCACAGGGAAGAGACTCAGCCTTGGGGGATTTTCCTGCCCAGACTGACCCAAATGCTCCCCCAACTGTTTGCCCTTATAATGATTTCCTGCTTCAGAGGCCCTTTTGGAATGGAGGGAATTCTGGCCAGGGCTGGACCGGAGGGGCCAGCCAGGCCCCACCCACCAGACACAGCTTTCTTGGACAGACACCAGGACCAGGTCAACAAACAACCATTAGACAAGGTGACTGCCCGTCATTTCAAATACAAAATGCCACCCATCGGAACAGGGGAACCCCTGAGCTTGCCTCCACCTCACACTCCTCCTCTTGCTCCTGGGTTTGCATCTCAAACAAGCCACCCAGTTCCTCAGTTCTGCAGGGGCATGTGTGTGCGGGGGAAGAACACCTGGCCACCACCTTGGGTTCCTCCTTGATCCTCACCCCACCTCCCCACTCCTAAAATACATCTCACATCTGTCCTCCTCATCTCCAGCGCTACTCTCAGGACCACACCTCTATCATCTTTTTCTTTTATTTAAAAAAAATATGTTTATAGCCCTAGCTGGTAGCGCAGTGAATAAGGCCCCCGGCCTGCAAACCCAAAGGTCACTGGTTCAATTCCCAGCCAGGGCACATAACCAGGTTGCAAGCCAGGTCTCCGGCCAGGTCCGTAGCTGGAGGCAGGTAAAAGGCAACCACACATTGATGCCTCTTTCCCTTGCCCTCTAAAAATAATAAATAATCAAATCTTTAAAAATGTGTTTCTAATAAAAAAATATGTTTATTGATTTGAGAGAGAGAGAGAGAGAGAGAGAGAGAAACATTGGTCAGTTGTCTCCCATATATGCCCTGACTGTGGATTGAACCTGCAACCTAGTTATGTGCCCTGACTGGGAATCGAACTCTCAATATTTTGGTGTATTGGACGATGCTCAACCACCTGAGCCACACCAGCAAGGGCAAGCCTCTGTCATCTTTTATCTGGAGGAAGGCTAGAGTCTACTGTTGGGTCGCTTTGCACCCTTTTCCTTCTACAAGCAGGCAGAATGAACGTTTAAATGCAAATCTGACCCTGTCACTCTTAAAACTTCTCAGGAGTTTCCCAGTGTTTTCAGGATCAAGGCCACCATCTTTCAGGTGGCCCAGCCAGCCCCTGTTACCTCCTAGACTAAACTCTTTTGCTCTCTGTGTTCCTTCCTGTGGTTACACATACTGCTCCCCCAGGCTCGAGTTCTGTGGTCCACCCCAATTTCTTCACCCCCAAGCTCCAGCCCCGCTGCCAGATACCACCTTCGGGTGGAAACTCAAATGTCACCTTTCTGGGGAAAACTTTTCTGACACCCTCCCCTCCTTTCTAAGTAGGCATCCCTTCTCTATACTCTCCCAGCATCCTGCATTCACAGCAGTTATACCCATTCCTTGTTTTATATTTACACAATTAATTTGGTTAATAATGTCTGTTTCTCCAACAAGTTTGTAAGTTCCATGAGGTCCTGACCTATGCCTGTCTCATTCACTATTGCAGCCCCCACCCTGTACTCAGCAAATGCTTAGAACATGGCAGAGCTCATGGTTGGGCTCCTTCCTGCCCTGCATCTTTGGCATTATTGGGAAACAGAGAGGTGACACCATAAAACCTATGTCCTAGGCCTTTGTGGAATGGAGGCACATGGGGTTCACCAGGAAGGTCTCAGCCCCAGTGGTTACTCTCTTGGCAGAGAAGGTTGCAGGAGAAACCAGATCAACATTTGTCAAATCCTGTTGCTACGCCCTGGCTTTATGCAGCCACATCTGGAAAAGGATGTATATCCAAACATCTGGGTAAGAAGGGCTGGTAAAAGACCCGTGAAAGCTCCTGGAAGGGATGGCCCAGCAAACTAGTCAGGGATCACATGGGCAGCTTGTTTACAGAGCTTCACTGAGGACAAGCCCCAAGAGCCAAGATCTGCTAAGAAATTCAGCCTTTGTGCCCCTGGGCTGGATACAGGCATCTCTAGGGGGATTGGTTAGCTTTGCCCACGTCACTGCCTCTGAGTCTGATCCCTCCTCAGGGACCATCTGTTGGAGTCTGACGCACCCCTTTCAGGGCAGGTGGCTCTGCCATCGTTTTCCATCTCCTAGGCCATTATCCTCTGCAGTATTATCCCACTCCCATATCTAACAGGCAAACCTCACTTCACAGTTTTCCTGGCATCCTATGTACATTTCCCTCCTGTGAACCTAACAGAAGCCCCATTTTACTGAGGAGGATGCTGAGGCTCAGGAGCTAGGGCAGCTTGCCCAGCCTACGCAGCTGCTAAGGAGCAAAGCCAGCATGGGAATCCATGTCTTCTGGCTCCAAATTCAACATTGTTTTCCTTCTTAATTCCCATTTCCTGTATGTCTGAATAGCCTTCCAGTCCCCTTGTCCTTAAAGCTCCCAAGAGCTCAGCCTGTGCTCACTTCCAGGCTATGATCTGGCCCTGACACTGACGGAGGGTGGGGTGTGTGTGTGTGTGTGTGTGTGTGTGAGCTTCTTGGCTGCAAGTCTGAAAATAAGGCAGATTTTCACGGACCCAGAGAAGATCTGCTGACCACCAAGGTCTGCTTCATGGACCTAGAGTGGTCCCTAGCCAGAATTCTGGGGTGGTCTCTTGGGGTGGGGGTTGTCTTCTAGGTGGTCTGGCTGCCAGTTCTGACCACCCTTAGTGCTACCCTCAGTTTCCCCTTGGGAATTCCCCAGTGGGCCCTTGTAGATAATTCCATTCATTTTGCCTCAATCAAAGGCAGAATCACAATATCCCCAGTGACAGCATTGAGGCCCCTGGTAAAATAAAGAAACTCAGAGAGGGGAAGGGATCGGCTCCAGGCCACACAGCAAATTAGAGGAAATTCCAAGTCTACTGGCTTTTAATTCATTGCTCTTCCCAGTGTACTCCACATATTCATCGTCACATCTTGTAAATATCATAGCAAGTACTTTCTGTTCTAGACAGCATGTCCACGTTCACTTGTTTCATTAATTGCACAATAGCCCTGAGAGTTAAGTCTTATTGAGGCCATTTCATATTTAGGAAAAATAATTATTTGATAGATGGAATGACAGAGACACAGGGAATTAAGAATCATGCCACGCCCTGGCCAGGTGGCTTAGTTGGTTGGAGCATTATTCCATCCCATGCACCAAAAGGTTGCAGGTTCGATCCCCTGGTCAAGGTGCGTATGGGAGGCAACCGATCAATGTGTCTCTCTCATATCAATGTTTCATTCTTTCTCCCCACCCTGCCCAGTTCCTCTCCCTCTCAAATTAATTAAATATATATATATATATATATATATATATATATATATATATATGGCCCTGGCTGGTGGCCCAGGGGATAGGTGCCAGCCTGTGAACCCAAAGGTCACTGGTTCAATTCCCAGTCAGGGCACATAATCAGGTTGCAAGCCGGGTCTCTAGCCAGGTCTGTAGCTAGAGGCAGGTTAAAGGCAACTGTACATTGATGTGTCTCTCCCTTTCTTTCTTTCTTTCTTTCTTTTTTTTTTTTTTTTAAGATTTTACTTATTATTTTTAGAGAGAGGGAAGAGAGAGAGGCAGAGAGACATCAAGGTATGGCTGCCTTTCACCTGTCTCCGGTCATGGACCTGGCTGGAGACCTGGCCTGCAACCTGGCTACATGCCCTGGCTGGGAATCGAACCAGCAACTTTTGGGTTCACAGACTGGTGCCTTATCCACTGTGCCACCAGCCAGGGCTCTCTCTCCCTTTCTTCTTCCTTCCCTGCCCTTCTCTCTAAAAATAATGAATAAAATATATTTTAAAAAGTATCCTCAGGTGAGGATTGGGAAAAAAAATCATGCCTTCCAGTCTTTTCATTAGAGTATGTGGCCTTGTGAACATCTACCCTCCAACTTAATGGCAACTCATAGGACAGCAGCATTAATTGGAAGTTACCTTATGCCAAAATAGGGACATGTGCTTTGGGTTCATTACTTCATCACAGCCTCTCCCCATGAGGTAGGTAATAGTACCCTCATTTTGTAAGAGAGAAACCTGAGGTTCAGAAATGTCCAAGTTAATGGTCGTGAGAGTCAAGCTCAGGTACATCTGACTTCAAAGGCTGCCATATGCCTTAAATCACATACGAACAATCACAGACCCTGACCCAGTGCCTAATGTGTGGCAGGTGTCCATTAAATGTTTGCAGGAGGGCAGGAAGAGGTTATATTCTCAGTTCAGTCCCAGCATGTGTAAGGAGGCTGGATTCAGATGGAGCTCTGTGGGCAATTCCCACAGATGGGACAGCGTACCACCACCAGGCAGATGCCCACAGTGACACGGAACACACGCACTCTGCTTTTTACTCTCACATCTCTGAGTGTGGGGGCTTTGAGCCCTGCCTTTGACCTCCAGGCGGGCTGGCTGCCCCAGTCTCGTGGCCCTTACCACTGTTTATCTGGCTGCCTTTGTACACGAGGCTCTTCTTCTATGACAGGTCCCTGAGGCCAGAGGCTGAGCAGGATACATCTGGGCCCCCCACGCCCAGCCCAGAGTCTAGGCCACAGCAGGCACCGTTCAGTGATCCCTGAATTGAAGCATTGATGTCTGCTGGGGGAGGGCCCTTTGGGGAGTGCTACAAAGAGGGGTCTATAAGTCAGCTCTGCCAGATGTCCAACTGTTTTCTCTCCTCCGATGGGGTCTGCTCCTCTAAGAATTGAGACAGTCTCTCAAAATGGGCTCTGACTGAAAAGACAAAATGCCACATTGGAAAAAACTGCCCACTGATCCTTCAGGCCACAGCCCAAATGGCACCACCTTCAAGAAGCCCTCCCTGCTGCCTTCGGTTATAAGTGACCTCTCCTGCTTGGGTGCCCTCAGAGCCCACAGCCTTCCTCTCCTTTCACCTTCCATGCTGTCCATGGTCTTTGTGTGACCTGGTAGGTCACTGGCCAAGCTGCAAATTCTTGAAAGACAAAAGCCAGCTCTGATCAGCCTAGCTCTCTGGTATCAATTTTGTGCCCCTAATTCATGAAGACCCAATGACATTGAATTTGAGACCCTCCTCCACCACCACCATCACATGATGCTAGCCCTTCTCCAGCTCCTAGTAGGCACAGACGCAGACAATTTCTTTTCTAAAGAATAGTTTCTGCCTGGCTGGTAGCACAGTGGTTAAGGCGCCGGCCTGTGAACCCAAAGGTCGCAGGTTCGATTTCCCCAGCCAGGGCACATAACCAGGTTGCAAACCAGGTCTCCAGTCAGGTCTGTGGCTGGAGACAGGTGAAACACAACCATACATTGATGTCTCTCTCCCTCTCTGCCTCTCTCCCTTCCCTCTTTCTAAAAAATAATGAAATAAAATCTTTAAAAAAAAAAAAAAAAGAATAGTTTCTGCTAAACAACTTAAAAAGACTACCCTGCTGGATAGGAGGCTTCATTGGTTGGAGCATCATCCAGTACACCAAAGGACTGTGGGTTCGATCCCCAGTCAGGGCCCATACTTAGGTTGCAGGTTCAATCCCCTGTCAGGAAATCTACAGAAGGTAACTAGTCAATGTTTCTCTCTCATGTTGATATTTCTTTCTCTCCCTTCCTCTCTCTCTAAATTAATAAGCATATCCTCAGGTGAAGAATTTTTTTTAAATGCTACTATGTTGAATGGAAATTATATTATATACCTGAAAATCTAAAGTAGAGGATGCAAGGAGAACATTTCTATTGCCTTACCTCCAATCATAAGCTATATGATTGAAAGCTGGTGTAATTTTACTAGGATTTGTGACTGAGGCAGGATCCCCTGATCTCAGAAACTGGAGATCATTGGAATGATGAAATGCCCTCAAAAAACACCCGTAAGAATAAACTGGCCCTGGCTGGTGGCACAGTGAATAAGGCACTGGCCTGCAAACCCAAAGGTCACTGGTTCGATTCCCCAGCCAAGGGCATATAACCAGGTTGCAAGCCAGGTCTCCAGCCAGATCTGTGGCTGGAAGCAGGTGAAAGGCAACCATACATTGATGTCTCTCTCCCTCTCTGCCTCTCTCCCTTCCCCTTTCTCTAGAAATAATTTTTTTTTTTAAGTTTAAAAATAGTAAAAAAAAAAAAAAAAGTAAACTGAACACAGACACTTCTTCCTATTCTATTCTAGAGAGTCATATTTGGATGAGCCAGGGGAGATCAGAGAGCCCTTTGTTCCTCTCTATTTCACTGTTGAGGAAACGGGCTCAAAAAGGGAAAACAATGGCACAGGTCACATGGTGAGTTGGTGGAAGATTTGGGTCTGGGGTCCAGGCCTGCAGACTCCAATCCGCCCCTGTTGCTCTTTCAGGGTCTTGGGTATCATCAGTTGGGAACTTGACACTAAGCATTTGCTTGCTAGGCCCTGTGCTAAGCCCTCAACATATACTATCTCATTTGATTTTCCCAATAGTCCCAAGAGGTTGGGTCTATTATTTATACACATTTTACAGATAAGAAAACTGAAGCTTAGGTTGTTAACAGAACTAAGAAGTAGTAGGACTATGTGTGCAGTATGTTCTACAGGCTTGAAGTGGTCAGAATATTTATCAAGAGGGGAAAGACACAGGCAGTAGGGCAGTGGCATTGGAGCCTAGATTCGTGCACTGACCACAGGCAAATCAGCTATTATTTTCTTCAGTAGCAAAACCTTATTCAAAGTCCACTTTGCTCAAGGGACAGAAGTCTTTCTTCTCTTAAAAGCTTTCTGTGTACTACACGAAAAGTGCGCCCAAGTTAGGGTAAAATTGGGAAAGGATGGTTATTCTGTATAGTCAGCAGATTTCAGATAGCGGGTGTCTGTGGTGCCAACAGCCTACGAAGGTTTTACTTAAGAGTTTCGGGGAAAACTCCTCACCAATAGCCTCACTTGGCACTTCGACAGAAAGTGATCACCAGCTGGACCTCAGACTCGCGAGCTGAAAGCTATCTCCGTCCCAGCATCTCGAGCCCTTAGTGGCTGAGGGCACACAGAGCCCCAAGACCTCATGCGTGGACCCGCAAACACTGCCCCCGCACACACACACCTGTGTCTCTGGAGGCGGCTGGAGGGCTAGTCTCCGCGTTCGCCGCGTCCGTCGGCGCCCAGTCCCCCACCCCGGCTCTTACCTAAGCTCGCCCTCGCGGCCCACGTCGATAGGTCCGTCGGACTCGCTGTCTGAGCCACCGGGCTCCGTCGGCCGCTTCATGATGAGAGCAGGCTGCCAGGTCTCTGCCTGGCCGTGCGGGCTCCCAGGCTGGAAGTCGCCTCTCCCTGGCCCCGCCCCGGCCCCGCCCCGGGGGCGCCGCCACCGCCCTTTCCCAGGGCCCTTTCCGCGCCGTAGCTGCGGGCGATCGCCCCCTCGCCCCCGCGGTGACGCGCAGGTCAGGCCGTGGGAAGGCCCTGGCGGCCACCGCCCCCACCGACGGCTGGGAGGTCTGGCTCTGCTCGGCTGCCGCACGCTGGGTGGCCTTGGGCAGGTGCCCTGGGAGGCCTCCCGGGGAAAGCTAGGAGTCCTTGTTGGTCCCCAGTCTGCCTCGGGCACTGCGGGTCAGTGGAGGCGCTGCTCTGCGATGCACCGTTCGTGCAAAGGGTCTTCTCTGCCGGCTCCGGCCCTGGGATTCTGCGGGCTGCCCACACGTCCGCTTTGGTGAGGGTTGTCAGGGTGGCTGTGGCTTGGTCATGAACAAGAATCCCCCAGCAGCTTCTCCCATTGGGGTCAAAAGCAAGTGGAATGGTATGCGCGCTGTGCGCGCGCGCGCGCGGGTGGGGTCGGGATGGAGGTGGTTCCACCTGCGAGAGGCGGCTGTCATCTCTAAAAGGAACGGCTGTGGTTGTGGCTGTACCACCAGAGCACGACCAGGCCTGGCCAAGGTCTCTGAAGACCTGACTGGATGGTGGTGGCCCAAGGTTGTCTCTGGGAATCATTTCCCAGGTCTCCAGATGCAGAGCTGTCCTAGAAGGTGAAGAGGACCAGGGGCAGGCTCCTGAAATTGTAGCAGGCCTCAAAAGGGGAACCTACCCCCAACAGACCAAACTGTTCACTCAGCGAGGGCTCCAGCCCCCAGAAAGGGGGACTCACAGAAGATTCTCAGAGATTCACCTGCCATCTCATGGGCCAGTACCTCAGAGAGTTCCCCAAGGCTCAGATGGGAGAAGCATCCAGAAGGGAGGAGGAGATGGAAGATGGGCTTGGTGTGGTAGGTCAAAGTCTTCCCTTTGACTCACCCACCAGGACCCAGAGGAAGTCACCCCTTCATTAGGAGAATGGGATTGGTCATCTGAGATTGACTGCACTTTCACCCAGGCAGCAACACCTGCTCGGAGACACACACAGACACACACAGACACACGCTGCTACACAGCTGGCATGAGCAGTCAGGTCCTACAGCTTGTCCTTCCTCGGGAGGTCCTGGTGGTCACCCCAGACACACCTCTGGGGTCTTCTTACAAATGCCTCAGCACCCACCTCACTTCTGTAGGCACACACACATCAGTGGAGTGGACACCCCAAGCAATACAGAAGTTGCACCATCCATGCACTATGCATTCCCCGGAAAAGGCAGAAATCATGCCTCCTAGATATCTGTCCTGTGTGGGCAGATTTACAGGGGAAGGTCAAGGGCTGTGTTGCGGGTATGTTTATGTGAGATGCCCTGGACCATCAAAATGGGATGCACAGTTAGATAGTCTGGAGTTCAGAAAAGAGGTCTCAGCCGGATATGTAAATTGGGAAGTCATAAAGCCCTGGGAAGAGGCATCACCTAGAGAGAAATTGTAGATGGAGACATTTGGCAAGCACTACAAAAACACCTGAAACTGTTAAGTGTCAACTCATTTGATCCTTGATAACTCTATAAAGTAGTAATAGCATCCCCACTTTGCAGATGAGAAACAAAGGTACAGAGAAATGGAGTAACTCTACTTAAGATAGGCAGGTAGTAAATGGGAGGTCTGGAATTCGACAAGGCAGTTTGGTTCCAGAGCCAGTCATTAGGCTTTATGACCTTATACGGCTTTTAAACTCAAAGCTATATTATCTACTCCTGAGCCTAGAGCTATGCTATTGATACAATGGTGATAAAATACATGTGATTATAAGTACTTGAAATGTGGCTGGTCTTAATTGCTACGTGTAGTAAATGTGAAATATACATCAGATTTTTAAAAAAGATTTTATTTATTATTCTTAGAGAGAGGGAAAGGGAGAGAGGCAGAGAGGGAGAGAAACATCAATATGTGGTTGCCTTTCACCTGCCTCCAGCTACAGACCTGTCTGGAGACCTGGCTTGCAACCTGGTTATGTGCCCTGGCTGGGAATTGAACCAGCAACCTTTGGGTTCTCAGGCCAGCACCTATCCACTGAGCCACCAGCCAGGGACTCAGATTTTTTTTTTTTTTTAAGGAAAGAGATAAGAGATCCCATTGATATCTTTTATAACTATGACATGTTGAAATGATAATATTTTTTACACGTTGGATTAATAAAACATTATTAAAGTTAACTTCACTTGTTTTCTCTTTAGTATTTTTAAAGTGACTACTAGAAAGTTTTTAATTGTCTATGCAGCCTCCATTTTATTTCTATTGGACTGTGCTCATCTAGTGCAGGGTTTCTTAACCTCAGCATTATTGACACTTTGGCCTGGAAACTTGTTTACTGTGTGGAGCTGTACCATGCATTGTAGAGTGTTTAGCAGCATCTCTGGCCTCAACCTATTAAATACCAGTAGTACCTGCCTCAGTTGTGCAATTTAAAATGTCTCTAGATAACACCAAATGTTCCCTGGGGAGAAACTAGAGAAACTCCAAGACTTAGATGTTGAGCAGAAGAGAAGGAGCTATCGGAGGGAACTGGGGAGAAACAGCCAGGGAGGTGGAGAGCAAGGGGGGGATATCGCAGGAGCCAAAAGAGTGTTTTGAGAACTTGGTCAGAATCCTTTAAAATGTTCGTCAGATCATGTCACTCTTGCTTAATACCACCTGTAGACTTCCTATCACTTTGAGAATAAAATGCCAACTGCTTCCCATGGCCTATTAAGTAGGGTGACTATGTAATTTATCATCTAAACCTGGGGCACCTTCGCAAGTGAAAGGAGGCAGTACTGGACATATGGTCACCCTGAGCTCTGGCCCCTGCTTCTGCCTTGCTCACTCAGCCACTAGAGCCTTCTTGCTGTTCCACAAATAGTTCATGCTTCTTTGCATCTGGAGTTCCTTCTACCTGGAAGAAAAGTCTGGTAGAAAAGGTTTCACCAGACTGCAGATTATCTCTCTCCATGCAGGTCTTTGCTCAAGTGTTACTTCCTCAGTGAGCACTCTCTTGACCCGTTATAAAATAGCCACCAATCCTGGCACAGTGGATAAGTCACTGGCCTTTGAACCCAAAGGTCGCTGGTTCGATTCCCAGCCAGGGCACATAACCAGGTTGCAAGCCAGGCCCGTAGGTGGAGGCAGGTGAAAGGCAACCACACATTGATGTCTCTCTTCCTCTCTGCCTCTTTCCTTACCCCTCTTTCTGGAACTAATAAAGAAAATCTTTAAAATCAATCAATCAATTAATTAATTAAAATAAATAAAATAGCCATCAATCCCCCAGTCACTCTGTATCTCCCACCTCACTTTATTTCACAATACAGCATTATCGCTATCATTGGTATTATACATGTTGATGTATGTGCTTATTTCCCCTGTCCCCCACCAGAAGATAAACTCATTGAGGGTAAAGACTTGGCTCTTCTGTTCGTGGCTGACTCTCCAGCACCCAGCACAATGCCTGGCTGGCAGTGGGTGTGCCATAAATACTTGCTGGCAGAATAAACTCATCTGAGAAGCTTGACAGATGGGAAAGTGCGTTAGGAGAATAGCTGGGGGGAGATGGGGAGTCCCGGTTGACATTGACTGGTTGCTTCTTGTACCCTGACCAGGGACCAAACCCAAAACCCAGACACATGCCCTGACAGGGAATCAAACCAGCCACCTTTTGCTTTGCAGGATGACCTGGGGGAGAGGGGCAGGAGTCATTTTTGTTGTTCATTATTATGTTCTTTAGTGTCTAGCAAAGCAAAGTATCTACACACAGTAAGCATTTAATTTTTTTGTGTGAAATAAATCAATCAAAAATAAAATTCTTCTATATAGCAGAAAGAAAGAAGGAACTTGTACCCTTTGCAACAACATGGATGGAACTGGAGAGTATTATGCTTAGTGAAATAAGCCAGCCAGTGAAGGACAAATATCATATGATCTCCCCCATTATGGGACAATAATGAGCAAAACTAACAACAAGCAAAACAGAACCAAGTATAGGAATACAAGGAATAGGCCTTCAGTGGTCAGGGGGAAAGGGGTTGGGGGGAGGGGGGAGGCAGAGGCAAGAAAGGGGAGCAGCTTAGACAAGAACCTAGTATAAAGGAACCATGGACATGGACAACAGGTGGGATTGACTTTGGGGGGAATGGGTGGGTGGGGAGGGGGACAGAGGGAAGCAAAAAGGGGATGGATGTAATACAACAACAATAAAATTTAAAATATAAATACATAAATTTAAAAATAAATAAATAAAAAATAAAATTCTATTGCACTTACTGTGTACCAGACATTATACTATTTGGCATACATTAACTCAAACCTCACAACAACCTATACTAGGAGTTACTATTCTTATCTGTTATAATCTCATTTAATGAGAGGTAGGGAAGGTAAGTAACTTACCAAAATGACACAGCTAGTAAGTAGTGGGGCTTTAACCAGGTAGCCTGGCTCCAGAATTCATGCTGGTAACGACTGTGTCATGCATTAGAGTGGCGTAGACCAACTGGGAGATGCGTACAGCAGGCCAGGCAATTGGGGCTGGTTTAGCGGAGATGAAGAGGGTATAGATTTGAGTGATGCTGGGGTCTTGTCTGGGTGACTGAGTGTGTGAAGGTGACAGGCACCAGTGGAAGACACAGAAGGAGGTGAAATGTTCATTGCGGCCATGCTGTTTGTGAGGCCCATGAGATACCCAGGGGGAGAACCAGAGAGGTCTGGGCTGGAGCAGATATTTGGTAGCTGGTAGCTGAAGCCACGGGGTACATGAGAGGTCACAAGGAGCTGGTGTAGAGCAAAAAGGAGAAAAACTTAGCATAGAAGCCTGGGGAACAACAGCCTGAGAAACTCTGGGAAGGAGGGGAAACTCTTGCAAGAATGCAGCACCAGGGGCCCGGGCCAGAGAAGGCCAAGACTGAGGGCTTGGTCACAGTACAGAGGCTCTCAGAGAAAGGTGAGCAATTGCAAGGCTGCAGAGGCCTTGGCATGAATGGAGGAGGACAGAGTCGGGGCCAGGGCCATGGATTGGGAAGTACTGGGGGAGGATGCAGAAGCAGGTTTGAAGAAGGGGCAGGCCCATGAGAGAGGGCACAAAGGCGGCTCCAGAGGCCAGCAGGGCCTCGGGGGGAATTTGCTAGCTGATGGAGTCGGGGTTAGAAGTAGACAGAGGTGAGCCCCTGGGAGCCCAAGGGTGGCAGTCCGCCTCAGGTCAAAGGGAGGGAGGCAGAGAGAAGACCTCTACCTTCCCCCCTTCCCCCAGCCCCCAGCCCCCAGCCCTGGATCTGAACAAACAGGAAGAGATTTTCAAGGGCAAGTTTCAGTTCCAGGGAACTTTTTCAGTCCCTGACTCCCACACTCGGTCAACCCCTGTCTTCTCTCAGGGCTGGTATTCGGATCACTCAACTTACATGACCTGGGCTCCAAATGGCTGGGTTGCATGTGGGCCATATGCTGAAACAGTGACTTCTGCTAGGCCAGGCACTGCGCCTCTAACTGTTGGGTGGTAGAGCAATCCAAGGGTCCCAGAGGAGAGGATGGTTGGCACAAAGAGGCTCGGGGCAACGGTCAGCTGCTGGCAGCTATTAATTGTACAACCGTTTATGTCTGTTTCTAGCACATCCAGGCAGGAACCAGGCTGGGTTTGCTCACTGTCATCTCCCCTGTAGCAGTGTCTGGCACATAGTAGATGTTTGATAAACAGTGGCCAAGTAACTAATGATAGGGAGAGGAGCTGGGGGGGTTCCTGAAGGAGGAGGTGGGAAAAGAGTCACAGAGTCATAGCAGACATTATACTGGTCCAGAACCTGGGGAGAGGTGGTGGGGAGGGTGAGGGGTGGCGGTGGGGCTGGAGCACCTGGATGCCACTCAGTTTTCCCTTTAAAAAAAAATTCTCACCCAAGGATAGGTTTATTGATTTTAGCAAGAGAAGAAGGGCAAAAGAGAAACATCGATTGGTTGTCTTCCATACACGCCCCAACCGGGGATTGAACCTGCTACCTACGTATGTGCCCTGACTGGGGACCAAACCTGCACCATTTTGGTGTAAGGGACAATGCTGAGCCACCCAGCCAGCCAGCACAGTCTTCCCTTTGCAATGGCTTGGCCCTCCCGATCTGTCTGGGGACACAGACCCAGAGAGGGACAGAGGTATCCCTAGAGCTGCGCAGTAAGGCAAGAGGAGAGCCAGAGTAAGAGATGCCTTTCTGTGTCGTGGCTTTCTCACCGGTAAAATGTGATAACAGTAGTCACTCTGGAGGCTTGCTGTGAGGATTAAATGCCGTAAGATGCACAGAACAGTGCCTGGTGTTTCTATCGAGAGCTTGGTGATGTCAGCCTTTGACTAAGTCTCTGTGTCATGCACTCGCTCCTTAGGAGATTCATCTACTCTCACAGCTTCACCTCCTACAATCCCCAATTTCTGTCTCCAGCACAGACTTTTTTCCTGAGCTTCGGACCCATATATCCAACTGCCTAGCCTTTCTCCTTGCTCGTGCTGGTCCAACTATGTCCTGAACTTGCCCCAGGACACCCCACCCCAGCTCCCTGGGCCAAGGCCCATTTCTGCAGGGCCTCCCGCCCAGATGGCAGGCTTCCGCTCCACCTCGGTGCCACTTGCCGGTTTATCCTGAGAACAATCTGAGCCTCCTTTCCTCACCCCCTTCCTAACCCTGCGCTCCCAGGCCCTTTCTGTCCTCCCCTTGCCCTCCTTCCCTGCTCCCCTGGGACCCATCAGCACTCACTCCCCACCTCCCCAGCTGCCACCACAGCTGGTCACTGATGGAATGTGCAGCTGCTGTGAGCCACATGTGAGGAACAGGCGGTGCACAGCCACCCCTGGGGCCCACGGGGGTGGGGGTGGGACCATCTGTCTGGGTCTGTTTGTCTGTCACACACACACACACACACATACTCCTGAATGCCTTCTGCAGGGAAGGTGATGGACAGACAATATTGGTTTAGTTCTCTTCTCCAACCCTGGGCTGCAGAGTTCATGAGGGTCATGCTCCATCTTTGGGGGTCCAGTGTCCCCAGCTCAGGACCCCAGAGAGCAGCCTGGCTGGGCTGGCCCCGCTGTTTGGATGCACATTCACTCCTGTGTGCAGGCAACGCAATGCCCCACATAGGCTGCTCAAGGCCCGAATGGTGGCTGGGTGATCAGAACTTCTCTAGCTTTCCCAGGCTCGGGGGCTGCAATGGAGGAAGCCAGAGGCCTCGGACACATTCCAGAGCCCCTCAGCAGTGCCCAGAGGCTCCAGAGGCTCACTGGCCCTGGGGCAGCGCCAGCAGCATCTGTCCTGGTTCCCACACTCCAGCCTCTCTGGAATCCCCGCAGATCTCTCTTCCATGTGTACATGTCAGACAGGACACTGGGGGTGGAGGGAGGAGAGGGACTGAGGACACCATGCTCCCTAATGTCAGATGGCCACGGGGAGGGGCAGGGTGAGGGGAGCAGAGATGGCCTTGGCATTGTCCATGCAATAAGAAGATGACTTGGCCTCTAGCCCCCATGACTTACTGGGTCCTGACACTGCCCATTGCATTCCTGTCAGAGCCCCTCCCTGTCTCACAGGGCCTCAGCTTGTTCCTCTATAAAAGTAAAAATAAGACTAGCATCCACCTCTTATTTATAATAGTGAAGCTGTGGGATCTTGACCTTATTAGAGATTCTTTCCTGTCTGGGCACAGCTCACTCTCTCCTCTTCCCTGATCTCCATCCTCATCCTGTCATTTCTCGTATATTTTACAGTGCATAACATAGGTTCTTGCTTCCAAGTCTATGTTCTGTCTACCTTGAAAGCCCATTCCTTTACCTGGAAAACCCCTACTCAGACTTCAAAGCCCAACACAAAAGCCCTTCTCTAAGAAGCCTGGCCAGCCTCCCTCAGGCACTAGTACTGCCTTCTTGTACCCTCATGGTTCCCTCTGGGTAGCCTGACCTCAACACACCATTGTTGTCTGTTTACCTCCCCTGACTGTCCCTTCTGGGGCTGATGGCCCCTCCCAGGAGCCCAGGCACAGCACCCTGTAACCTGTGTGTGTCCAGACATGATCAGGATAGGGCTTTAGGCCTGGCTCCACCCCGATTCTGCCAAGTGAGCTTCCCACCAGGTTTGGTCTTAACAGATGGAGGAAATAGCTTACCAGGTGCCAAGGTATTAAACCCGCAAAGTAGCCATAGTCTCACTTCCCCTAGCCAGGCCAGCCAAGCCAAAGTCCCACTTTACAGATGAGGAAAATGGAAGCCCAGAGAAGGAAAGTCGGCAGTAGAAACTGGATTAAAATTCAGGGCTCCTACCCTGGTCTGAAACCCCGCGGTCCTTTTCCCCTCTGGGTGTAAGGTATGAAGGCTGGGAAATTATATTGGGGTGGAGACAGGCTATGAGTTGGGTGGGAGCCCTGGACTGAGGAAGCAGCCATTCCTTTTCTCTGGCTATGCTGCTGTTGATTTCCAGCATGGCCCCTGGTGTTGACAGCGAAACCACAATTCTATTCTACCACTTAGTAACAATGAAGAATTGTCGGACCATCAGGCACAAGCTATTCTGAGGGGCGGGCGGGCGTGAGCCTTCTGGCCTAGCTGGGTCGTCAGTTCAGGTCTCGTAGAAGACAGATGCTAAGCAACCAGAGGTGTAAGAGATTTACCGAGGAAAGCAGGAAAGTGCTTGTGAGATAAAGGGAGGGAGTGGAGTAAGCAAAAAGGGCCTTTTGATCATGCTGGAGGTCTGACACCTATCTTCAGAGGGAGAAGGAAGAATGCAATGCAGCTCTGAGAAAGGCTTGGTCAGGCCCAGAGGAGAGAGTTCGTTAGAGGCACTCGGATGAGGGCAGAAATAGCCTAGCCGGGCTGCAGCATCGCAGTCGCTGGTGGGAAAACAGGCGCTCTTTGGATCTGAAGGTGCAGCAGCTGGAGGCTGTTGATTAATGACACTCCTAGCAGCTGGTTTTCTTGAAGGCAAATATGAGTTATGTGCCCTCCTGGCAGCTGCAGAGGATGTGTGTTTTGCAAGGTCACCCAGCCCAGCGAGCAGGTGACAAGTTCACAGCCTTGGGCTGTGGCTGCACTATGCTAACACGTGGGGTGAGCTTTAAACCACAAGCAATTTTACAAGGCTTGTAAGGCGACTTGGCCAGATAAATGAAAGGAGCACGATGCACATGAAGTCAGGTGAAAAATTGGGGTTTCAGAGGGAATAGCACTGAATTTGGATCAATATCCTGACGTTACATTTCCTTTCTGCATCTGCTAGCACGCTTTCCCTCTCTGAGACTTGGTTTTCACCACTGCAAGATGTGGATGAAATGACCTCACTCCTGCCTTCCCTGGCCAGATCTAAAAACAGTGGGATGAGGGGAACCAGCACTTTTGTCTCTGGAAAGATGGCTCTGCTTTGATAGAGGTGCTCGTTAAAAACCAGGCTTTTCTCCTGGAGTAACCCAAATGGCAGAAAAGTATTTGCACTATCCCTGAAGCTCAGGATAGCCTAACTACCTTAATGTATGCTCCAATTTTCTGACTTCTGATGTGTGTTTTAGCTTACAAATATACACGAAAGCCCTAGCCAGCATGGCTCAGTGGGTTGGGTGCCATCCTGCAAACTGAAAGGTTGCCGGTTTGATTCCTGGTTAGGGCATGTGGCTCTGTGCTCCATCCCCAGTTGGGGCACTTTGTAGAAAGCGACTTGTTGGTGTTTCTCTCTTGCATTGATGTTTCTCTCCCTTTCTTTTTCCCTCTCTTTCCCTCTCTATCAAGACAAAACAAAATGAAACAAAAACAAAGCATGAAAGAGTCAGTATAGTGCAGCACTTAAGACATGCACTCTGGTGCTGACCACTTGAGTTTAAATCAAGCTATGCCACTTACTAGCTACCTCCCCAGCCCTCTGTTTCCTCATCTGTAAAATGGGGATAATAATAGTACCTACTTCACAGCGTTATAGTGAGAACGAAATGATTTGTATAAAGTATTTAGAACAGAATCTATTCTATTAACTGTTATGTGAATTGGCCATTTCATCCTTCAATTACCTGTTTTTCCAAAATGGTTTTTAAAATGACCTACTGGCAAGTAAACTGACCACTAATAAAAGAAAAGAAAATTAAGGCCACATAGCTCACAAGTCCTGGAAGAGCTCTGCAAGTTGGAAAGGGCGGGGACAAAGGAGGAGAAGGAATTGTGTCGACCTGGGCAGGAGAGGGTGTTGGTGCCCCCGTTCCACCACCGCCCTGCCCTCTCCCTCACCTTAGTCACGGACCATTGGCTACAAACCAGTATAAGCAGCTTTGGTACCACTGGCCTTCGGACATTATAAAAACTTCACAGTGAGACCAAGACAAGTCGGAACACAAAGTTTCCATGACGTTCTCAAGTAGGTGACCCCAAGGTCCCTGAAGGAATCTACTGGACGGGAGGTATGAGAAAGGAAAGGGACGAGGAGTTGCATTGCTTCTTATTCTTGTTGACTGGGTGGGAAGGTCGGGGTGGCTTTAGGTCAGAATCAAGGAGGCACATTTGGGTCTCGACTTCACCGAAGGCAGGGGGATAGCTAAGATAAACTTGGATAAGTTGTACCAGGCTGGTGGGGGCATAATAATAATATGTGGGAGCCAACCTGAAGTGACATTGGCTGCCAACAGCTGGCCCAGTCCTATCAGCCCTGAGTTCAATCATTTAATTATAGGCAAAGGAGCTGACATGACACCTACTTAGGGCTGGGGGACACCAAAATGAAACTGGAGGAACTCCTTTGGGCTGTGGGAGAAAGAACCATGGCCCTAAATATTGTTTAAGGGAAGAAGGGATCTGTCCCTCATGATCTATGGAGTTTTGAGGAAGCCAGGTTGAGGAAATGGTGTTTCAGATGTCCCTGCCAGGGGCTCCACAGATATGGGTGAAGGGAGTGGCAGGAGAAATGTAGGTTGTACAGAGCCTGGTGTAGCTGTATTGGCCCTAGATTCAGTGGGCTATGGAGGGGGCTGAGGGGCAGGAAGAAGGATTTTGTGAGGCTGAGGCTAGACTCCAAGTCACTCACTTCCTCCTTCATCTCACACCCTTTTTTAGCTCCTCTTCTTCCTCCCACTCCAGCCCCACTCCAACCTTGGTGGTTCTAGGTACAGGCATTGAGTCTGTGCCAAGAGCAGTGCCAGAGGAAGCTTGTCTTTTGATGGGCTCAGGCTGTCCCCCCCATCACAGAACCTCCCCTCAGGGTGGTCTTCCTTTGGGGCAAGAGGGTTTGCAGACAGACAGACCAACACCCGTGGATGAAGCTGACCTTAAGCCTACTCACTACGTTCTCCCAATGGCATTTCTTGAGGATACCGTTAGCTAGTCTGTGAATACAGTTGTGAGGGGGGAAAACAAGGCAATAGACATGTACTTTAACCATCTTCTATTTATTTGAATGGCTTTTAAGAAGCAGAAGCCCATGTTGTAAAGTTAAGGTACAGGCAAGCATGAGGAGCGCGATCCGCACTGACAAGCACGCAGCACCCTTTATCGTGTGATTGGGTAAACGTTGCAGAGCCAGACAGACTGGGGCTGGGGACGGCTGATAGTAGCCCAAGGAAGGGCAAATCGGAGAAAAGTATGAGCGGTCTTATCTATCCCTAGGCAACTAAGTCCCATAGATAAAGAAGCACGTGATCCAACTGTTCCAGGAGGCACTTAGGAGGTTTGCCATAAAAACTGATCCAAGGAGGTTGGGTTAGAAGGAAGACCGGGGCAGCTTAAGTTTGCAAAATATGATAGAGGTAGAGCTATCATTCAGCAAATGGTATCAACTAGGGCTTCTGACAGGTAGATACAAACATACTCTGTGTTGAGGCTTCGTTTTAAATCTGGTTCCACATTGGGGGTACTGAGATACTTTTAAGTAGAAAACTAGAAGTTAAGGATGTGCGTGTTATTAATAAAGAAGTTTGTATGTACACAGTTTAAACACACAGGGATGAAGTAGGGTATCTCTAAAGTCTCTTAAAGATGTAAAACTGTGAATCTGAGTGTCATATTCTTACACACAGTTACTAGGTTCTGAAAAACTCAATTCCCTGGCCCTGAGCCAGAGGGTGCAAACTGGGGACTGAAGGGCCAGATTTAGCTTACAAGGTATGTTTTATTTGGCCTGCACAGTGTTTTCTAAAATAGTTGCCACCGTTTAAAAGTCCAGATTTGTAGCTCCTCTTGGAAAAAATGGGGTGAAACATCTGGCAACACCAGCCCATGCTCCCACAGGGCAGCAACCACGTCAAACAGAGTATGTGATTTCCCTTTCACTGAAGACCCTGCCTAGGCCTCTTGGCTTTTTGTTTCCTGCCTAGCCCTTGGAGGCATCAGGGTTTGGGACCTGGCCCAGGCATTTTGTCTGTGATGATCTCATGATTTTCTATTAGGTGGCAGTTATAAGTCTAGCCCTGGGGCCTTTACCCTAATTCCATGGCAGACCCCTGAAGGCACATCTACCCGTAGGCCAGAGAGGGTGGGGATCAGTGACCCCAGTCTGCCAAGCTTTGGTTTTACAGGTGAGTAACTGAAAAGTTGCCTGCCAAATTTTTCTTTCATAAAATGAATCCCAAAGTCCTCTGGGGGATGGCCCATCAGGGAACTGCTTCCTGGCCAAGGCCAAGGGTAAATCACCTCTGGGCCAGGCTAGAACACACAGCAGAGGAAGGAACCTCAGCCTAGGCTGGGCTGGGCCAGGGGGGACAGTGGAGACAGCCGTCCCATCTGTGGCCATGAGGTGAGCAGGGCAGCTGTGCACAGCTAGTAGGTTTGGCAGCTGCCTGGGAGGTATCCCTCACGTATTAGTGTAAATGGCTCCATCTGGATCTGTATAGTGCCGTCTTCCCAACTGTGCATGTTAGCCCTGGACTGCCAGAAATAGGGGACAAACAAGTGGACATGGTAAGGCAGGTGTAGCCAAAAGGGCTGTCCTAGCACAGATTCTACCATAGGGGTTAGGGGTGGGAGGCAGAGTGTCCGGAACCAAGACCTTGTTGGCCAGAGGCAAGAGGCTGGAGAGAAAGATGAAGGGCCTGGCCTCAGCAGCCCCCATGTGGCACAAGTGCAAATGCCCACGAGATGATAGGAATAGCCAGAACTAGTCCCAGGAAGCAGGGCTGGCCACCATTATGTGGCACCTAGGACATTTAATCAACAGATAACCATTCTGTAGACACACACACACACACACACACACACACCCCACAGAGTTGTCAGCGGAGATATCTGACCCCATTACACACACCTACATAAACATGCATACAATGTAGTTTTTTATCCTGTGGCACACACTGTGTCCATACACGTAACTACAATTGTTTTTGGTTAAGAGCAATTAACTGCTTAACAAACACTTTCAGAGCATCTAAAATACAATAGTTTTTGGCTAGGCTACCTGCGGGACACAAGCACAGCACCAAGCACGACGGAGGGAGAGAAAAGTAACCAGTAAATAAAACCTGGCACCTCCGCCACAAGCCCCTGAGCACGGACGGGCCTGCAGCGCCACCTACTGGCGAGAGGGGTGTTTGCTTGAAGAGTGGGTGAAACCAGGGACGCCGCTTCTTAGGCCCTTCTAAGGAAGCCACCAACTGCCATTCCCCCTCTATGTGCTCTGCCTGAGTGGAGTGAGGCCCCGGTAATCTCAGAGTTGAACTACAGCATCAGAAAACAAGCATTCAGGGCCTTTCATGCCCCATCCAGAGCACTATACAACGTGGATGGCAAAAAAGGTTTTCATCTTTTCATGCTCACCGCACTGGTAGTGGCTGCCTGGAATGCCTGGCTGGGCTCAGCGGAGAAGAGTATCATGACAGGTACGCTTCCCTGCTAAGACAGCAATCATGGCTGTAGGTAGGACAGCTTTTACACTTGTGGTCCTTGCCATGGATTCTGGAACCTTGGTTCTCCCTAAACCTGCAGATTTTTCCTGCTCCACAATTCTATCATGAGGTATATGTGTTTCTTGCCCACACTTCGCAGCAAAGAAAACTGCCCTTCCAATTTTCACTAGAGTTTTCTGTCTCATTTGATTAGTAACTCCTGAGCTAACTAAAATCTCACTGGGTCCTTGGGTGATCTGTTTGGACCTGAGCACGTTGGGCACTTCACTTTATCCAAAATTCACATCTAGCAAAGGCCCATCCATCCACTGCATTTGTCTTCCCAAGTGGCCCCAGGAGGGCAATGACAAGTCAAGAACAACAAGACCACCCTGAGTAGATGCTGAACAAGCAGCTGGGCTTAGCTCCAGACAGGACTCCTGCTCCCTGCCCCTAGCCCATCAGCTTGGGAGTCTGATCAGTGCATTCACCCACATTTTGAATTACAACAGGCCATGGGTCACTAAGAAGTAGTCAAAACTTGAAATCTTAACTCCTCAAATGACAAGGGCCTGCTGCTTCAATTTAACACCGAAGCACTTAGCTGGTACCTGTGCGACTCTACAACCCCAATGATGCCCACCCCCGAGCTGCAGCCTGGGCAGTGGAGCCAGCCTCTGCCTCCCGGTGCTTAGGTGCATGTGAGCTGGTTTCTCCTACTGAAGAGCAAGCCAGGGATGTTTGTATTACTCTGGGGATCAGGAAACTTCTATAAAGGGCCAGATAAATATTTTCACCTCCACACTCTCTGTTGAAATAATTCACCCCTGTTATTGTAGTGTTAAAGCAGCCATAGATATACATAAACAAAGAGGCATGGCTGTGTTCCAAAATTTAAAAAAGTAAAATAAAAACAGGCCCTTGCTGGTGTCTCCATGGATAGGTTGCAGGTTCAAACCCAGCCAGGGCACATAACCAGGTTGCAAGCCAGGTCTCCAGCCAGGTCTGTAGTTAGTGGCAGGTGAAAGGCAACCATACACTGATGTTTCTCTCCCTCTCTGCCTCCCTCCCTTGCCCTCTCTCTAAAAATAATAAATAAAATATATTTTTAAAAAAACATAAAAATTTAAGTAATAATAATATAAATAAATAAATAAAAACAGATAGTAGGCTCTATTTGGCCCAACGAACCACATTTTAGCTCAATTCAGGGTCTTTAAATTTGAGGTGTGGAGGTGCTCCAAGGACTCCGCAAATGTTTGGCTCTAATTTGAATTTGTCTTAGCTATTTAGGAAGCTACAACACAAATGTACCCATGCAAGTATTGTAAGCTTTTTAACATGAAGGAGGTCAGTATGTTAGTGGACTGTTGGGATACTGCTTTGTTATGAAGCTTCTATTGTCACCTCTACGCACATGTATGGGCCATATGACAAAACGGTTAAAAGCCTGAGTCCCTGTGCTGCCACTGACTAGCTATGTGACAGGGCAGGTTGCTTTACCTCTCTAAACCAGCTCAGGCACCACCAAACAGAGAGGATACTGGCCAGGCCATTGGCAGGAGCAGCCTCCTAGGGGCCACCTTTTACTGCACTGTGGGAAGAGGGAACAGTCACTGGAGAGACCAGGGCACCTGAGCCATCCACTCAGAGACTCAACCCAGAGCTATTGACCAGCTGTTCTGAAGACATTTCAATATTTTAAGCACCAGTTTGGCCATACTGGTATATACCAGTTGAATATCATTATAACATCAGATCCACCTTGAATTTGAATTTCTTACCAGTTTTTATTTCTTCTGGCATTTTCTACTATAGCCCCACCATTCTGATTGGGCTCTCAGGATGGGGAGTGGATGTCTTGCAATGATCTTAGCAGTCTCAGGGGTTATATCAGAGCTTCTGATTTACAGCTAAGTGGCAGTCTCTGCTGGGTCTGGGACTCTGTTGGCAAGCGTTTCCTGGGACAAGTTCTTTGAGACCAGTTGGGTACCATGATTTTGGCTGCAGAGATTCAGCATGTCAGGAGTTGTGGTATCTGTGCCCCAGTGCTGCAGAACAGGTTGGGTCTGAGACTTTGGGGCTCACTTGGTGTTCTAATTTGCCTGGTAAACACTCCTCCTCAGCACTTGAAACAATTAGGTGTGTCTGGTTGCCACCTGAACCTGCTCTCAGACCTTCGGGCCTTTTATTCCAGCCTCGGAAAGCTTTTCTCCAGGCCTGAGATGCACATTTATGGCTTCAGTAATAGAATTTAGACCCTGCTGTCTCTTATTGCCCAAGGCTGTCTATGTCTAATAATGGTGGCTCCAGTGCAATCCAGGCTTTTACTGCACCTTATCTTTCTGCTTCCTGAGAGACCTAGAAGAATTAGTAGTGTTTATCGCTAGGGCCTGGGGATAGGACTTCTTGGTTCCCAGTAACTCTGAGGTTTATCTTAATTAAGCGACATCTGGTCTGTCTTCAAAGGGCCCATGTCCACCCTGATCACTCAGCCTATCTCCATTCTGTAGGCTACCAGCTGGCTCTGGGAGCCTTGGAGGCCCATCCAAGGGGGTGATTCCGACTGTGGGGTGGTGAGCAGGTTTTCCTGTGGTTCAGCCAAGATCAAAGGGGATTTGGGTTGAGCTCTCTGACTTCCTTATCCTTTTTCCTTATGTTTCACAGTATCCCTGGCTGGGCTTTCAAGACAAAACTAGGCCCTCTGCCCTGAAAGCCTCCCCCAAAAGATCCTGGCTGTGGATGAAAAGGACCTTGTGCAAAGACATCTTCATCACCTGCCCTTCCCCTGATAGAGCGGTCAGTACTGAGCATCTGCCCCCAGCACTTAGCCCAGCCTTGCTCTTCTGCCTCAGGACCAGCCTCTAGGGGCTGGTGTTAAAATCCCAGCCAAGCACTTCAATTCTGGCTGAACTGATGCTCATTTCAAGAACCACCTCTGTGTTCTCACTTTTTTCTCCTTTGTGGATGATCTTTCTGCAATGACTGCCCTATCCTACACTGCCCAGAGCCTGGGCCCATTCACCCTGGTCTGAGTGCTCAAAAGGACAATGATCAGGCCCTGGATGGCCGTTTACCCCTCTTTCCCACCCCCACAAGCATCCAGTTCTGCACACACCTCCAGGCCCCTGCCCACTTTGACAGTACCATTGGCTTTCTTCACAAAGTGCTTGCTTACTTGGTTATCCCTAAACCTGCAGATTTTTCCTGCTCCACAATTCTATCATGAGGTATATGTGTTTCTTGCCCACACCTCACAGCACAAGAAAACTGCCCTTCCAATGTTCACTGAAGTTTTCTCTCTCACTTGATCAAGTAACGCCTGAGCCAACTGAAACCTCACTGGGACCTTGTGAAGAGCTTGTTTGTGCTCTTCACAAGGTAAGAGCCCCCTCCCCCCAGAACTGGGCAATCAGCACCCCTATACAGCTGTCTGCTCACCTTCCTGAGGATCCAGCTATTGGCACCCACCATCCCTGTGGAAGGAACAGGGCTGGCTGGTCAGCAGACGAGGAGGCTGACTCATCAAGCAGTGAGAATTCTACCCTGCAGGAGGTGATGAAGGGGCTGCAGGGCTCCTGCAAGGTGGAGGATTCACGGAGGTACCTCGGAGGGTGTCCATCGCAACGATGGAGAGCTCATCACCTCCACTCATAATCCCTTCGCTGGAGAATCTTCCAGGGCACATTTTCAGCTCCGTCCTCTCTAACTGGCCATGGCCGCAGACCAGACCTCCTCACACACCCACATCATCGCAGGCAGGCCTTCCTTCCAGCTCAGACTGGACCACCTCCCTCTTCAGCCAACCACTGCGCTCTTGGCCCCTAGGCCCACAATCGTAAACCTGATACTCCGGGTCTCTCCCCCTGGCAGTGCTGCTTGGAGACACAGCAGAATGCAATAATTGAGGAAGTGAGGGTTGAGGTGAGGGGGTGGGCAGTCAGGAACACTGAACTTGGGCTAAAAGCAAACAGCAAAAAACAAAAAGCAAAAAGCAGGCTGCCCCTAAAACTGCACCCCAGGAGGTGCCTGCAGTGCCCCCTGCTGGCTGGACTAGATTTTGCATGCAGGTTTAATCCACTCTACTCCTTTCACAGACACGGACCCCGCTCCCTCCCACCTGCCCGCTGACCCTAGAGGAGTCAATCAGAGGACGACTGGAAGCAAACAGGGTCAGCTTGTCCAGTGTTTTCCAAATGTGTGAAATTATAGGTAGAGTTGCTGTGGACCACGGTGCCTTGTGCCCCGTTGACAAAGGCCTCTGGGCTGAGGAGCTAGTGGGGGCTGACATCCCACTTACATCCTGGTAAGCAAGCCGTGTGCCCAGTGTGGGTATGGCCAGCCCAGAGGAAAAGCCTTCTTTTTGTAATTCACTCTACAGACAGTGCCCTTCTGTAATCTGCACAAAGGTGCCGCGTAGACCACAGCACAGAGTGCTTCCTTCGAAGAGGACAATCTTATAAACCCAAATTTTTTAGCTAAAGGAGCATTTGGAAACCACCTAAAAGATGGGGCAACTGAGGCCCATGAATGGGAGGACGGTCCAAAAGTCATGCAGTTAACTCCAGAACAGAGCTGGGAGACCAGATCCCCTCGCTCGCAACGCGATGTTCTTTGCACTACACTGAGCTGGTTGCCCTCGCAGAGCCCCAGGGAGGCCCCCTGGCTCCTCTGACCCTCTCGCTTCCAGTCCCATGAACTTCCCCCTGAAATCCAGCCACAGTCTTACTTTCCCAGCCAGCATCCCGGCACAGTGTTGGCCCAGAATGAGGGTTGGTGAGAATGCCGGCCCAGTCCACAGAATTGCCTACTAGTACCTTGCTCAGAAGGATGAAGGCAGACATGCAGCAAGGCAGTGTGGTAAGGGACTAGAAGGGCCGGTCCACTGGACGACATGTCGAAGTACGACAGGGAGCTATGCCCAGGGCACTGTGGGTCAGTGAAGCTGGTGGCTCAGCTATTGGGTAGCTGGAGCCTGCTTCACAGGTGCAGTCCGCCGGGGTGTCTGTGCCACACCGTAAGGCACATGGGCGGCCACTGTGCCCATCTCCTGAGCCCCAGTCACATGGAACATCTGGTCATCAAAGAAGATGTGTGGGCGGATTTTCTCAAGCAGGGGACCCTTGGGTGCTCCCGCAAGGAACAGGGCTTCATCTGTCTCCAGGCCCCAGATGCGCAGGGTCTTGAGAGCCCGGGCCCCAGAGCTGGCTGCACTGCGGGCCGTCACCAAGTAGGTGCGGATTGGGCACTCCAGCCGCAGGCCTTTGGAATAGAATTTTTTCTGCAGCCTCCCCAGAGCCTCCAGAAAGCCCTTTAAAGGTCCCTGTGAGGAGGCAAGGAAAGACTGTGAGCTCATCCCTCTCCCAAACATTGGCCCCCTTTCCAGCTGGCCTCCTTCTCTCGTGTCTTCATGTGTGGGCTGGGAAAGCTTCTCAAGATCCCCAACTCTCTCACTTCTGGTACGCCTGCTCAGGCCCCTGTGTGCATCAATGGGGCTATCTAGGTCAGAAGAACTATACCGGGACAGCTGTTACTATGTATGTCCACCTCTTTGCCCACCCCCTCCCTGTACATGGGTGTCTGTCCTGCAGCTCCGTCAGTTTGACCTTCTGTGTTCCCCCGCAGGGGAGGATATTAACAATGTCCTCCAGGCAGAAGAGATTCCAGCTGTGAGCTACACAGATAGACAGACAGACAGACAGACAGAGAGACCAGTATGTAACTGGCTCAGGTGTCATGCTCTGGCTCTCCAGGGTCAAGGAAAAGATTCTCTCCCTACAGTGCCAGGAACAATGAAGGTTAATGAATAAAGAACCATAATATGGTGAAAGAAAGAAAGAAAGAAAGAAAGAAAGAAAGAAAGAAAGAAAGAAAGAAAGAAAGAAAGAAAGAGGGAACTACAATAGCAGCTGGAAATAAGGAAAGGTGGGCTTCTGACCTTGGAGACTGCACACCTGCTGGGTGACAGGAGCAAGCAGTGATCTCCTGGGCTCTTTACAGCACTTAGTGGGAAAACTGTCCCGCCTTGATTCCCAAGGATTTCAGAGGGAATTACTGAGAATGGAAGTGAAATGAATCTTCAGGGCCATGACTGGAGCTTGCTGAGGTCTTGGAGAGAAGGGGCTCTGGGATGACTGAGATTTGTGTTAAAATCACAGATGGGAGCTCCCAGGAGGGCTGGAGAATTCCAACAGCTCCAACCCCAAGAATTTCAACCAGGCTCTAGGGCATAGTCTGCTCTCAGGGAGACTCCTTAGCAGTGTGGCGGTGACTGAGGGTTCCTGAATCCCTTGCCAAGGGATAGATGGCAGGAGGTAGTTAGGACTGGTTGGCCCAAAGCGGAGGTGCTGCTCCAGACCCCCCACCCAGCTGGATCTCCCCCTTTCCCTTTTCTCCAGTGTGGGAAATGGGGCTTCTTGAGAGGAAGGGAGACTTCTCAGAAGGTCAGGGGAGTCTCAAAGAGGGGAGGAGGGTTCCAGAGGGAGGATGGAGGCTTGAGAGAGAGAGAGAGAGAGAGAGAGAAAGAGAGAGAGAGAGAGCCTTTCAGAGTTTGCTAGGGACTTTAGAGAAGGGATGGAATCCCTGACTGGTGCGGTTCAGTTGGTTGGGCTTTGTCTCACAAAGCAAAAAGGTTGCTGGCTCAATTCCTAGGTGTAGGTTCCGTCCTCAGGTGGAACGTGAACAAGAAGTAACTGATCAATTTTTCTCTCTCATGTTAATGTTTCTCTCCCTCTATTTTCCCCTTCCTTCCCCTCAATCTTGAGGGGGGGGGAGAAGGAGGGAGGAGGATTGGAGGGAGAAGGTAGGGGCTTCAGAGAGAGCCTTAGAGAGAAGATGGGGTCTTCGAAGCGGGGATGAGACTGCAGTGAGGGGAACAGGGCATCAAGGAAAGGCTGGAAACTCACTGAGGGGAGCCAGGGGTCAAGTGAAAGGGATGAAGACTGGAGGCTTGGTGGGGGGACCCGGCTAGATTCCAGGTCAAGCTCAGAGTTTGGGTCTGGGCTGCAGGTTCCAGCCAAGGGCAGTTTTGGGGGAGACGCCTTGCTCCACTCGGGGTTTCTGGGGAGTGTGTGGAGCACCTGGGCCAAGGGTTTGTTCTCATGCGCCTTCTCATGCTCGAAGAACCTGTCCAGCCCGTGGGCCTTGACAATGCGCTCCGACTCGTCCGAGAAGAGCACCGCGTCCCCATCGAAGGCCACGCGCAGCTGGCTCTGGGATACAGCCACATCCCTGCTGGGGCTGAAGATGGTGGCCGCCGCGATCCCTGGGCAGAGAGAGGTGAATGTTGTCTGCCTTTATCCTGGCAACAGGGGCCCCTGACACCTGGGGCGGGGGCTACTTCAGGCCATCCTTGCCCCACCTGCCTCACCCAGGGCTCAGGGGGAGCAAGGCTAATGAGGGCTAAAATTCAGAATATTGAAAACCTGGACATAAGCCTGGATGGTGGCTTTTTCTCTGAGCAGGGGTCTGAGGGCCCTGGCCTAAGTCTGAGTCTCCCTTTAGTTGCTGCTGTGTGGAAAGGCCTGAGGGGGTCCCAAGGAACAGTGGGACCTAGGGCAGGGGCCATTTATCAACCAGCATGGAGGATACTTCAATATCTAGTAAGGTCATGCTGGTAGGGACCATCAAAACATCAGTCCTGGCTGGAAGGAATGGTCCCCCAGGCCACTGATGTCCTTCCCAGAGTTCCTCACAGGCCTCTGATCTGGACCTATGAGTGGTGGGTGGGGGCTGGGTGGGGGCCCTGACCCTGGCTGGGACCCTGGCTGTTGATTCCCGAAAGTCCCTCACCTGCTCTGAGCCTAGGCAAAATTAAGGATGTTTCAGCTCTATCAGGAGCTGAGATCCCAGGCTGCAGCCTGCGGTGGAATGGGTGTGGGCACCCTCAGTCTACTGTCACAAAGGCACCCAGGTAAGCATAGGAACGCAGGGCAGCCTGGCCATTCAGGGTTCCTTGAGGCACTGTGGTGGCCATAAGGGGCAGCACCGATTATAGTAGACTGTGGCACAGGCTCTCCAACCCTGGGCTTCTGTAAGAGGTCAGGGGTGCCTGTTGGAAACCAGGGTTGCAGGATTGGGCTATAATGGACAAGAGAGCCAGTGCTAGGAGGCTGGAGACCTGGTCAACCAGCCCTGTCCATTCCCTATCCTTCATCTCTCCAAAGGCTGTTTCAGGCCTTCTCTTAGGGAACCTGGGATCACAGGGGCTGGGCGTCGGCAGGGCTTTGGGAGCCGTGAGCAGTGCTAACCCCACAGCCGCTGTGCTAGCCTGAGGATGCTATAAGTAGGACTAGGCCCTGGGCATCAGGCCATGCACCCTCTCAGCTCTGCCGATACTGGAGCCAAGCTGAACCAAAACCAGCCCCAGCCCGTGCAGGGCCTCCCCGTTGACCACCGCCTGCTCTCCAGCCTGTGCTCAATTGCACACATAGAGGCCCACAGGCAGGCCGGTGCCAAGGCCCCAGTCAGAGGGTGTGACATCTGTGTCACTTTAACCTGGTTCCTGGTTAAAGATAGCCTACTAGAGGCCCAAGCAGCTCAGAGGAGTGAGGCATCAGGAAGAGAGAGGTCAGGCAGGAGACAGGGTGAAGGAGGAAGAGAAAAGCTGGCTGATTAACCTGCCAGTCATGAGCCTGACAAGCCCTCTCAGGCAATGGGCCCTATCAGCCTGTAACCCAGCTATGGCTACTACCCAAAACTGCCCCTCGAAAGGGACATATGGAGAGAAACTTTCTTTGTCAGTACCTGTGGCTGGGTCTCCTAACCTCACCTCAGCTGCTGGAAGGCTGGCCATTTCCCAGACCCCACCCACTGCTCAGGCTGGACTAGAAGTTTGTCTCTCGCCTCATGGGCCCAGAGAGGGGCAGAGGCTGTCCATGGTCACACAGGAATCAGAACTCCTACTGACCTGGAGGATTCCTAGAAGGGGTAGCTTTCTGGGCTATAAGGAGGGTTTCCATGGAAACAGAAGTTTGGGTGTTGAGTAAAAGCATCCTTAACGTGGTAGGGCAGGGGGTAGGAGAGAATAGGTGGGGCCTTATTCTCAGAATTTATAGGACAGGTCACAGGAATTAAGAAAGGTAGTCCCCAGCCCGGGCTGGTGTGGCTCAGTGGATTAAGTGCCAGCCTGTGAACCAAAGGTTCACTGGTTTGATTCCCAGTCAGGGCACATGCCTGGGTTTTCAGTCAGGTTCCCAGTTGGGGGTGTGTGAGAGGCAACCACACATTGATGTTCTTCTCCCTTTTTCTCCCTCCTTCCCCTTTCTAAAAAATAAATAAAATATTTTTTAAAAGAAAGAAAAGTAGTCCCCTTCCAGTGTCCATAGCAACCCCTAGCACCTTCTCAGCGCTTTAGGACCAGGCTCCCCACCTTTGGGACCTCTTTGCCAGACTCCGCATATTTTCCCTCCCCAGTTTCACCTTCACTCACCTTCTTCAATGGCTTCCCGAACTTTTTCTGCATCAGCTGACAAGTAGAGGTTGGTGTGATAGGCCTTGAGGTAGCAGATGGGGCTATTCCCACCTGTCATGCAGAACCTCTCAATGAACAGGTCTGAGGAGGAGGCAGAAAATACCCAAGTGATGCCTAAGTCAACCCCGAGGGCCTCACCAGTGGTCCCTCCATGTCCAATAGACACCATCTTGGTTCTGAGTGGTGACTCTCCAAGGATTTTAGGCCGGTTTCCCCTTCTCTAAGCCCCTCCATTCTTCATCTATGAAATGAGGATGATCACATCTCCAGCAATTTGCCTGGCTCACAGCAACATTCTCTTGTCAGGGAATTCCAGTACTAGACAAGGTGGTTCCCTAGCCTCTTGGCCATAGCTGATTGGATAGGGACAGACACCTGACCCAAGCTGGGCCAATCAAATTCTCCCGCAGCCTAGGCTGCTAATCACCTAGTACCTAGGTCGGCAGAGGTTGTAAAATATTTGCTGGCTGGTAAACAGCTGTTTCCCTGAGTCCATTGAGTGACCCCGCAGGCAGGACAACCCACTGGAAAGGGTAAAGCTGGGCACAGCGAGGTTCTTCTGGACAGGCTCCAGTCCTATAGGTGCTGTCTGTCCTGATTACGCCATGCCTACACCACAGGTGGCTAAGTGTTTTGAATATCCCCAGCAGTTTGAAATTAGGATTAAAAAATGCCAACTGGACTCTCTTGGTTGCTTAAAACAAGGACTTGTGAACTTATAAATTTTGGCCACGTTCAAGAAAAGCAGAGAAGCCTGCCTAGTTTGGGGAGAGAAAGAGACAGAGCAAACAAAAAACAAAATAAAGAAACAGACTTGCTGAGAAGCAGAAATAAGCTCATCTGGCACAGAGAGAGAAGAGCCCAGGAGAGATTTCCAGCTCTTGGATTCAGGCCTTGATAGGCCCAATTTTACTTCTTGTCTCTTGGTTCTAAGAGACACTCCTGTCATCTAATAAAAGCTTCTTCTTCTTTTTTTTTTTCCAACTTAAACTAGCTCTGGAGGATCTATTACTTTCTGTCAAGAATTTGAATTAAGACACAAAGCCCCGTTCACTCTGATGACTGCATCTGTTCTCCCAGCAGCCTTGTGAGGCCTGTTAGCCCCATTACAGATAGAGAAACTGAGGCGCGCGGAGGCAGCAAGTGCGGCGCCCCCCCCCCCCCCCCCATCACAGAAGTAGTGGGCCTGAGCAGTGGTGTGCCTGAGCAGTGGTGTGCTGGGGCTGGCTTAAATCGGTTCGCAAGAACTCAAAGTTTAACATTCTGGGCTTTTTGTGTCATTAGATTATTTAACTGTTGGTAGCTGGAAATCAGCCACAGCGGGAATGTTTACACCCTGGTCATGGCAGTGCTATAATTGGGGTTTTTGTTGTTGTTCGGGTTTTTTTTTTTTTTTTTTTTTTAAAGAGCCAGTTTACCAGCGCATCACTATGTTTGGGGTTTTGGTTGGGATACCTTTACCCCGAAGAGGTGTAGCCCCACCCTCAGGTGTCTGGTAGGGGTGTGTATGGCCAAATCCTTCATGCTCACCATAGTGGTTGATGCTATTGATGAGACGGACACCCACTTGAGCGTGGTTGTTGGTTACCAGGACAATGTCGAAGAGGTCCTCGCTGTCGGGGTACAGCTCCCGAAGCCGCCTGTTCACAGCCTCCAGGGCCTGGATGGGATAGGGGCCCGCAGCTCAGATGCCTGGGGACTAACATCTGGAGTGGTCACCAGGGGTGGGGAGGACAGGGACGGGAGGTCAGAGACCAGGGATCGGGTGAAATCAGTGGACCTGGACTTTCTCCTCCTCATCTCTGCCATTGTGCGGGTTGATTCCCTGAAAGCATGAGTGGAGGCTGAGATCCCCAAACTGGTTTGTTACCTGGTATACGGCAGCATTACTCCAGAGTATGGGGGTAGGGCCCTTCTTCCCAGAGTGGCCCCTGCCCCTAGCCAAACTGTGCTCCTGTGGGGTAGCATCTTCCCAGAGGGTCCCTCCTCCTTACTCGAACACCCATGGGAGTGCTTTTTCCTAACCCCCACAAGGCCCTGTAAGGCCGGAGGTGGACTGACTGCCCCTCACCTTCACGAAGGGGAAGGCCGGCCCGGGGCTGAAGGGCTCATTCTCGTGCTCCAGCTGGTAGCGCACATACTCCTCCACGCCCTGCTCCGTGTAGATCCGCTGCTCCTCGTCCATGCGGAACAAGGCTCGGGAGGACACAGCAATGGTGACGGCATTCTGAGGCTTGGGCTGCAGAGGTGATTGGGAATCAAGCCAGAGACCTTTTGGTTTGCAGGCCAGTGCTCAATCTACTGAGCCACCCCAGCCAGGGCGGAACTTTTAAGTAACGTATTTCAATAAGGAACAATATCTGCCATGATAAATTTAACATGAACTAGAGATTTCAGTGCAGTGCTCTAATCCGTTCAGATTGCTTGATATATAGCAAGAGTTCAGAGAATATATTTTTGGTAGATGACTGGGGTGGTCCTGATAGAGGCTTGGCTGCTGTCCTCAGAACTGACAGGCTGGTAGGGGAGAAAGTCAGGTAAACAGAGAAGGGACTGAAATGAGTGACAGAACACAGGTGAAAGCCAAGTCTTGATGACAGGGGTTCAGAGGAAGTTGTCATGGGAGAGGAGGCGTTTGAGCAGAGACTTAAAGGAGGAGTAGGGTGAGGAAGGCAGAAAGAGGTGTGCCTGTACTCAGCGCATCCGCAAAGGAGAGCAGAGCCCAGGGCATGGGGGTGCAAGTTCAGGTGAGCCCAGAAGAGTAGGTAGGTGCCAGGTTGCAGAGGGCCTTCTCTTGGGGCCCCAGGAAGGCCTCAGAACTCCTTCACCACCTCCAGAGGAATGGAGACAGGGACATGCCATCCCTGACATGCCAAAGCTGGGCCCTTTAAGATTCCTAGGGAGGATCAAGATGTGGGTTGCCAAGGGATTCACAGACACCCAAAGTCCCACTGCATCTCTGTGACCTGAGTTGGACTGGGACCGTGATTCCCACTTTACAGATGAGGGGTTCAAGTTGGGGCCTGCTCCTGATGGACCTGAGGGCCACGAACAGGCCCCGTTGTTCCTTTCTGGAGTCAAGCCTGGGTTCCAATTAGTTGACAACGTTGAGTGATTACCATGTGACAGGCACTGTTCTAGGGACATGGCCAGAAACAAGACAGGTGTGATCCCTGTCCCCAACACAATGATTCATGTCATCCTTTAGAAAAGCACTGTCCAATTGAACTTTCTGCAGTAATGGAAATGTCCCAAGCTGTCTATGTGGCTATAGAGTAACTCGAAATATGTCTAGTGAGACTGAGAATCTGAATTTTTCATTGTACTTCATTTTAATCAATTTACACGTAAGTAGCTCTAATTGGCAACTGGTTAGTGAGGCTTTAAAACCTCAGAGCAGGGATAGAAGACCAGAGTTCCCCAAGCTCATGAGGTAGACCTTAGTTTGAATTTGACTTTCATTCCAACCAAGGTGCTGTGTGTGGCCAGCAGGGCCAGCCTAAGGCAGTGGTGGGACAGATGACTCTCCTCTGGGGCTCAGCTCAAGTACTGTCCCAGTCACCGTGTGTCCTTGAGCTGGGTACCTCCCAACCCTCAGCAGCTGTGACCCTTTAAGGGAAGAAGGTAATAAAGTTAAGACTTACAGAAAGAGTATGATAGAGGGGTGGCCAGGGACGGTAAGGGTGGGATTGGGGGAGTAGGGAGACCCACTCTCATAAAACCAGGAAGCCTGTTGGCCTTCTGGACAGGGGCTGAGCTTATCCCGTCCCCTGGGCTTCCTGCCACAGGGACAGAGTCCATCATCCTTTCAAGGGCAGAGAATCGGCTGCCCTCCCAACCCCTTCAGGCAGGTTCCCAAGCCAGCCACTCCAGCCCAGGCAGCCAATCAAGGTCTCACTCCTCACTCTCTGTCCCACAGTCCCTGCCAGGCTGCCACATGCTTCTCTGGCTGACCTGCCCGGACCCCATCCCATCCCACCTTCAGCCATTGCAAGGAAAGGATCCTTTTTTTGCCTTGGCTCCAGGAATCTCTACTTCCTTCTTTTAAAGATAGGGAAATAGGCCCAGAGAGGAACAGAAAACTACTCTAGGTCCCACAGCAAAGTCAAGGCAGAGCCAAGATAAGATCCCAAGTCTCTGGACTCTAGTTTGGCCTCCATCTACACAGCAGCACCCCTCCCCTGACATGCCCCTTCTCAATAACTCCCAGGAGATCCCAAACCCTGCTACTTCAGCCGCTTCCCTAGGACATTCCTCCCTGCAGCCCCCCTGTTCAGATTTGGGAGAAACGGTGAGGGGCACAGTGCCCTCAGGCTGAGGATTTTAAGGGCAGGCCTCTCTTTACTTCAGAATGGAGGTCCCAAGGGCAGACCCCTGCCTCCCCGTGCAGCCTGCTCTGATGCTGTACACGTGAGGTGGAGTCTAAGCGCCCAGGGAACACGAGCTGGAAGAGATGAGCTGCGCAGGCTGCAGGTGGCTCTGAAGGAACAGGGGAAAGGGGTTGGTAGGAGCAAGCACTTCTTGACCCTCTTGGACCTAGCTGTGGAGAAAGATCACTCTGCCTTGTGTTACCAGGTGAACCTGCGGACAGCTCCTCCAGAAATCAGAAAGAAGTACCAGCCTCCAGGGAGCCAGGGTTCTGCCAGCTCTCTGCTTCCGCCGGGGTCGGGGGACCAGGTTGGCATTTCACCTCTGGCTTGGGGAGGTGGGGGGGGGGGGTGATAATGGACGTTAGCCCAGCCCCACCCAGCCTGTCTAAGAAACTCTCATTTAGACTGATACGATTCTGCCTATTGGGAATAGGCAAGATAAGAACATGGCCAAAGCTGTTATTTCTAGGAGAACTTAGAGGGAGCAAGGCTGCTGGATGAGAGAAAGAGATAGGTCTGAACTGAGGAAGTCTTCTGGCCCCGTGAGGTGAGGAACTCCTATGGGCTTCTGGGCTTAAATATTTCCCTCAGGCTCCTGGGAATGAGAATGAGCCCAGGCCAGGCCCTAATGTGGCCCATGAGGCCTAAAGCCCCCAAAATAGCTTGTGGGAGGAAAGGTCACCAGGAAGGAGTAGGGGCCAGGAAGCCACCAGGCGCCTTGCTTCTCAGAGAACTGTGAGGGTCAGGGGCTGACAGAGAGGTCGTGACTGACAGCTGGGCCTGAGTTCCCAGATTCCTTGGTGCTTGGGGAGGAAATGAATTGGTGAGCTCCACTCCTCACCCATCCCCTTCTCTCCATCCCTCCAGGCCACAACATTAGTCTGGCTTGCTCCTCAGACAAGGACCAGCCTCCTCTCTAGTCAGATACACCCTCTCCAATCCATCCACCACAGCCCAGGGTGATCTTTCTAAAATGAGAATGGAAGCAAGTTAATCCCTCACTGAAAAATCCTATATAGCTCCATAATGCTTTTCATACTTTTAAAAAATAAATAAATAAATAAAATAAAATTTAAAAAGGTAGGCTAAACTCTTATTCAAATGAACTCCTGAGGAACTCCAGGATGTAAGCCAGCTATTACCATATCTTATTAATACAACTTGTTTTTACAAATTCAAATGCATTACACGTACATAAAGCATTTATTCTAAAGTTAACCAATGAAAACAATTCAGATGCTTGGGTAATGACAAATTAAACACTGGGAGTTAGGATGCCAGTGCACACTTAGGTTTCATCATCTAGTCGATTTGCTTCTGGGTTTGTTGGGTTTTGCATAGCATTGAGAAAATTCTGATTCATACTATAAGTGGTTGCAAATGACCAAAGGCACTTTGTCTTGTTTTGTTTTTAACTACATGCCTCAAGAGCCTTACCAGCAATCTCAAGATACTCTTCTATTAAATAGACCACAAGAAGTCTTTATTCTGAGGTTTGCTAAAATAATAATAATAATAATAAACTTGCAGCACAAATTGATGTTAGTGGTCTCCAACGTGCTTAAACGTCTACACAAGAGTTGAGTGACTAGTTTTATTATACATATTTAATTGCTGAAAACATACTTTGAAGAAGAAGGAAAATAAATTGGATTCATATGTGTGCAGACCCCTGAAACATGGGGCTCCATGGAAGCTTGTTTTAAAACCCCTAACCTCCCTGGATAAGGTCCAGGCTCCTTAAGGCAGCGCTCAAGGCCCTCCGTAGGTCCGACACTCCTCCAACTCTTCTCGCAAGATGCTGCGTTCTCCCACTCAGTTGCCATCTCCATGCCTTTTGCCCATTCAGTTTCTCTCTCTGCCTGGGAAAACCACCTGTTCAGGCTCTAAGATCAGCTCAAATGCCACCTCTACAAAGCCTAACGGAGTGGGCAGTCACTCCTTGCCTCTGCTCCCACTGCATTTGGAGGGTCTTTCCCCTGAGCACTCACCACATGCAGGGTCTCCCTCAGTGCAGTGTGAGCCCGGGAGGCAGGGACTCAGCCTAACTCATCTCTCAATCCCGGGTGCTGAGGGGGGCCTGGCGGAGCTGCAGAAAATGGGCCTCTTGGGGTAGGGTCTTCGGAGGGAAGCAGCAGGGCACTTTAAAATCAAGAGGATGCCCTGAGCCAGCCCCTATTCTCAGCCCCTACGACAAACTCTGAGATCTGGGAAGTGGGAGTGAGCAAGGCCCAGGGGCCAACCAGAGCATCGAGAACCGGTTGGGTGAGAAGACGACCTCTCTCTTCTGTGAGTACTGCAGGGCTGAGACCACCAAGGGTGTAGCAGGGCTGTCAATGCCCACTGCGAGGGGAGCAGATCATAGAGCTGGGGCGCAGAGTCCAGCGTTGGGAACCCAGAACCAGGGGCGAAGAGCCCTGAGTGCACCCTGCACCCTTAGCATGCGGGGAGCACAGCACCCCAGCCCAGGGTGCAGGGCCCTGAGCCAGACCCCAAACCAAGAGGCTCTGGTCCGAAAACTGGTACCCAGATGGCAGAAACTGGAGCGCACAGCAAGGAGCAGGGTTTCCAGAGTCCGGTTACTAAGGCCCGGGTCGCTACCACGGGCGCCACTGATCGACTGTGCCAACAAGTGCTGCCGGTGCGCCCCAGGCAGCCCGGGAGGGGCTGAGCTGGGCCCAGAGCTGGGCCCAGATGACAGCATGGGGGAGGGGGACCTTGGCGTGGAACCCGAGCCCCTGAAAAACACACGGAGCAGATCTCCCAAAATAAACCGGAGCCTGCGCCAACCGCCGGGCGCATTCTGGTGCTGAGGACCTGCGTCCCCTCCCGGAGGGGCCCCTGGGTCCCTCTCCAAGGGAGCTTACGGCCTCTCCCCGGGTTACCTTTCCTCCTCCCTCCCTCCACACCCCTGTCTGTGTTTACCGATTTGGGTTTCTTCTTGGGTGCGAGGTTGTCGCAGAAAGTCTTGGCTTCCTCCCAGCGCGGGGCCGCGGCCGTCTCTGCCCCCGGCCCGGGCTCGCGGGGCTCCCGGAGCTCCCCGGCTTCCATGCTCCGGCTGTGACCCGGCCAGAGAGAGCGGCGGCGGAGACACAGAACTGGCGGCTGGGCTGCGGGAGGGAGGCGCGCCCCAGGCGTGAAAAGGGGGCGGGCAACGGCAAGGAGTGTGGGCGAGCGAGCCCGCGGGAGGGCGGGGTGGGGGCAGCGGTGCCAAACTCGCCCTCTCGGTTGCCCGCGTGTGGCTATTGTATTGTATCAGAGGACAGCTGTGCCCTCCTTCCTGGACCGCCCCACGCCCGAACTGAATGGGGTGGGGACGGGGGGGGGGGCGGTTGGGGTTGGCCTCTCGCGCCCTCAGGTGGAGGGGCCTGAAGCAGGGCTTGTGGATTCAAAATTGGGAGAAGGCCTGATAACTTTTTGTCCAGGATGGTGAATCTCGAAGAGAAAATAAAAAGCTAGCTGTCCCTCTGCCCCGAGCTAACCCTCTTTCTTCTCCGTTGCAAGGACCCTGGGACCCTGAGCCGCGTGCCCTTACACCCTAGTCATTCCGCTGAAGGGGAGGAGGTAGTGGATGGACAGCTCCATCTACCAGCGGGCGCCCACTTCTAGCAGGGCGCAGAGTGCACGGCCCAGCCAGCTGCTCTTCCCCAACCAAGGCAGAAGGGTCCCTGAAGCTCGTGTAGATCCCGGCTCTCTGCCTGGTGGGGCACCGGGACGCGAGACACTCCCAGGGATTCTGAACCCAGGTTCTTGCTGGGCCCTTGATAGCCAGCAGGGGGCGCGCAGTACCAGGTCCCACCTGCCCACCCTGGGAGGACGATTAGTTAGTTGACAGCGGTCAAGGGGCTACATGGAGCGAGGGTAGAAGAGAAGCCTCGGAATCAGACTCTTGGACCACCATCCTGGAGTTTCGGGGCATTGGGTGGAGAACCCGAGGTGCAGACACTAATGCCACCCATCCCAAGGCACAGGCAAGAAACAGACAAGGGGCATCTCTGTGGCAGCCAAAAAGTGTGCACAGGTGTGTGGGAGCAGTAGGAGAGAATACTGGTTTAGCCTGGAGGGCATCTGCCTGGAAGGGGGAAAAGAATGGAGGGACCCAGACAGGCTTTACCACCCTGGGAGGAAGGGGGAAATAATAACAGTAAAAAACAGCCTTAGAATTGGGGAAGTGTGTTTCTATTTGCCCTTCTCAAGTCTCGGGAGACTGTCTCCGTAGTTGGCCCCAAACTCTCCTATCCTGCCTGCCCTTTAGCAATATGACTTGAACTCATCTCCCATCCTGAGGCGGAGTTGAATTGAGTTGATCTGGTTGATCTTGTTTTGACTAATAGAATGTGGTAGAAGTGATGCTACACAATTGCCAAACTTTAAGCCTTAAGAGGCCTTGCAGGTTCCATTGTTGTCCTCTTGGGACCCAGCTACTCCGTAAAGAAGTCTAGACTGTCCTGCCAAAAAGTCCACATGGTGAGGCAGAGCAGCCGGAGGATAAGTAACCAGTGGGGAACAGTAATTTCCCTGGCAACCACAGCATCATTTGCCCAGCATATGAGTGAGACCACCTTGGCTGTTCCAGCCCAGCTCAGTCAGCGCCAGTGGGATGCTGTGACCCCAGCCATGAAGAGGGGAAACCTCCCAGCTGAGCCTAACCAACCCACAGAATCATGAAAAAATAAAAATTGTTATTGTTTTAAGCACTAAGTTTCGGAGTGGCTTGTTACACGGGAATAAGTAATGAAACTCTAGGAAGGGGTCAATTATTCTCAGGCGCCTCATGGAGGAGGAGGAGGTCACTTAGGAAGAACGCATAGGGCGGTTGTTACTTGGGTGGGAGCGAGCACCTGACTCAAGGGCAAACCATGCCTATGCTGCCCAGTGACCTTTGACTTGTGTGGGCTCAGTTGAAAAGTTGTTCTGGGTCAGATTACTCTTTTCCAGGAATTCGGAATTCGGAAATGGACTGGAAAGTCAACCAAGCAGGGACACTGAAGATGCTGTGAATGAAATACAGTTAGCTTCTAAGAGACCTGGATGAGCCTTAGCAAGCCGCAGTTACGTGCAACATAAAACTAAGAGTGGGTAGAAACTCCGTGAGCAGAGTGAGCCAATGTGCAGAAGGCAGACAGACCCCACAAAAGAGGAACCATGCTGCTCTGAGAGGGAGCTGCCGCTGGTCCCTGCAGTTTCCCAAGTCCCAGGTGAGGCCCTGGCTATATGCCCATCACTAAATTTCCATGAGAGTCTCCACGTTGCTTCAACAAGTGCTCCCATCCCTCAAAAGTTGGTGGCTATTGGTTTTTAATTTTTTTACTAGCCCTGCCTCCTGCCTCCCTACACTGCTGTGCCACCCTCCCCCACTCTGGGAGATTTGACTCTTTCCAGGGTTATTAGTTTGAGACATTGAGATCTGGGAAGCCATCTTCCCCTGAGGCAGGTAAAAGATCATGGGAGATGCCCATACAGAGAGAACAATGAGGTTGCACAGAGAGAGAAGAAGCAGAAAGAGAGGGTACAACGGTGAGGGATCCATCAGAGCCTGAATTTCTCAGTTACATGAGCCACTACTTGAGCTAGTTTGAGTTGGCTTCAACTAATCCAGTCTGCTTTACTTGGAGACTTACACACATGCCCAGGTCAGCTGGTAGGGAATCACATGGGAAGCTGTATGATAACAGTGATGGACTGTGTATACAGGAGGGGCCAACTGTGAGGTTTGGGAGGGTTTCACAGAGGAGATCATGGAGGTGGAAGAATGAACGGATGGCCCAGAGAGGGGCAATGGCTTGTGTACAGGTACAGGTGCCCAAGAGATCGCTTAGGGAAATTCAGGATGAATCAAATGCAGGCTGCAGGAGGGGAAATGTGTGAGGGGCAGGTGAGGGGGGAAGAACAGGCTTTTGAAGGCAGCAGTGGAAGATCATGCAGAACCTTGAGGGATGGCTAAGGAATTTGTGATACCGAGGGCAGGAGGAGACTTTTGAAGAGTTGACAAGGTCGGATTTACCGCTCTGGTTTCTTTGGGGCAGATCAATGGCACAGATAGCAAGCCTGAAAACAAGAGGTGGACTAACTTAGGCTAGAGGTGAGGAGGGCCTGAGGGGAACATTTTTAGGGAATGGTAACCCAGGACCTATGCACTCCAAGGCAGGCAGGAGACAGGACTCCCCATCCCCCAGTGTGGCTTCAGCCGGAATAGCAGCCTCAAGTTCTCAGACTTCTGAGTCACCTCCTGAGGTTCATGGTTGCCCTAAGGCCAGATCAGCCTCCTGCCTCCATCCTAATTACTTCCTGCCAAGGAAGCTGGCCCCCTCCAAGGTCCTTGAGAAAGCCCTTGTAAAGGCAATTGAGCATGTCAGGAGGAAGCAGGCGCCCGCAGCTGCCACTGCTCCCAACACAGCGCCCAGTGGGGAACAGTACCTCTCTATGGAGGGGTCTTCTGAGAACACTTCAACACTAACTCTCATCCCCAACCCCTACCATATTTGGGTCAATGTAGGAGGTCTCAGGACTCTGGGCTGGGCTCCTATGACTGGTATAACAAACAGGTTATGCATTACACAACCTCGGACCAGCAGGGCAGGTGGGGGCTGAAATCCTGGTTTTGCTCCACTTGTCAAGCTGTGCATCCTGGCATAACAGGCCATGTTTGTTCAGAAGAGGAGCATGTTTTCCTAATTAGCCCAGAATGCCATCCCACTGGTCTGGCTGCATGCTTATGGGGATGCATCCACTCAGACAGGGCCCTTTTCCTAATTAGTACAGAGGGTACCACATAGACCATTGTGATCCTGGCTCACAGCCTTTCTCCTCAGTGCCTGCTATTGACCCATCAGGGCTTTTATGAAGCCTTCCACTGGACAGAGGGAGAAACTAAGCCCCACTCTCTGCCTCCCCTACCTAGCTCCCCTCTGGGGGAACTGCTCTACCTGCAGGCCCCACATATCAGCACGTTGTCTGATCATAGATGAATGAATGGACCAACGGGTCCCACCAAAAGCTAATTGACCCAATCAGATTCTTTTGCTCTGTCTTTTGGGTCACAGCGAAAAGGGGGACCCATTCTTAGTCCTAGTTCATGTAAGGCCCAATCAGTCTTGATTTTCCATCTTTAGGGTCCCTTGTAATCTGTTCAACCCTTTCTTTGAACTATTAAGTGGGTCTGTTTCATGTAACCAGAGTCCTTGCTAGAACAAGGACTTCAGTCCCAAGGAGCTGCTGAGGTACTCCCATGGTGTGAGCTACCCCGCTTCCTCCTCCCCCCACCCTATCCCAGCTTAGAGAAGAGTGGGAACCCTCAGCACAGTCACACCTTTTATTCATTGTTAGTGAAAAAACCAAAACACAGCACAGGGTTCAACAGTGAGGACAGTCACTGTGGGCACAGTCAGGAGCAGCACATCTGAAGGGGCCAGGGGCTACAGTGGTGAATGAATTGGGAGGTCCCCCTGTGCCACCCACTACCCCTTCCTGCCCCAGGCCTCCTCATTCCCAGGATTTCCACCCAGCAGGAAAAGCCAAACACCGGGGGAAGCCTGGTCCTGCCCCCACACTCTGGTAAAGGCAAAGAAAACCCTGAAAATTTAAGAAAGAAAACCACATTTTTCTGAGACTTTTCAATTGCAAGAGTTGATTTTTTTCTTCAAAACTGATGAATAAAATATGTAGGAAATATATTCTTGCTGCCACATTGATTTCTAAAGTCAGCACAAAACTTCACTCAGGGTGGATCTTCAGGAAATATTTGTTGCCTTAGTAAATTTTTATGTAAAATATTTACAGTGTCAGCATACTACCTTGCCTAGAAACCTTAGCATATTCTTTCTTCCATTCTCTCCCTTCGTCCTCCTCCTCCCTTTCTTCCTCCTCCTCTTCCTTTTTTCTCTGTATCTCTGCAGCAGAATGAATTTCTACCTCTAAGGACTCTGCCATTGTCAAGAAAAGATACAGTGTCTTTGAAAAAATTTTTGATTTAAGTAAATTATGTAATCTTGACTATAGTTCAAAGGGTAGATGTGGCCATCTGAAGTAGCCCTTACTGATAGAGATAAGAAGTTCATCAATTAGCTCAAAGGTTGAATGAAAGTAGAATACAGTTAGAAGGCAGATTTTAGAATTTTGCAACTCCGAGTTGCTGCAGGAGATACAAAACTTCAAAGGAGGGTTTGTGTATATGTAATGTTTTAACTGTCTGTATATTCTTCAGCCTATGCGAATCAGACTTCATTCTCCGTTAACCTTGTGCTCTGTGACAGGTCTCTTTCACCTGGGGCAGAGATGGGAGGTCTGCATCTCTTCTCACAGCAGGGCCAGTGCTCTACCATAGGAGCATAGTCCTTGGGACATCCAGAAGCATATGGGAGCAAGGCCTGGCCTGCCTGCAGCTCCTCCCATTAGCAAGACTGTGGTCCTGATTCCTGGCCTGGCCTTACGTATTTAACACTGATGAACTGTATGAGAATCTTTGGCCTGACCAGCAAACATCACCCAGGGTATGTGTCTAAAAGCTTGGAGTGATCAAACTCACCCTCACAGGTAGGACTTGCCTACCAGCTGGGAAAAAACAAAAGCAGGTTTCTTAGGGAGGAAGATGGTGGTAAAGACCCCTATGGGTAAACATCCCTATGGGATGTTTCCAAGGTTCAGAGTCAGAAGCCTCCTAGGACAACATTGACTTGTTAGCAGAGCTACCCAGAAACAGAAAGCAAGATACTTGAAAATGTGGAATCTTCAACCAAGAGCCTGTTGCTTTTTAGAAGACCACAGCCTTAGCAGAAAGACCAAAACCAACTCAGCTTACCTCAGAGTCAATCTCCATACAACTCATAGTCAAATCAGTGAGCAGAGGGAGACTGAAGGGAAGAAACCTGCTTAGAGCCTTGGGTTCAAGTCTTTGTGCTATGCCAACTCCTGACTCGGTGCTTTTGCACAATGGACTCTCTGCCCTTTTCCAAAGCTGAAGAAAAGGAATGAAAATCTTCACTTTCCTAGGCTGTGAGTATAGAATGAGTTGGAGCAGATGGCAAGCCTTTGAACGCCATAAGTTGCATGTGATTGGGAGTTGAGTTAGATTCCGTGTTTGGGGGATAGGAATCTCACTTTGTGAAAACGCCTTCCTTTGGAAGTGTCAGCTGAGCCAAGCTATTGAGTATCTGTATCTGTGGTGCACTGAAAGCACAAGACACACCTAATGACCAGCTCCCAGGAGCAATGGAACATCCTCTGAGGTGTTACTAGATAAAAGCATGCAGGTTACTGCCCAAGGACGAGAATTCCCCAGCTTTACTATATGGCAGGACCTAGGCAGGAAAGAAAGAGGATGACAACTCAGTGGCATTGCTATCTCCAAGAGCAGAAAGAGCTCCAGTAGAGTTTGGGACCAAAGTCAGCACCCCCTAGAGTTTTCACCAGCAGAGAGGAAGGACAGGTGAACATTTAGAAATAAAATGCATGCTGCATTTGCTTTCCTACTGATACAACCTGCACCCCTCAACTCAGCAACCATTCCCTGCTCCCACCCTGGGCTCACAGCACCTGTGTACTAGACTGTTTTCACCAGTGGTTCAAGAGGAAATCAACTGTCACTGCACATCAAAGCTAATTTCTGATCATAAGTACAGGAGAGTGCAAGCGAAAGATTTGAAGAAGCAAGGTGAATTTTCTAGCAATCAGAGATGCAGCTGTCTAGCCCCATGCATCCAAAATCAGAAAGCAGACATTGGAAAGCAAAGCCAGTGCACTGAGAAGATGATGAATTACCTGGCAGATTTAGGATTTAGGGTTATAAAAGCTTTTCAAACCGAGCATGCCCAGCACACTTTCAAGCATTTGGTCCATAAATGCAGTCTGGCAGCCTAAACAGGGGCCAGGTGGTCCTCTTCTTTCTAGCTCCTTCTGCTTCTGTAGCAGTGAAAGAACAAGCCCATCCTTGAAACTAGACCAAATCCACAAAGGAGCTACCAAAATGTGGGAAATGCAGTCTTAACTCTCAGTAAATCTTGTGTGTGTGTGTGTGTGTGTGTTTCTGAAGACAGCACCTAATCAGGATAAGAGTACAACTCACTGAATTGAAAAAGATCATCAAAAAAGAAGTTGCTGATGGTGACAGCTCAGGATTTAGCCTGATAAGAAAAAGTGTTTTCTGGTGAATTAGTGGTATTTTCCCCCAGCTCTTTATTCCCCATGAAAATAGGCATTTCTACATTTAGTTGATCATTTTACAAGAAATTGAGTAATATAAAGTATGTTTTAATACCCTAAACTAATAAAATGACCTCAGCTCCTTTTAAGGGTACTAAAAAAAATAAATGTGACATAAATTTAAATTTTTCTTAAAACTTCCACTTACATGGTTCCTAGACTTCCAAACACTTTTCATGTCATCCTCTGTAGCTCTGTGTAGAACTGAGTGGAAAGACTTAATACTTCCTCTCAAATTAACCAGCCTTACCACACCCTCTTCTCAGCTGTGTTTGACATCCCCATGCAGGACTCTGACCACTGGAAGTCCGCCTTACTGCTCTATGAACTTCCAGAGGCATGAAATGTGTCTCGTGGGCTACCATATCCTTAGCACCTGCAGGTGCCTGACATTGAACAGGTGCTCAATAAATGTTAGTTGAAGAAAGGACTGAATGAATGTTCCAAAGACAGGGGCCAGAAGGGTAGAGTCAAGGGGGCAGGGCAGAGACCACCTTTAAGAGATCTAAGCCTTCAGCATAGGACAGACCCAATTTGGTCCTTTAACTGGGGAGTGTGGGACCATATCCTTTAAAGCCTAATCCCAGGAAGAACAGACTTTCAAAGCAGAACACCATCCTCCCTCTGTAACCCTGCCTGTACGGGGCAAAAGCCAACTCCCCTATGCCCAGTGGGTGTTAGTTCTGGGCCAAGACTGGGGGTGGTGCTAGACCACAGGATACCTGAGGATCTGTCTCTTTTTCCAGGATGAGGTGGTCCCTCGAAGATCTTGACTGAGGGAGCAAATGCTTGGACAGAGGGGTGGGTGGGCCAGAGAGTGAGGCTGGAGTACCCCTCCCCCTGCGGAAGGCTCAGCCAGAGAGATCATGGGGTTAGGAGGTGGACACGCTCCTCCTGGCCAGGGGCCCCACCCCTCACCAGCCTTTACTCTACTTCTGCATGTCACACTGCAGCAGCAGCACAATGGATGGGTCACTCTTGGCTGCCTCCTTAAACTCCTCCAGAGTAATCTGGTCATCCTTATCCTGGTCCATCTTCTTGAAGATCTTGTCCACGCGCTGCTGGGGTGTGAGCCCATCCTGGTTCATACGCATCATGATCACAGTGCCCACCATCTTGTAGATAGCCTGGTAAGGCACAGGGGACAGGGAGGACTGGAGGTAAATGAAGGCAGTCTGGGGGTGAGCAGGGAGAACTCTGGGAAATGGTGAGGGTGCTGGAAGGTGATGGGTGGTCATTAAGACTGCTTATTTAATGAGCATCTCAAACTGACCTGTCTAAAACTCAACTCTTTACTTCCAACCTCTCCTCCCAGGCATTTCCTTTTTAGGAAATAGCAAATTCATTCTTTCAGTTGCTCAGACCAAAAACCTTGACACCATTCTTGACTATCCTCTCACACCCACATCCAATCCTTCAGACAATCTCATCAGCCTTAATTTTGCCATAAATCTCCTATCTAACCACTTTCATACAGCACTATAAGTTCCTGACTGGGCTGCAGTGGAAGCCTCCTAATAGTTTCCTTGCTTCTGATGCTCTCCCCACCTCCCCTAGTCTACTCTCCATACTAATCAGAGAGCTCTCCATATAGATCAGAGAGCCCTTATTGGCTTTCCATCTCACTCGGAATAAAGCCAAGTCTCCACCCCAGGGTCTGAGATAGAAGCTGAGTGACTGGGCTCCTGGCTACCTATCGACCTCCTTACCGCTCTCCTCTTGCTTACTTCTGTCTACCACCCTGGCCTCCTGGCCACTCCTTGAACACTGCAAACACAATCTAATCTCAGGATCTTTGCATTTATTACTCCCTGTGCATAGAACTCTCTTCCCCAGACATCTGTACGGTTAGCTCCCTCACCATATTCAGGTTGCTGCTCACATTTCACCAAATAAAATTGCTTTCTTCCATTGCGCTCCCTCCCTTGTACTTTGCTCAACCTCTTTATAACACATACTGCCTGACATAGCAGTTTTGTTGTTGCTGTTTTAAATTTTTCTCACTAGAGAAAATGCCCCATGAAAACAGGACCTTAGAACAGTGCCTGACACGTGGCAGGCACTCAATGCATATATGTTGAAAGAGTAACAAGCTAAGAGAACTCCAGCTCTGAAGTCAGACTCCCTGGATTTGAATCATGAACCACCGCTGTTTCCTCATCTGTAAAATGGGGTTTCTGACAGTACCTATTTCCTGGGATTGTTGGGTAAAGCACCTAGCACAAGGCCTGTCCAACACCAAGCGCCCAATTCATGCTAGTTAGCCAACTGAATCCTAGGAGGCGGGATGAGGGGGAGAGATGGGTGCAGCCCAGAGGCTCCGAGGCCCGGGAGGAGCGTGGCTGGAGAGGGCGGTGCCAGAGAAGGGCCCGGCAGCGAAGACAGGGGGCGCACCACCCCAGAACATCCCGGCTTCTAGGATCCAACCCCAGCCAGCGCACCTCGATGATCTCCAGCATCTCCAGGCGCGTGATGCGCCCGTCGCCGTCTAGGTCGTACATCTCAAAGGCCCAGTTGAGTTTCTGCTCGAAGCTGCCGCGGGAAGTGACCGACAGGGCGCAGATGAACTCTCGGAAGTCGATAGTGCCGTCGCCGTTCTTGTCGAAGGTGCGGAAGGCGTGCTGCGCAAACTTGGAAGCATCGCCATAGGGGAAGAACTGAAGTGGAAGCGCAGGGGTTGGGCTCAGCGACAGCCCCTCCCCCGCCCCGCCCCGCCCCTGGGTAACGGCCCCGCCCCCGGGCGCCCACCGAGCCCGCCCACCTTGATGTAGAGCTGCTGGAACTCCTCCAGGTTGAGGATGCCGCTGGGGCAGTCCTTCAGGAAGCCCTTGTACCACTGCTTCAGCTCCTGCTCGCTGAACTCAGTGTTCTGAACCAAGTCCTCCAGCACCTCTGGGGCCAGCTTGCTGTTGGTCTTCCCCATGGCGGGGCCTGGGGGACAGGCGCAAGGCCCTCGTCTCAGCAGCAGTCCTCCAAGCCCCGGAAAACAGGGTTGCTTTACAATAGCCCCCACCCATAACAATCACCGTTCCCCCAGCCCGGATTCCTCCTGTCACCACCACTCAACAAGCCCCGTCTTCCTACAGCTGGGCTCTATGCCCCACCACACCTCTTCAGATAGCGTTTCCCACCTCCCCTTTCCGCCCCTCCCCCAAACACGGGGTGGGGGTCTCCTCGCCTCATTACCCTCCCCCATAAAAGGGCCTCCACAGGAGTGGCCTCGCTCCTCTCATACAGGTTTTTCCTCCTGGCACCCAGGATCCCAAGCCTTTCAGGTCTCAGGTCTCCTTTTCACTGAGGGGTGCTGCATGCCACAATCTTCATCCTCTCCTCTCCTGTTTAATCTTCCATAGCTCCCCACACCCACAGAATACAGCCTTAATTCCCCCCTTGCTCTTCAGACTTTTCACAGTCAGCCCCACCTGCCTCTGCAGGCTCCTCTCCTACCAGCCTCCCCACCTCCCAACACACACACCATCTCCCAAGTTCTCCCTCAAGGCCTTCTAGGCCATTCCAGCAAAAAGCTTCTTTCCTCTTTCTTCTGTACAAATAGGAGTCCTCGCTAGTAGCATTGATGACCCTGATTACATTCATCTTTTCATCAGTTCATTCATTCTCCGAGCATTGTTGAAGCTGACTGTGCTAGTCATGGGGATAAAGTAGATATAAGCCAACTTTCAATAACTCATAATTAGGTCAAAGAGGTAGGTGGCCGATTGTAAAGGACCTTCAATCCATGCCGAGAAGTTCAGCCTCTACCCAGAGAGGACAGAAACTCCTGGGGTTTTAAAGCAAGGGCTAGGAAGATAGCATTCATCCCACAGCCCTTACAGAATGCTTACAATATGGCTGGTAATGACCTAGGTCCTGGTGACCCAGGGAGAAGGCATGTGTTTGAAAATTTTTCCTTTGGCTACAGTTTGCAAGATGAACTGGGTGGGAGGAGGTAGGGACAGCAGAGAGGGGCCTGCTGCATACATAGTTCAGGTGAGAGATGATCACACTAAGGTAAGGGCCATGAAGAGTTGGGGATGGACTGAGAGCTGTTAGGAGTGGGCATTAGCAGGACTTGGTGACTAAATGGATGTGGGGTGAGAGGGACAGAGGAGTTAGGCAGATGCTCCGAAGCCTGACCAGAGTGCTGACCCACCAGGCCCTGACAGCTGGATGCACATCCTGTCTGAATGCCATGGGAGGCATGTCTCTCCAGAGCTTGAGTTTCCCAAGACATGGAGTGGGAGGGGACTTTGACCTGCCTGGAGTCTTCGGACCAGTCTCCAACCCCAGGGTAGCCTGTCATGAAGACACTCTAGAGAAGGAAGTGCTCAGGCCAGTGAAAAGAATTTCACTTTTACAAAGCCCTGGCTGGTAGCACAGTGGATAAGGCGTTGGCCTGTGAACCCAAAGGTCGCTGGTTCGATTCCCCAGCCAGGGCACACAATCAGGTTGCAAGCCAGGTCTCCAGCCAGGTCCGTGGCTGGAGGCAGATGAAAGGCAACCATACATTAATGCTTCTATCCCTCTCTGCTGCCCTTCCTTCCCCTCTCTCTAAAAATGGTAAATAAAATCTTAAAAAACAACAACAACAACAGAATTTCACTTTTACAGCCCACCCCAGGCTAGTCTGACTTCTAATCCTTACTGCTGGGAACTCCATAAACAACCAGACTTGTCTGTTCCATACCCACTCCCTTGCTGCATGACCTCGTTAATTACAGGATATCTATGGGCCTCAAGAGTACCCTCATGAGCCATGAGGAAGATCAAGGAGCAGTAGGGGTAGCTACATCCTCCCCCATCTACCACCATCAGAGGATGAGGAATCCTATATGCCCCCAGCAGAAGCCAGGGAGAGGGGTACATGCCATCCTCGGGAATCTGGAACTGTGGGGTTTAAAACAGCTGCCCTGGAAGCAGTCAAGGAAGCCTCTGGAACACCATGGGCAGAAGGAGGCAAGCTCTAAACCCAGATGCCCTATCCTCACGTCCAAAACACACCGGAAACTCCAGGAAGCCAGGGAAGCCAGAGGTGGAGGCGTCTGACGGGCGAGGCAGAGCCCCTTTCGCTGTCTGCTGTGAAATGTGCCTGAGTGTCTGCATGAGGTGCGGGGTGTGGGTGGGAGCGTATCTATGAGACTGCAGATCTGTCAGGGCGGGCGCACAGTCTCTGTGTCATAGTGTCTGTGTGGCTTTCACCTTCTGCCCCTTTTCTTCTCCCTCCCACAGTTGTCTGGGGCTACAGCTGTTCCTGGCTCCCATTTGGCCCCAGGTCCATCAAGAACTATGTCTCTTCCTTCATTTCTCCTTATTTCCTCTAGCTCTTAGATCAGCAGGGCCCTTTAAGAACATCCCCTTAAGTTAGTGAAAGCCCAGTAGTTACACAGCAGGTCAGTGGAAGGGTCCAGATAAGCAACTAAGAGCTGAATCCATGCAACTACCTGAACCACCCCCTCAAAATCATGGCAACTCTTCTCCAGTACGAGCCTTCCCTACTTCTGCCTGCCTTTTGGGGAAACCATAGCTCTGATCTCCCTCTTAGCCTCAGTGGGACCATCTTGCTGAGCTCCAGGCCACCATGTCTGACACCTAGGAAATATCCACCACTTGGGGTAGCCCACCAGCACCTCTAACACAGCACATCTACAGCCAAACTCATCTTCAACTTATAGCTGTCATCTCTCCAACACCCCTGCCTTCCCTCTCATCCCAAGGGGGAAATGCCATCCTGGTTACCTTTAGTTTTTCCCATTCCCCAGGTCCAACTTGTCACCAACTCCTGTTGTTCTTTCTTTTGAAGTGCTTCTGGAAACTTTACTATGTTCATTCTTTCATCACAGTCAGGGCCAGGGGTACGGCCAAGGGGACTGAAATCCAAGTGGGGTCCTGCTTGGCAAGCTATGCACAAAGGCTCAATTGCCTCAAAGCATGTGCTTTTCTTCTGATTCCTCTCTTCCCAGAGAATGTCTTTTCTGGTTTCCCCCGGAAGTACAATATAGGCAAGAGTTGTCCATTGCCCAAGGCCCACCTCAAATTCTAGAATCCTCTAGAATCTAGTATCACAGTGCCTGTCTATCTAGCCTCACCTCTCACTGCTCCCCTCACAACTAGAATCCTTTGAAGCCAAGCCTCTCACATCCAGAGCTTACCTCGACTATTGTTTAGCTGTTTTCCTCTCCCCTAATACCCTTCCTCCTTTTCTGGACTCTTGCAGCTATAATCAGCCTGCAGGGCCTGACTGAAGCCCACTTCCCATGATCAGCCTCTCCCCACGGGGACAGCAGACAGTCAGTAGCATGGGCCAGCACTTTGGTCATGAACAGGCCCTGTGAGGCTATGGAGTTGAGCCCCACAAGTCCTCTACCCTCACCTGATGCTCTAAGAATTCTAGGATGGGGCCTGATTTGTATTAATCTTTTCCTGGGCCAGAAAAACTTCTCCAGGTCTTTTTGTTCAATGACAAGGAGCTTATCCTCTCCCAGTAAAACCCAGTCCACTTTGGAGAAGCTCAGAGTGAGAAAAGTGCTTTTCTTATCATTTCTATTCTCCTCTTGTAGATGCCCCACATGCGTTCCCATCCTGTCCCTCTGTGGCTGCTCAGAACCACCCTGCAGAGACCTAAGGGCAGTGCCTAGAGCCCAGCGATATTCAGCGAGTGTCCCTTGATGAATTACATGATGGACAGAACCCCCTTCTCCCTCTGTAAAATGGCATTAGGCTGTTTTATCTGTGTTCTCCCACCATTGCACTGACTTCAGAGAACGTAAGCCAGACCCGGTCAAAGGAGGGGTCACCCAAGGTAACGCAGAGCCCATTGGCAACAAGGCAAAGGCCAGAATGCATCGGGGGCATGTTCTGTTGCCACCGTAGCCTTGTTGATCTCGCGTAGGCTCCTCTGCTTACCTCTTGTGGACTGTTCTCCAGCTCTTACAGAGCTGGCATAAGGCCATACACAAAGCCACTGCCCTCTGTGCCCAGAGGCTTCTTCCAGAGGGCAGAGCTCAGGGCTGTGGGCTTCAGATGGGGGGATGGCAGGGAGGGTGGGAAGAACTGAGGGATGCAATAATCCCACACCCTCACCCAGCTTCAGAGAAGCTGGTGCTGAGATGGTTGCCATGGTGACAACAGCTCCCTGGTCAGGAGATTTTTCTCTCTTTCCTCTCCTTCCTTTGCTCTTCTTCAAGCAGCAGCCAGATCTTCTTTCTCTTCTTGGTAATGAGAGGCAGGAATAATAGAATGTGGGCTGTGTTGACCATCTCTACCTTGGAGCTGTCCATGCCATGTGGTCTAGGCCATTGGTCTAGGAGGGACTCCTGTAACAGCTGAGAAGGGGTCCAGGCTTGGGGAATGTATGTGTGGGCAGGGGGAGTGGCCTGGACCTAGACCCGTATAAGAAGCAATATCTCTTCACTGAGGACTAAAGCCCCCCAGGCCTTCGCTTTGAAGCATCTGCATGATTTAGGGATAGAAGGAAAGGGTCCTGTTTTCTTATAATCAACCATAGAATCAGAGTGTGTCGCTATTTGAAGGTTGCTCAGGATTATCTCATCCAGCCCACCCTTGGTCCTGACCCCTTCCCCGTTTCATGAAGGATCAGAGAAGGAAGTGACTTGGCCATAGGCAGACAGCACTGAGGCAAAGGCAAGATTTGAACCCAGCTCTTCTGCCCTCTAGGAACAATACAGTCCACATGGAGCTTTGGCACGGTCCCTGCAGAGCAGCAGGAAGATCGGAGCTCAGAAGGTGTGAGGGGACGTAAGAAGGCCAGAGAGGTACAAATTAGAAAGCTATTTGAGCGGCAGCATGACCGACTTGGTGTTTTGGCTATCAGGGGTGAGGAGAATAGAGGAGGCTGGGACCTTGGCAGTAGTGACTGACAGGTATGGGTGGTCTACTGGGGGTGGAATTCCTGCTTCATCCTTCAGCCAGGATGGAAGAGGCCAAACATGGGGTCTCTGCCAAGCAGAGGGGACGCTGTTGAGAGAGTGTTGAGAGGAGAAGGGAGAAGGGAGAAGGGAGGGTTGGGGTTTTTAAAGAGGGGGAGGAGCTGGGTTGCTGATAGGACTGGGTGATGTGGTTAGGGGCTATCTACGGAAGTGGGAGGTTGCTATGGGACTAGGTGGATGACCTACCTACCTCCAAAGGAGGGAGGTTCGCTGGTGCCTTCTCTAGTACCAACAGCACTGCACCCCCAGGTGCATGTGTGTGTTGGGGGCCAGGCCAGTGGTTGTTCTTACCTGAGCTGGGGATAAAGAAGCAGTTCTGACTCCTTTCCTGAGACCCAAGGGACCTGAACTTGGGTGGGGGGCCACCCTCCAGATGCTGCCCCTTATGGCAGAACCTGGGGTCAAGGAAATGAATCAGAGGGGCCAAAACACGAGGTTGAAAATGGAGAGTGGAGGGGGAGGGAACAGGGCCTCCGCCCAGCCCCGCCCGCGTTACCTGAGGCCGCTTGCAGGGTCCCTGGATGGCTCGGAGCCTCAGGCGGCCTTGAGGACCAAGACTGGCTCCGGGTTGGTGGCCAGGTTCTCCAAGGTCCCCGCCGGAGCCGCCTCCCAGCTCTGGTATCACTGAGTGTCTCTCAGAGGCGACTAGATTTGCATAAGCCCCGCCTCACCCCGGGAAGATTGGGCGTTGATTGGCTCCTCTGGGGCAGAGTGGCAGGCGGAGTTTCAGGTGGGGACCTGGTGGTCGCGGACGCTGGGCTGCAGGAGAGCACCCCGCCGGCTCGCACTGACGTTCCCTAGTCTTGAGGAAAGGGGAGGGCTGCACCCCACAGTACCCCGCCCCGAGGCTCAGACCCCGGACCACACTCTGGGGTGAAAAGTGTCAACGATTGATGTGAATTCTCAAAAACAACCTCACGGTTGCTATGGAAACGGGAGAGCCACAGCCTAGCCTCTAAGCCTTCTCTTCCTTGGCCCAGCGGGGGTGGGGATGGAAGAGGGGATGAGTCACAGTATGTGACCCCCTCCCTATCCCACCCGAACTTGGAGGAAGGCGAAGAAGAGCTGCGGGGGAGCTGAGTGGGGGAGGGAAGGGGTGCGGCGGCCAGTGGCCCACGCCTTCGCATCACCCCTGCAACACGCTCACTCCTTTCTCGCCGTAACAGAGAAGGAGGGTGGGCAGGCGCGGAGAGCATAATACGAATGGCGAAGGACCCAACCTCTCTGGCTCCACACCTCGTGGGCTCGCTAAAGCACCTAATTCCAAGCCCTGCCCAGAGAGCTTCCCTTATTTCTCCCGGAACCCCCAAACTTCTTGGGATCTCCCCCAGAAAGATCCATCTGCCTATCCCACAGACCCCTCCATTCTCCCACCCTCCCATCTTCCAGTCCCATAGTCGGAGCCCATCCCCTGCTGCCGCCAGTCTCCGGCCTCGGATGTTGACACAAACCCCAGGCGGTTTACACTGGGAGAGTCTGGAAGGTTTCAGGGCCCCGGGAACACCTCCTCCCTGCCCTTGGGGGTCTCCCCTAAGTTCAGCCGGGCCGCCCCAGCTGCACTGGCAGCTGAGAAAGCCCGACCCAAGGCTGTGGGAAAGAACTCTTTGATTCCAAAATGGGGACAAAAGGGGGAGTAGATAACCTGCGTCTGGGTCACGTGCGGGAAGGGATTTCCAGGCATCTGTCAAAAGTGGGGCGGGGCGTCTGGAGGAATGGCCCAATGGGAGCGGGGATGCGGAGGGGATGCTGAAGAGCTGCTGGGTGGTAAAGGGCAGGGGAGAGGCGGGGTTTCTGCCAAAGAAGCAAAGGTTGAGTTCTGGGTGATAGGGGGTTAGAAGAGCTGCGGGCCAAGAGTGGAGGCGAAGCTTCTTTGGCTGTTCCCAGAACTACCTGTCCAGGCTCGCGGAAGAGCAACCAGTGGAGATTCTCTTTCTCTCTGTCGGTCTGTCTGTCTGTCTGTCTCTCTTTTCCTCTCCGCCCCCCTCCCCTCTCCCCCAGCCCATTCCTCCTTGAATCCATTTTGCTGTCCCATTCTCCCAGCTGCAGTCTATGTCTTCCCTCTGGGGCCTGGGGCCCAGCAGCAGCTCCAATTACCAGGCAAATCCCTGGCCTCTTTGGTTGGTGATCACAAGGGACAGATGTATGAAAGTCCCGATACTGTCACTTCCTTCTCTGATCGAGGCCAGAACTCATCCCTGCTCACAAAAATACCCCAAAACCCAAGGAGTTGGAGAGAGGCAGCCAGGGATGCTGGAGGTGTTGGCTGAAACTCCATTTGTTCCATCTTTGGCAATGACGCCACACATGACCAGGAGCAAGGCCCTTCATTTTCTGGGCCTCCTAGCCTGTAAAATATGGAAGCTGGTACAGGGGTCCCAGGGGAGCAGGGGAAGAATTTCAACTAGCAGAGTGAAGAAAGACTGTCACTCTGAGCAGAATTACGTGAGTATGAATCCGATTGCTCTACTACACTTGTGAGCTTCTTAACAGCATAATTGAGAATGTCCTTTGTGTCAGGCATTATCCTAACACTTTATACATGTAACTTACTTTCCTTTCCTTTCCTTTTAAGAGCCCTATGAAGCAGGCACTGTTATTGCTCCCATTTAACAGATGAGGAAATTGAAGCTCAGATCAATTGACTAGCACAATTCACATAGCTAGGAAAGCGCAGAACTGGATTTGAATCTAAGCAGTCTGGCTCTAGCCTCTCTTTTCAAAAAAATTTTTAAAGATTTTATTTATTATTTTCAGAGAGAGGGGAATGGAGAGAGGCAGAGAGGGAGAGAAGCATCAATGTATGGTTGCATTTTACCTGCCTCCAGCCACAGACCTGGCTGGAGACCTGGGTTGCAACCTGGTTATGTGCCCTGGCTGGGGAATCGAACTAGCAACTGTTGGGTTTGCAGGCCAGCACCTTATCCACTGTGACATTGCCTCTCTTTCAAGATCCTTCAAGTCCTTATGGGAAATGATCTTGGATTGGAATATTCTTTCTGATTCCCCAAGGCATTAGAAAGGCAAAGCCTAGCTTCCTGGGGGCAGCTTCTTTGTCTCAGGCCAACGAGACGTGGGGTTCCAATAGAAGCAGTAGAGTTGGTGCTAGAGAATGCAGAAGTTCTCCTGAGCTGCAAGAGTGCCAGTGTGTCCCGTGGTGAGCAATTGAACCATCAGCCTTTTGTTTTGCAGGCCAGTGCTCAATTTGCTGAGCCACACCAGCCAGGGCAGATATACATCCTGACATCCCCACCCTGGCCCTGGAATCTATCATGGAATCCAGGAATCCCAGGAAAACAGGGGAGGGAAGAAGGCAAGGGGCAGTTGGTGAGGCAGGGTATATTGGTCCTGTTCTGGCTCTTTAAATCAGGCAGGATCACCCATGCAGCCTTACTGGTGAACCATCCCAGGGCCTTCGACTATTTCTGAACTGTTGGTTATAAACCTTCTTCACCTGCTTGTAACACTTCAGACCCTCATCCTGATTCCTCCTCTGCTCTTTAGGTTTGATGTTTACAATTACAGCTGACATTGACAGAGTGGCTTCACTGTGTACCATACTGTCTGCCAAGTCCTTTATGTGTATCATCTCAATTCCACAGATGACCACTGCCAAGGGTGATATTAAAAATATCTAACAGTCTTGCCCTGGCCGGGTGGCTTGTTTGATTGAAGCATCCTGTGCACCAAAGATTTTGGGTTCCATTCCTGGTCAGGACACATACCTAGGTTGCAGGTTCAATCACTGGTTGGGGCGAGTAAGGGAGGCAGCCAATCAATGTTTCTCTCTCACATTGGTCTCTCTCTCCCTTTTCGTCTTTCTCTAAAATCAGTAAACATATCCTTGGATGAGAATTCAAAAATATGTATATCCGCCCTGGCTGGTGCAGCTCAGTGGATTGTGCGCCAGCCTATAAACCGAAAGGTCACTGGTTTGATTCCCAGTCAGGACACATGCCTGGGTTGTGGGCCAGGTTCCCCAGTTGGAGACTTGCTGGGGGCAACCAGTCAATGTATCCCTTCTCATTTCTCTCTCTCTCTTCCCCTCTCTCTAAAAAGTAAATAAAATCTTAATATATATATATATACAACTTCTCTTCAAGCATGAGCATTACCAATCAGGAGAGATGCCAGATGCCCTGCTTTAGTGCTAGGGCAAGGGCTTAGTAGCCTTCTGTTCTGCCAAGAGTTAACACTTTGGTTACTGGATCTAAGCTAGGGAGGTAAGGGTCCATGGGTTACTGCTATTGACCTAGTCAATATAGAAGGTATTTTGAAGTTTTAACTACCAGTTCAACTGTACGAGTGCAGAGTGACTGAATTTTAGCCCTGGTATCATTACTTAATTTCATGGCAGTGGATGGAGGCTCAGAGAGGTTAGGCAACTTGCCCGTTGTAGCACAGCCAGTTAGTGACAAAATTGGGCTGGCAACCTGAGTCTGACTCTGGAGCCCACGCTCTTAACCATTGTGACCTGTGTTCCTGGGAACGGGCAGTGTCCAGAACAGAGCTGGCGTTTCCACTCTTCTGCAGCTAAAGGCTGAGCTGGAGGAATAAGTTTACATTCTGGAGCTTTGTTGTGCCTTGTTGTTCTCAGGCCTGGAGCCCTGGCAACTGTTGTTCACGCTGCTGGAGTGGACACTGCAGAGTGAGGGTAGAGCAAGCTGCATGGAGGAAGAAACGGGTGGTCCTAAACAGGGGGCGAGAAGGGAACTGAGCCCAGCAGGGTTTTCAGTGAGGGCAGAGGTATGCAGTTGGTGGCCACTTCAATTGGCCTCACCAAAAGGCTAGCATTCCTCCTCTTTTTGGTCACTAACAGTGACTTTGTGATGGATAATGCCTTCCTGACTTCCCTCTCTGGGTTTTCTCAGCCTTGGCTGGAGTAGCCTGGTGACAGCTGGAGTTCCCCTGGGTCCTAGACATTTCACAGTCTTCTTTGTGTCTGGGAGAGTGAGATCACCAGTTTTGGTCTCCTTTCCTTTCTTCTGCAGGCTAACCAGGATTCTTTTTAACTTCATGAAATAGAAATTTCTCTATTATCTTTTTTTTTTTTTTTGGGGGGGGGGTTAGAGGGATCTGGTTAATACATGGTGGCTAAAAAATGATACGGGGAGTGGAAGTCCCCCATAATTCCTCTCTTGAGCATTATTTGCAGGGAACCTTGTGTTTTTGCCTGCTCTGCCTTCATTCTCCTCCTGCTGCTGAAGCCCTATAGGGCAGTGGAAAAAGTGCATGGATTCTGGAGCCAGGTTGCCAGAGTTTGTATCCCAGCTCATCACTTACTTTACCTCTCTGTGTCTTACCTTCATCACCTGCAAAATAGGGATAATAATAACAGTACCTATTTCAAAGGACTACTCTGAGGATTGAAATGAGTTAACATATGTAAGGGCTTAAAATAGATTTCACTTTGGGGAATTACCCAGTCTGACTTGTGTATAGTCTAGGAGGACTGTCAGTCTAGGTATCCTACCTTCCTGTGGACAAGGACTGGGCATGAGATTTATATAAAGCTAAATGGACTCCCTTTTTCTCTCTTTCCCAAGCCAGTCTGAATCTTAAGTAAAGTGACTCAGGGGTAGTAGATGGTTAGTGCTGGTTTATTATAGGGCAGTGCTCTGATGACACCACTGTCCATTTACTCCCTCTATCTGACATTGGGTATGTGTCCTTTCTAAGGCCTGTTTCTGCTTTTTATTTGGTTCTGTGAGCTATGGCACATCTATCCACTTTAATTTCTTTTCTTTCTTTCCTTCCCTAAGTTATCTAGAGGTGACCTGTGTTTGCTTGCAGAAAACACACAAGAGTTTGACACATTTCTCTATCATTTACAGCTCTTGGTTGCAAGTGACAGAAAATCTAGCCTTCAATGAGTTAAGCAAAAAGAGAATGTAGTGGCTCAAATAACAGAAAACCCCAGAGTAGATTGAAATTTAGGGGTGGCTTGATTTAGGATCTTAAACAATGAGATTGATATGTGACCTCTTTCCAGGTCCTTGTTCCAAATAAAGGCAAGTGATCTGCCCACGTCCCCAGGCCAAAATACTCTCAGATTAGAGTACCACCAAAAGAAGAGAGCTTCTCTTCCCCAGCACAACCAGTCAACATCCTTCTCTGGCTCTCTTTGGCTTGATTTGGGATTCAGGCTGAGCTCAGAATCCATTGCTAAGGACAGGGGGATGCAGTGCCCTGATTGGCCAGAACTGAGTCACTTACTTATCCCTAGGACTGACAGACAAGGTCAACTCCTCCCCAAGAATGTGTACCCAGGGTAGGAATGGTGGGTATTCCTACTAAGGACAAGAGAAATTCCTAAATTGTAAGTATACATACAAGCTATACTTATCAGCGTGCTGATACAAAACAAATGGCACTCAGATAACTGGAGATAGGTCAGTGAGAAAACTATTTTACACAGAATATGGGCAGAGTTGAGAGAAACCAACAAGGTATGGTCAAGCACCATGGGGCCAACACCAGTGGAGAATAGACCTAAAGGGGCAAAGGGAGGGAGCGGAGCTGTTGTAGGAGAAAGGAGTGAGAGCCCTGGACTTTGGTAAGGGAACACAGCCATTGCTAGTCCATGGCCTGGTGGAGGGAGACGGAGGGTGGGTGGAATAAATATTTTTCTATACCTACGTGCCTTTCTTCTACTTGGGTTTTCCGTTGGACAAACCCAACAGGAAGGCAAAGGATGAAGAAACCCAGCTGGTGCAGTTCATATGTCAGCCTCACAGGGGCAGCACAGACAGGGTAGAGAGCGGAGGCAAAGCAGAGAGCAAACCTAATGGGAATAATTGTATCTACACGTCTACAGATATACCTATTTCACAGAGTTACTCTGAACTCCATATCTATCTATCATCTACCTACCTACCTACCTATCTATCATCTACTTATCATCTATCTACATATGCATTACTTATATGTTTATCAGAGATCTACTATCTATCTAAGTGCATAGACATTCAATTTAGACAGCCCTTGGACAAGTTACTCAACCTCTCTGCAATTCAGTTCCCTAGTCTGTCAATGGGAATAATAAAAAGAACTACTTGTTATGTGAGGTTTGATGAGGATAAGGTGCTTAGCAGAGTAGCACTATATTTACATCAGTATACTATAAATCATGGTTAAGGTGCTATATTAATTGGGGCAAAGGCTAAGTTGCTGTAAAAAATAGATACAAACAAACAATAACTCAAGTGCAATAGAAACCTATTTCTGGTTTATGTACGGTCCAGGGCTGGTGTCAGGTTGAAGGATGGCTTTGCTTCTTACAGGGATTTGAGACCAAGGCTCCTTTTATGTTGTGGTTCTACCACCCCCTAGGCTCTCCAGCCAGTGAAAAGGTAAACAGAGAATGGAGGAAGCTGGAAGTAGCTCATACCACTTCCTTTCACATTTCAGAGAAAACAAAAGTCATTCCAGTATTTCAAAGAGGAAATTTAATACAAGAGACTGGAGGGCTAGAGAAACAAAACATAGGGAGGTTACTCAGATACTTCTAATTGGAGGAAGACACTACCAACTCTAGGCTGGAGGTGCAAAAGGGAACTTGATGCCATCCAGAGCCGATGCTCACTGCATTGTTAAAACATTGGTGCATCCGCTGCCCCCACTAGAACCATCGCCACGGCTGCTCTGCCAGACGCCAGGAACTCCCACTCTTGCTGCTGCCTGGAAGTCTGAAGTCACGTGGGGCTGCTGTCACTGCCAGAGCTAGAGTTCACGAGTGCCATGCTGCTGTGATTGCTACAGTACCTGTCGTGGCTGCCACCTCTGGAAGAGCACTACTTGAGCAAGACCAGGAGTCTGCACTCACCCATTGTTTCTGTTCCTACCACTCTCGGCAAAAGGAGAAATGGGTTCTTCCTCTGCCTTCTAAAGTTCCACCAGCACCTCTCAGAGGCAAAACCTAATGGAAACTCAGTCGACAAAAAAATCTGAGAAAGGCTTCCAGCCTCTTACTATACAGAGAAGAGCGTAGTAGGATGAGAATAGAATTGAGAGCAAGTGGATAAGTGACTGGTGCTGTAAATGCAGAGTACTGAAGATTGTCATTTCAGCTACCTCCAAAGTGTTTGCTGAGAGAGGCTCAACTTCAGAACTAGCTCAAAAATTACTCTACCTTCCCACTGGATGTCTATAAAGAGGACAGAGACAAGAGGAATACCATGACTGTAAAAAGAGACACATTGTCTTTGCCCCTCATTCCTTGTGGGTGAATGCAAGTGACTCCCTTCCCCAAAGCTCTACCCCAAACCCCAAAGAATTAGCTCATGAAGTGTTGCGGGGTCCTCAGAAACAGGGGACTGATTCTTACTTCCCAGTTCTATCTCAGCTGACCCACAGGTGTGCTGATCTGGCTCAGGGCTGCAGTAGCAGGGATAGGACAAGGCATGGAAAAGCACTGGCGAGAGATGATGGGTGGCAATGCCAACTGGAGAAAGGGTAAAGACTGTGCCCTTGGGCGGTCAATTCCTGAGAGTTGCAGAAGACAGATCCTGCAGTCCAGCACTGACCCACAGAACTTCATGCAATGATTGAAGTGTTCTATGTCCAGACTACCCCGTAGGATGTATGTGGTAGCGTGCACAAGGAACTGAATTTTAAAATGTATTTAATTTTTATTAATCTTAATTTAGATAATCACCTGTATGTTGTACTTATTCGACAGGACAGCATGCATGTAGACCCTGAAGTTGGGGGTAAAGAGGCTGGAGAAGGTTGGGAGCTGAGGGTTGCTGGGACCACGGCACGCTGACAACTGGGGATCAGCCAAAGGTGAAAAAAAAGTAGTTGTATTTCAAGAGACCATCAATGTCTGAGTGTGGCTTAGGGTCTGGTGTCTCACCAGCAGGGCCTGTAGAGATGTCATTGCTGGCTCTGAGTCAACAATCAATTAGTAGTGGCAAGGCTGAAATTCAACCTTAAAAAACCAGAACAACCAATTATTAAAATATTTAAACATTTCATGTTGGTTGGTAAGTAGCCACTTCCTCAAGTGCTTCCTGCCACCCCAGGTACCCTGTCCCCATTGTCCCCACCCCCAGGTCTTGTGAACTATCAAATGGACCAACCACTGCCCCCTACCTCTGGCCTGGAGTAGCAGGGATGCTCAGCCACACGGGCATACACAAACACACACAGACTCTCTCTCTCTCTCTCTCTCTCTCTCTCTCTCTCTCTCTCTCTTTGGCGTGCCTACCGGCTCTTCAGACTTCCAAGGGCTTTGGGGAATACAGGAATAGATCAAGGCATACAGCGCCAGCTGGGCAGTTAGATGAAGTGAGCTACCACGGAGGCCTCAGAGCCCTCATCTGTGCTTGTAGAAAAGCCTTGGCTCGAGTAGAGCCACACAGATGTTGTCTCCTGAGAACTCAGAATTTGGAATGTAGAGGCACGGATATCTCAGTGTCATGATAGAGCAGAAGCACATTGATAGCAGTGCCCAAGGAAGAAAGTCCTATGATCTCCTGCTGTGGGGAGCTCTATGCCTGCCCTTCTGTGACAATTTCTTGGCTGTTCAGCCCTGTCGTGGAATCCATGAGCTACCTCATGACCCTTCTAGTGTTCATCCCCTGAGCTCCCCACCTACCTGACTCCTTTCTCCCTTAAGTTAGCTAGAGCTGGTTTCTAGGATTTGCAGCCAAACAACTCACCTAATAAAGGCTATTTTGGTGCAGACAGGAGGTGCAGTGAGAGGCAGGTGCCAGCAGAGGGCAGGATGGTCATGCTTTGAAGAGCCTTTGAGCTGCTCCAAAGGTTCTGGAGGTCTTTGAAGGAAAATGGGTAGAAGAGCTGGAAAACGGGGAGGAAGGTCTTCCTGGCAGTATTTTATCCTAGCAAGGGCAGGAAAGGCGCACGAGGAGAGGGTGAGGTGAAAAGCCAGAACCTTGGTTCCAATCCTAGCTATGCCATTCACTTCATTCACTTGGGCAAGTCACCTAACCTCTCTGGTTTCCTCATTTGTAAAACTGAGATAAAATTAGAACCTACCTTACAACATTGTGAGCATTAAATGCAGCAATGTCTCTTAAGCACTTAGAACATTGCCTGGTGCATGCACTGTTTATACATTTTCATATTTTAGCTGTTATTATTGCTCATTTCACTGAGCAGACAATCAATGGGACAGAGGTGATGGAGCCAGGAAATGAGAGGTGGCAACACAAAAGGACCACTGGATAGTGGTCACAGACTTTAGATGCTTCCAGAAAACAGGGATGTTGTCAGAGAGCTCTTGATGACAAGGAGGAGAAGGGACGGACGAAAGAGTCTGAAGGCGAAGGTTGATGGAGCAAAAGGAAAATGGGGACACCTTCCCCTTTGAGATGATAAGAAAGTAAATTAGGAAGAGCACTGAGAAAATTGGGAGCAGACATGGAATCTAGAGGCTCCCTCCTAAGTGTGGGAATGGGGGAGGGGGTGGGAGGACTCAGCTCTCTCCACCTTCACAATGCTTGGCCTCCTTTTTCATGAAATTTCTGCATCTCGTCTTTTAACTTTCATTATTCATTCAGTAACTTAATACATATTTACTGGCTGTATTAAGTTCTAAGCTCTGGGAATGTTTTGTCTTGCAAACAAGACAAACATTAGTCTGGGTTTTCAAAAGGAGACATATATCTATCAATAGAGATATTTATTATAATGAATGGTTCTTGCAATTATGGAGGCTGAGAAATCCCAGCATCTGCCATCAGCAAGGTGGAGACCCAGGAAAGCTGATGATATAAGTCCCAGTCCCAGTCCCAGACCAATGCCCCAGTTCCAAGATAGGCAGAGAGAGTAAATTGTCCCTCAGGTTCTTGTTCTACTCAGGCCTGAATGGATTGGATGAGATCTACCCACACAGGGAAGGACAATCGGCTTTCCTGTCCCCTGATTTAGATGCTAATCTCATCCAGAAACATCTTCACAGACACATTCATAAAGTTCTGGGCACCCCATGGCCCAGTCAAGTTGAAATTAACCATCATGAAGACCAATACGACAGCCCCTCTCTTGGAGTTTATAGTGAAAAAGGAGCAACAGACACAGTAAACCAATAACTATTTAATTACAGATTGTTGTGGTCATATGCTGTGTGAGATATGAATAGGGTGCTATGCTCAAATAAGGGGTGCTGAATTCAATGACAGATTGGAGATGTTGGGGAGCACCTCCAAGAAGATGACATCTAAAGGACTGGAGGTGGCCAGCTAGGTGAAAGAAGAGAGTGTTCTAGGCAGAGGAACAGCATGAGTGGAGACCCCAAGGTGAGGAAGGGTGGCTCATCACGTGAGCTCAAAGAAGACCTCTACAGCTATAGAGAAGTGAGTTTGCCAAGAAATGACTGGCAGGACTTTGGGTGGTACCCTAAGAGCCACCTAAAACAGATACAAGACAGTTTTGTGGCTGGGTGTGAGTAACATGAATCACATTTTAAGATTACTCAGGTTTCTGGGTAGAGACAGTGTGGAGGGGTCTGAAAGTGGAGGTTGGAGAGAGAGCTGGAGGGGTGGGGGTGGGGTGGACTAGAGCACCAATGGGGAGGGGTGATCAGGGAAGAGTTGTTGAGAGAGTCTGCAGCCCTGCTCTCAGCCTCCCACTCCTGTAACATGAAGGTGACTGGGAACCTGACCCCCACTCTGGCTATCAGGGGCATCTGGGCGCTGGCTGGGAAGGTGTCTGTGCATTCGGGTGCTGGGGAGGGGACACCGTGACCACAGCCAGCCCATGGAAAAGGAAGGCCTAAGCTTGTGCCTGGTAGCCAACAGGTAGCTGGACAGAGTTCCCAGACTGGAGTCCTAGCACCTGCCCTGGGGCGGGCATGTAGGAGGGGAAGAGCGGGGCTCAGTGCAGGTCTGGCTGGAATCCCAGGGGACTTGGCTGATACTCAGTGCCCTCTTCTTTGAAGCAGGGTGAATGATGGTCCTGGCTGGACCCTTCCAGTCCACCCTCCTTTTAAAAAAGATTTTATTTATCTATTTAGAGGAGAAGGGAGGGAGAGAAACTTGGGTGTTTGAGAGCAGCATCGATCTATTGCCTCTAGCACACCTCCAACCAGGGACCTGGCCCACAGCCCAGGCATGTGCCCTGACTGGGAATCAAACCAGCAGCCTTTGGCTCTGCAGAATGACAGTCAGCTCATCGAGCCATGCTGGTGTCAGGGCCACTTCCTATCCTTTATATAATTTCTCCTTGAAAGTGCTTCTCCATATCTCCAATCTGTCATTGAATTTAGCACTTTCTGATTTGAGCACAGCATAATCTCTCTCACAGCATAATACATGATAAACCTTGATAAATAGGCCTCCTAAAATAGCCACTTATTGTCAGGATTAAATGAGATAATGTGTGAAAAAAATACATAATATGGGCATAGAGGAGGGGCTCAACAAATGAAAGTTGCTTCCCAGTGGCTGGAGCAAATTCTAGTTTCTGGCTGAGACTAGAGGGTAATAGGGGTCTGTGAGATCTGGGCTGGGTCTGAAGCCTCACTCACCCCCTTATTTGCAAATGGACCTGGTTACTTTCCATCACCCGGCTCTAAAGAGTAAGGCTGGAGGACACGGCTCCGCCCAATCTGGGAGACTGGTGGCTTGGGGCCAGAGAAGGGTGTGGCTCAAAGTGCCCCGGAGAACAGAATACTGCCTTAAAATGGGAAACTCAGGGAATGTCAACTAAAAATCTGCATTTTGTGTACACTAAAGCTCAAGGATACTGACGTATCCATCTTATTTATTTTTTTATTTATTTAAAATAGTTTATTTATTTGTTTTTAGAAAGGAGGGAAGGGAGGGAGAAAGAGAGACAGAGAAACATTGATGTGAGAGAGAAACATTGATCTGTTGCTTCTTGCACACAGCCCAGCCAGGGACCAAACCTGCAGCCCAGACTTTTGCCCCGCCTGGGAATAAAACCTGCAACCTTTTGCTTCATAGGACAATGTCCAACCAGCTAAGCCACACCTGTTAGCGTGTCTATCTTATTCATTTTAAGATCAAGGGAACTGGAGGCCAAAAGAGAAGTAAAAGCAGGTGAGAAGCCCTGGATGGGAAAGAAAGGATCCCCAGAAAAGTACCAAGTTCCAGTTATAAAATAAATGTCATGGGGATATCACCTACAGCATGGTGATTAGAATTAATAATGCTGTATTGCATATTTGAAAGTTGTTAAGAGAGTAAATTTGAAAAGCTCTCATCACAAGAAAAAAAGTTCTGTAACTATCTATCATTTTGCAGTGTACACACATATTAACTCATACTGTACACCTGAAACAAGTATAATGTTGCATGTCATTTATACCTCAATTAATATATTTACACTATATATGGATTCAAAAAAAAAAAAAAGGACCCCAGAAGGAGGACCCAGGGTTTGATTGCATGAGAAAAAAAAATTTTTTTTTCTGTTTAAAAAGAACAAACAACACGCTCACACAATTGAACTCTGAGAGGAAAACTAGCAGGTAGGAAAAGACCTCTCATGAAATCACCCAATTTGGTCCCACCTTCCACCCGCACAGGCACTGGGATCAACAGGACTGCTGGGCGGGTGTGCACCGTTATGACGGGGACAGTTGATGAAATGTTGAAATCTTGGCATGTGAGTAGGCAAACAGCAAGTAGCGATTGCAATGAATAGTGAAATTAATTACAACTGTAAGTTGTAATGCAAGCTCATTAGTTCATTCGATGCCATTATGAACATTGATAAACGGGCCTCCTAAGACAGCCACTTCTGAGGACACTGAAGGCCCTGTCTGCTCCTTCATCCACGTCCCTGCAGACAGCACACACTGCATTGCTCATTCTTTGTGAAGCACTCAGCCTTTGGGAATCATCAGTTTATCTTTATCCTCAAACTACTCATGTCTTAGCGCCTCTAAATAGCATACTCTTTAGTTTGGTTTTATCATTGGTGCATTCTACTATTTGTATAAGTAGTAGGTGGGCAGGGTTTTGCTTTTGGAAAAGATCCAGAACTGATAGAAAGTTATTAAAGATAAACAATCAGGATAAAGAGATAATGGTGTTTGCACAGTGTTTCTTTTAAATGTCAGAAATGAGCCCTGGCTGGTGACACAGTGGATAGGTGCCAGGCTGCAAATCCAAAGGTCACTGGTTTGATTCCCAGGGCACATAACCAGGTTGCAAGCCAGGTCTCCTGCCAGGTCCATAGCTGGAGGCAGGTGAAAGGTAACCATACACTGATGTTTCTCTCCCTCTCTGCCTCCCTCCCTTCCCCTCCCTCTAAAAATAATAAATAAAATCTTAAATAGAAAAAAAAAAAGGAATGAAAACCTCCTGAATCTGAGGGAGACATTGGAAAAATATATTAATAATGGGAGGTGCTTAACTTGTGTGGCACTTGGACCATTCAAAGTGGCAGTTATAGTCTGTTAAAGTTTATGGTTTGTATCAATCAGGGTTGGATCAGACAAGCAGAAATACTATGAATAATATAGAACAAAGAATTTATTAAGGGGTGAGAATTCACGCAATTGTAGGGATTAGTTCAGGGTTTAGTTCAGGGATTAGTTCAGGGCAGCTTATCTGTTCCTCAGCGACTGAGGCTTCACCTGGAAAAACTTGACAGCTGAGGGCTAAAGTCATCTGGAGACTTCTTGACACACATCAGGTGCTTGATGCTGATGTGCTTGACACACATCAGGTGCTTGATGCCCTCTTAATAGTTATGATGCCAAGACTGATCTTGTAGATCATATTACCTACAAGTGTTTGATGGAATTTTAATGATTTCATATGCCCTTCTTGACTAGTAGTCATAACTCCTGGGGTCATTTTTGGGGGCTTTTTGTCAGAAGAACTCCATTGTCTTTCTATCACAGAGTTTACAAACTACTTATGTCTGAATCCATCTCTCCCATCCCCATGAAAATGGAGAAATGCTCCTCTCCTACCCTAAGGCACCCCAAAAGAAATTGTATCTTCTTTTTTCTCTTAATCCTTTTAACAACTTTATGCAGTGCATTCATTCTGCATAAGCTACCCACCATTAGCCACTTGGTAGCTGTCTCAGTTTATCAGGTCACCTGTCACAGTATCACAGTGTTTAAGTAACCCTTCTTGTATTTACTAATGGCCCCAAAGTACAAGCGTAGTAATGCTGGCAATTTGGATATTTCAAAGAGAAGTTGGAAAGTGTTTCCTTAATTGAAAAAAAAATGTGTATGGACAATTTCAGGCCAAGATGAAGGCATAAGTAGATACACTTTGTCCCCTCACATAACCATAAGAAGGAATACAACTAACCTCAAAACAAAAAACAACCAGAACCTCTAGAAAACTGAACTGTATGGAAATCTGACAATCAAGGATTTAAAGAAGAACTATCCACCTAGATGGGTAGGAGAGGTGGAGATGGGGAGCCAGGGTGGAGAGGACACAGTATGGTGGTGGTGGCGAGGCATTGGTGGCTGCTGGAATGGTCAATCCCAACAGTGTGGTGTATAAAAGCTGGAGGGACACACCTGGGGAGTGATCCCAGCCCCAGGCCAGACCGTGTGACCCGGGGGTCCAATGCCGGGAAATGAAGCCTCATACCTTCTACTTGTGAAAACCAGTGGGGATTGGGGTGGCAGAAAAAATTGCTGGTTCTCAGGAGAGTCAGTTTAGAGCCTCTGAAGATCTAGAACATACACAAACTCACCCACTCTGGGACCACCAGGGCTAGAGGGGCACCAGTCACATATGGGAAGTGGGTAAAGTGACTGGAAAAGGGGTGAGTGCCAAGCAACTGGTATTGATTCCTCTCTGACCACACTTCCCCACATACAATGCCACAACATGGTGAAAACACTGGTGATAAGGATGCTCAGAGAACTCATTGAGTATGGCAAAAGCATAAGGAAAGAAATGAAGGCTAAACTAAGTGAAATAAAGAAAAATTCACAGGGAACTGATAGTGAAGGGAAAGAAGCTGGGGTTCAAATCAATGAATTGGAACATAAGGAAGCATTAACATTCAACCAGCACAGAATGAAGAAACAAGAATTTAAAAAAAAAAATTAAGGAGAGAATAAGAAGACTCTGGGACATCCCCAAAAGTTCTGACATCTGACTCACAGGGGTGCCAGAGGAAAAAAGGAAAAGCAAGAAATTGAAAACTTATTTGAAAAAACAATGAAAGACAACTTCCCTTATTTGGTGAAGGAAATAGACATACAAATCCAGGAAGCATGGAGAGTCCCAAATAAGTTGGACCCAAAGAGGACCACACCAAGACATATCATAATTAAAATGCCAAAGGTGAAAGGTAGAGAATCTTAAAGGCAGCAAGAGACAAGCAGAGAGTTACTTACAAAGGAGTTCCCATAAACCTATCAGCTGATTTCTCAAAGGAAACTTTGCTGGCAAGAAGAGACTGACAAGTATTAAAAATGATGAAAATCGAGGACCTACAACCAAGATTACCTTACCCTGCAAAGCTATCATTTAGAATGGAAAGGCAGATAAAGTGCTTCCCAGACAATGTAAAGCTAAAGTTCATCGTCAGCAAGTTAATATTACATGAAATGTTAAAGGGACTTATTTAAGAAAAAGATAAAAACTATGAATGTTAAAATGACAAATTCAGAACCATCAACCACTGAATCTAAAAAACAAAAGCAAAGACAAACTAAGCAAACAACTAGAACAGGAACAGAATAATAAATATGGAGATCAAATGGAGAGTTATCAGTGGGGAAGGGAAAGGGGAGGAATAGGGGGAAAGGTACAGAGACTAAGAAACATAATTTGTAGGTACAAAACAGACAAGAGGATATTAAGAATAGTAAAGGAAATGGAGAAGCCAAAAAACTTATATGCATGACCCATAAACATGAACTATGGAGGGGGACTGCTGGAGGGAAAGGGCAGAGGGGGGCAAAGGGAAAAAATTTGAACAACTGGAATAGCATAATCAATAAAATACACTTCAAAAATATGTATGCATACGAGAAGCAGTATATGCACAGTGGGCAAAGGTAAATTTACAGTTATTCATATGGAAAAATCATGCAGGTTATGGTTATAATAATATTAGTATAAACTATTGGAAGAATAATTGGTAAAAACAGAAGAAGAAACATTGTTTTATGTACTCACAACTGCAAACCTTTTTGCCCTTCCCCTGAATAGGGTTTGGTACTATCCTCAGTTTCAGGCATCCATTGGGCATCCTGGAACATACCCCTTGAAGAAAGGGGAGGGAGGAACTACTGCTGTTGTTTCCTGTAATTGCTGCCTCCGAGATACCTTACTTTACCAGCCAATTATACCTAGGTAACAATGCTTTAGATTAAATTCTCTCTGCTCAAATAACTAGTTTGGTTTCTCTCTCCTGATCAGACCCTTCCCGATACACATACCTGAGTGTCCTTTGACCTGACAACAGTGCCTGACATCTAAGTACTCAATATTAATAGCAACAATCTTTATTGAGGCTTTGTTCTAATTGGTCTATGTGTGTCATCTCATTTTATCATTAAAATAATCTTATGAGATAGAAACTATTACCTCAAATAAAAGAAAAAGTAAATAATGATGTGTATGAATGTTAACCTGAATGCACTACCAGCCGGGCAAGGACACCTCATTCAACACGGAAGTTAGGACATCTGGGATTGCATCTTCAGATTAAATGTTAGCAAACAACACCAATGATTAGCTTTAGCATGTAGGTGATAATATACAAGGGAGAATACGCATCATGAAGTTTGATTCCCAGGCCAAAGACAAGGGTAGGCTTCTAAGGTCAAGACAGAGAGTTTCATAAGGAGAGTTGATTGGCTGGTTTAAACAAGTCTTTAGCTTGTCAGCACAGGATTGTGTGGTTTGTAATGGCTTTTAGTCCTAATTCCATTTGTAGTATTTTGGAGTTTTATTGACTCAATAAGACTAATGCATTGAGTCCAAATAGTACAGCTTACAAGTAGCATGTTCATCATTAGGCTGAGTTGTGTATTGTTTTGTTTTGTTAATTCTCCAGAAGCAGTTACTTTAGTGCCTTCTTCTGGGGCCCTGACCAATTTCTTTCACTCACTTAATTAGCAACGCAGGCTCTAATCAAGCAGTAGGTGTGTCCCTCTGCATATGCTCAAGACTCAAGAAAAACTCCTTTTATCATTTCATTTTTACCAATGAGGAACCTGGGCCACAAAGCAATCCAGTAACCTTCCTTTGGTCACACAGCTGGTAGGTGATAGAACCAGACTTTGGTAGGCATGGTAAGTCACCACTTACTGTTTATAAAAATCAATTTCTTGACACCATTCTGCCTCCTAGGTACTCATATGAGCCAAGCCTTCCTGGTCAAGTAGGTTGACTTGAGAATTGCTATATATAACCACTTTGCTATAGTTCTTTTATGGGAAAGAAACCAAAGGTAAGGCGAGAGAGACAGAGACAAAGAGAGAGTCAAAGAGAGACAGACAAACAGACACTGAGAATATAGTGTTATTAAGATCTAGGTTAAAAAGTTAGATCTGCCTTATGCTACTTATGACTATTGTGAACTAAGTAAGTTACTTAGCTTGTCTAAGACTCCATTTCATCACCTGTAATGTGTGAAAATATATACTCATTTAATATATTTTAATTTTTGGTTTTAAAAAGAGCGTGCTGCCCTGGGTGTGGCTCAGTGGATTGTCTGGTTGCTGGTTCAATTCCCAGCCAGGACACACAACCAGGTCTCCAACCAGGTCTCCAGCCAGGTCCGTAGCTGGAGGCAGGTGAAAGGCAACCATACATTGATGTTTATCTCCCTTTCTTCCTCCCTCCCTGCCCTTTCCTCTGGAAATAATAACATCTTTAAAAAAAAAAATATTCAAGATAATTTTGAAAAAGAGAAAAATATAGCTGATATAAAGATTATTAAACTATAGAAATTAAATAGGGCAGAATTATTTTAGATCAGTGTCAAGGGAGGATAGAGAGCCCATATATAGACCAAACATATTAGAGACATATAAATGACTGAAAAGGCACAGTTAATTCTACAGGATACTTGGTTGGGGGGGATTGGACTATGCTATAGGAACAACAGGCTCTCCATTTGGGCAGTTGCCAGAGAACACATTTTAGAATATAAACCATGAACTCTCCCTCTTACAGCCTTTGGTAGCTTCTTCAAGACTCCTAAATCCTCCACATGGCTTACAGGGAGGGCCCTGCCTGGTGTAGCTCCTGCCCACCTCTCCTGCCAGATGTCACGCCCCCCACGTTCTGGCCTACCCGTTCCTTGAGTGAGCAGGAGCTGTCTCATCTACCCGAAATCATTTTCTTTGCTTCTTCCTCCCTCTGGCTCCCTTCCTTCAGGTTTCAGCTTAAATGTGACCTCAGGTAGGTCATAACCAACCACTCTATCTAAAACAGGTGGCCCCATAATTTTCTATCACATATGTCAATCTGTGATTTACGTATTAGTTGGTTTATTTCAAGAGACCGCACATTTTTTTCCCTTACAGAGCCAGGTGTTAAATATTTTAGAGCCATAGGTCTCCTGCCCTTGTAGTATGGAAGCAGCCTCAGACAATAAAGGACTGAGCATGGCCGTGTTCCCATAAAACTTTACCTATGGACACTGAAAATTGAATTTCAACACTTCTACTGCCTCGAGCTATCCTTGTTTTAATATTTTTCTCAACTATTTAAAAATGAAAAACCAGTTCTGGCTTGCAGGCTGTCCAAAAACAAGCGGCCAAGGGTGGCCGTCGGGCCGTAGTTTATTTGAAGTAGTCTACTATTTGCGGACCCCAGCTGATTTGGCCCAGGGTTGTTTCCGGCTGCGCTGGTCCACGCTGCTCCTTTCATCCATGAGCATCTCACTGGAGCGCCCGCTGCTGCCTAGGAGACGCAGGTGGGTTGGGTTCTCGCAGGAGTGGGCGGGGTCTGCGAGCGCCAAGGCGCGGGGGCGGGGCCGAGTGGAGAGGTGGGGCCGTAGGGAGAGGGCGGGCGGGACGCAGGCTTCCGGAAGGAGAGTGCGGGAGCAAGATGGCTACCACCAAACGTGTGCTGTACGTGGGTGAGCAGGCACGGGTGCTAGGCCAGGTCTGGGCGAGCCCTAGCCGCGTGGGTCGGGGCGTGGGATCGGAGGCGGAGGGCGGCGAGTAGCTGTCTAGGCGGGATCGATGGCGGAATTGCTTTGCTTTGGGTGTTAGCCGGATATGTAGAGCTCTTTCCGGCTCCCTTCTAAGTCTGCTGAACTCTTAACCGGTACCCCTTCATCTCCTGGGTCCAGAGGATTGGTAGAAGAATACTGTGAGCCTCCAGATCCTCGAACCCATTCATTTTACAAACATTCACTTGCAGCGATGGCTCAGCCCTGGCCCCTGCCCCAAAGGAAGGGGTCCCCAGACTGGCCAGGTAGAAGTGAGAATAACTTAAGTAGCATAGAATAGTTTGACGAGCAGTTTGGTGCGGACAGACAGCGATGACATGGGCCTGGCTGAGGGGAGAAATGAGCCTTCCATCTGGAGAGGTGAGAGCAAATTTTCAGGATACCGTATCACTAAGCGAATGATCCGGATTTAGCCAGATAGTCAAAATAGGGGCAAGTGTAGTTACTGAAAGAGTGCAGCAAGAGCAAAGGCCCAAAGGTAGGAAATAGCCTTACACCTATGAGCAAGTGGGTCATCTTAGGGAAGCCCAGAGGATTGGGAAAGCAGAGGAAAAAATGCCAAAGAGGTGGGCAGGGCTCCAGTTATGAAGAGCCTGCTTAGGAGTTCCTACTTTATCCTGAGGACAGTAGGAAACCTTTGAAGGAGTTTAAGCACAAAAGTGATGGGTTAAAATCTGCATGTTCCCTGGATCCATCTAGTTGGCTGTGTGGAGGAGAGGGAGATCAATTAATATGCAATTGCAGTAATTCTGGGGCTGGATGATAGTCTGCAAGAAGGTTGAAGAGAGCAATGTGTTTCATAAGTAAGGGTGAGGGAGCAGATGAGAGGGCTGCTTATGTACCCGAAGAACTGGATGGAAGGACCCCACCCTCCCTTTAGCTTTAGGATGCTAACTGGGCTGCAGGGACTTCTCAAGAGAATCAAGGAGAGTGACACAGGAAACTTGTTTTCTTTGTAGGTGGACTTGCAGAGGAGGTGGATGACAAAGTTCTTCATGCTGCTTTTATTCCTTTTGGAGACATCACAGATATTCAGATTCCTCTGGATTATGAAACAGGTGAGTCCTTTTAGTGTCCCTTATGGTCAGAATCCTCTTACTGGGAAAAGAACTTCAAAAAAATTTTTTTTAAGTCTTATCATGGTATATTATATGGTCTGTATGTAGGGAAGGTCTGAAGAGTGCCTCATTAGGGCAGCATGACACAGTGATCTTGATGCGGAGGGAATGTTTTTGAAGCTTGTGTTTGTGAACTGTTAACAGCGCTTCCGAGTCCCATCTATTGGATTTGAGATAAAACAATTTTCAGTAGCTGAGTAGGAAGATAGATATTGAGCTACTCAGGGCTCAAAGTGGAGCTGACTGTTGTTTCAAACTATCTCCTGGGTATCCCACCCCACCTGCTTCCTTCTCAGCAACTATGCTATTAAACAGGGCATCCTTGGCCTCTGTACTTGAGTAAGTTTTCCTCTGATAGTATCGGTAGTTATAATGCAATTTCCTAGTTTACCTGATTTTTAAGATCAGAGTTTTAGGTCCAGCCCTATCATCAACCCTACTTGGTTGTTAGCAAGGTCTTTACATTCTCTGGGCCTAGGAGCTTTATCTGTAAAAACAGTAAGGCTATATTGGTTCTCTAAGATTAGTTGGTTAATTCAATGAACTCTGCTGTGCTTTAGCCTTTCTAAGTTGATCAGCATTTTCCTGAGGGTAAGGAATGAGTATCTTTATCCAGGTTTTAGGATTCATGCTTTATTAACAATTGATGCTCAAACTGTATGGTTAGAATGAGTAAGTCGAATGATTTCATTTTTCTTTTGTTTTATTTATTTAAATTTTATTGTTGTTGTATTACATCCATCCCCTTTTTGCACCCCTCTGTCCCCCTCCCCACCCACCCCATCCCCCCAAAGTCAATCCCACCTGTTGTCCATGTCCATGGTTCCTTTATACTAGGTTCTTGTCTAAGTGATTTCATTTTTCTAGTTGCCTTGCTTGCAAAGGTTAAGGTTTTAATTTGGTTTTGGTAAAAGAATTGAATGTTTATTTTAAAGAAAAGTGTAGTTCATTATTTAGCTATGTTCACTAAAAAATAGTTTAATATAGCTTGAAATACCATTTAAACCAGTAAGAATTAAAGAATGAGATTCCCTCTTCTGAAATAGGGATTGGGTAGAATTTCTAACGTCTGGATGTGGCTTGTGACTGGCTTTACTTTCCTTGAACATTCTGTTTCTTCCCATTACCCTAAACAGTAATTACCTATTTGTGTTTTCTTTTCTTTTCTTTATTTCTTTCTCTTTTTTTCAGAAAAGCATCGAGGATTTGCTTTTGTTGAATTTGAGTTGGCAGAGGTGAGAAAATTCTGTTTACCTATGTTTCATCTTTGGCTCGTGTTAGTGTCATTACTGTTCACAAACGGTTAGATTTTTGGACGTTATGCTGATGCTTCCAGGGGACAAGAAGTGCTGCCTGAAGAAAAACGTCCCTTAGCCCTGGCTGGGTGGCTCAGTTAGTTGGAGTGTCCTGTACACCAAAAGGTTGCAGTTTCAGTTCCCATTCAGGGCACATACCTAGGTTGTGGATTTGATCCCCAGCCGAGGCGCATACAAGAGGCAACTAATCAATATTTTTCTCTCACATTACTGTTTCTCTCTCTCCCTCTTTTTTTTTTTAATAGGAACATCTTTTTTCTTTTTTCTTTTTTTTTTAATTTTATTGTTGTTGTATTACATCCATCCCTTTTTTGCTCCCCTCTGTCCCCCTCCCCACCCACCCTTTCCCCCCAAAGTCAATCCCACCTGTTGCCCATGTCCATGGTTCCTTTATACTAGGTTCTTGTTCTCTCTCCCTCTTAAATCAGTAAACATATCCTCAGATGAAACACACACACACACAAAATAAAACCTCTTCCCTTAATCAAAATGTAGACTGGTTAACACCACAGGCCTGCCTGCCCCTCTTGCTCTACAGAGCTCCTACAGCCCTGCTCATGGAGCATTCTTGCCTGGCAGCACTGGTGATTGCTTCTTATGCCCGCCACTAGATGACAAATTGCTATACCTCCAGCTCTGAAGTCAGCCAGGAAGCACTCTTTGTTAGACACACATGCAACCTAGAAACTAGAGAAGTGACTTTTTTCGTGTTTTGATTTTTTGTGGGGTGCTTTTGCTACTGAGTGTATGTTTAGATACCACAAAAAGCTAAACTTGTACTGTCCTTTCTTGGCAGGATGCTGCAGCAGCTATTGACAACATGGTATGGCTGGGAATCTTCATTCTTCATTGAAGTTGGTTTGGTAGTACAGGGGGATCCTTGTTCGCATAATTGGTTTGCTGAACCTCCAAAGTTCCAAGGTTGCATGGGGAAGTAAAAATTGTCATTGTGTGAAAAGATTCACTGGGAATTAATCACTTATAAGATTAATCCTTAGTCAAACATCCTTCCCCATTTAACAATAATATAAATCCTACTCATCCTTACTGGCCAGTCTCTTGGTGATTACCACATGACTACGATGCCAGTTTGATTGCACAGTGAAATTGCATATTTTGCAAACAAGGCAGGATTTCATGAAGCATTAGGCCAGTTAACAATTGAGAATAGAAATTCAATAAGGATAATGACTTACTGAATTTCAATAAGGTATACTATTGATGCAAATGATTTCAAGGTCCTGGAGTGGTCCCTGGGGAAATGATGAAGCTCTTGAGTATTTGTGCCCTCTTTGAGATCCCTGTGTTGTATCAGTTATGTGGAAAGATGACTATTGATAGAATTTTGTTGGAAAAAATAGTACAAATTAATTAGCACCTGCTACATATTTGTTCTACAAATTCGTGCATAGCTAAACCAGAATTTGAACTCTAAGAAATTTATTTTCGACCCTGGCTGGTGGCACAGTGGATAAGGCACTGGCCTGCGAACCCAAAGGTCGCTGGTTCGATTCCCAGCCAGGGCACGTAACTAGGTTGCAAGCCAGGTCTCCAGCCAGGTCTGTGGCTGGAGGCAGGTGAAACGCAACCATACATTGATGTCCTTATCCCTCTCTGCCTCTCTCCCTTCCCCTCTCTCTAAAAAAAATAAATAAAAACTTTAAAAATTTTTTTAATTTTCATTATTTTTAGTTCTGTCAGAGTAAAGTGCCACTCAAATCTTTTTTCCTTTACTTTTTACCATGAAATTTTCTTAACTGCTCTAAAAGGATTTACGGTAAATAACCTTTCCTGGTGCCAATTACTTTTGGATAATAAGATCCTCTTTTAACCCTGGTCTCTGTTATCCATTCACTGAACATAGTCCTCAACTCTCAGAGATCACTTCTCAGCATTTCAAAGCTGATCTTGACTTTTGAATGTGAACTCAGGTACTTGGAAACTACATTTACCCTTATAACTCTGAACCAGGAGTTACTCCTGGTAGCAAAGTTCTTGTCTGGCATTGAGAGAGAGGTATGGGCTGGCTCCTGGGAGCCAGTTCCCTGCAGCCCACGGGGCTGCTTCGTGGTGGGCACAGAGCTTTCTGTGAGGGGCTCAGGGATAAAGAGAACAATCGGAGCATGTCTCAGCTATATCAGAAGCAAATGGAAAAGCTGTCTGACCCTTTTAACCTAACAGTTTAAGCAGCCTAATTTGCAACCCTTTCAGAATGAATCTGAGCTCTTTGGAAGGACAATTCGTGTCAATTTGGCCAAACCAATGAGGATTAAGGAAGGCTCTTCCAGACCAGGTGAGTGGGATCGACCACAGATTCCGCACCATGTCCTCCAGTGTGGCCTGAGCTGCATTGAGAGCCCTGTTACATGGAAGTAGGTGCTGAGTGCCACTCCTGGTGAACAGGTGTAGAGGACTATTCATGCTGATGAAGGGCATGTGCCGCGTTTGTGGGGAATAAAAAGAATTTGAGCTTCCCAGGGTAATTGTTTCCATTGTAGAGGAACACTGCCTGATCTACGTTTCCCAGTTTTCTCGTTCCTGGGGTGTTCTTTCATGGGCTAGCATTGGCCAGACTACACCTTTCCCTTTGACGTAGCTTTTTCACTAAGCCCTGCTGAGAGCTGGACTTCAGGGTTGGGTTGGCATTCCCAGTGGGAACTTACCCCAAGTGGAACCCTGCGGCTGAGACAGCTGCAGCGTATGTTCCACGTGGCTAACTGAAACAGCTAATGGCTGATAGTGTGAACCTCTTAACCTTTGTTTCTTTCCCTTCAGTTTGGTCAGATGATGACTGGTTAAAGAAGTTCTCTGGGAAGACTCTAGAAGAAAATAAAGAGGAAGAGGGGTCAGAGGCTCCCAAAGCAGAAATGCAGGAGGTGAGATCAAAGGGGTGTGCTTCCACAGGAGACTTCTTTGCAAGTTTTATGGAAATTTGGAAATATATATACAACAGCAGAGAGAATGAAGAATGAATTCTTAGTGCTTTGGTAAAGGACATATTGAGTGAACTAAAGAGAGAAACTTGAAGCATTTCATTTTTGTGATACGGGGAATGAACTCGTCAGCCTCTTAGCTCAGTTTAGGTATATATAGTGTTATATTTAAAATTTTACATAATGTGTATCTTTTTAAAAATGTATTGTTGTTGTATTACATTCATCGCATTTCCCCACCCACTGTTCTCCCCTTCCCCACCCTCCCCATCCCCCATACCCCAGTCAGTACCACTTATTGTCTTTGTCCATGGGTCATCCATGCTAGTTCCTCAACTAAACTGTTCCCCTTCTTGACCTCCTCTTCCGCTCTCCCCCCTCCCCCCTCCCCGCTGGAGATCTATTCATTGTATTCATGTATCTGGTTCTGTTTTGCTTATTTGTTTTGTTCATTATTGTCCTGAAATGGGTGAGATCATATGGTATTTGTCTTTCACTGACTGGCTTATTTCACTAAGCATAATACTTTCTAGTTCTATCCATGTTGTTGCAAAGGTTAGGAGTTCTTTCTTTCTACTGTGTAGTATTCCATTGTGTAAATTTACCAAAGTTTTTTGATCCAATCATCCACTGATGGGCACTTAGGCTGTTTCCAGCACTTGGCTATTGTAAATTGTACTGCTATGAATATAGGGGTACATAGGTTCCTATGAATTGGTGTTTCAGAGTTCTTTGGGTATAGTCCTAGTAGTGGAATTTTTGGATCAAAAGGCAGTTCCATTTTTAGTTTTTTAAGGAAACCCCATACTGTTTTCCATAGTGGCTGCACCAGCCTGCTTTCCCACCAGCAGTGCACCAGGGTTCCCTTTTCCCCACATCCTCGCCAACACTTGTTGTTTGTTGATTTGTTGATGATTGCCATTCTGACAGGTGTGAGGTGGTATCTTGTTGTGGTTTTAATTTGCATCTCTCTGATGGCTAGTGATGTTGAACATTCTTTCATATGCCTTTGGGCCCTTTGTATTTCTCCCTCAGTGAGTTGTCTGTTCATGTCTTTTGCCCATTTTTTAATTGGGCTGTCTGTCTCCCTGATGTTGAGTTGCATTAGTTCTTTATATATTTTGAATATCAAACCCTTGTCTGAGGTATCGTTGGCAAATATGTTTTCCCATACAGGTGGTTCCCTTTTAATTTTGCTGGTATTTTGTTTAGCTGAACAGAAACTTTTCAATTTGATATAGTCCCATTTGTTTATTCCCCAGCCTGTTAATTTGCCACCATCCATTCAAAATGTTGACCCAAGACAGGTATTTGGATATGAAGCAGAGCATGTAAATGGCCCTCAGAGTCAGTGGAATAACCCTGATCATCTATACCCCTCTTTAAAATAAACAATATATCATCATATTCTGCCAGTTTTTCTCTTAAGTCTTCCTTGAATCCCTCCTCCCTGATTGTTCCGTTGTCCTGATTTAGCCTCTCATCTCCTTTGGATAATTACAGTAGCTCCCTAACCAGTCTTCTGGCTGGAATCTTGCTCTCCTCCAGTCTTTCACAAAGATGCTTTTGAAAGCACAAGACCAGTTGTTTGACTCCTGCTGAGAACTTTTCTGTGGCTCCCCAGCACTTGTCCCACAGGATAAGGTCCAAGAGGGACTGTGCAAGTTCCTGACCCTGCCCACCTCACCCGTCTCAGGTGTGTCTCCACTGATGCTCCTGGTGACAGCAGGCTTTCTGTTTCCCTCTGCAGCCCTGCCAGGGCCCAGGGCTGTCCTTGTCGGCACCTTGCTCCAGCCTGCTCACTGCGGTTGGTTCTGGGCGTGTTTTCAGGGGAATCCTCGTTCTCCCACTCAGACAGTCAGGGGTTCTCGCTAACTGCGCCATCTCTTCTGCACCCAGGGAGAGCCCACTGCAAAAAAGGCCCGGTCCAACCCTCAGGTGTACATGGACATCAAAATAGGGAACAAGCCAGCCGGCCGTATCCAGATGCTCCTGCGTTCAGATGTTGTTCCCATGACAGCAGGTGAGCAGGGCTCCTGTCAGCACGGCGGGGAAGCTGGTGGCCTTGACATTGTTTCTGACCTAGGTGGATTTGATCCTGAAATCTAGTCACAGATGAGTAAGAGCAGGCATTTTAAAGCTTTATACGTACTATTTACTATTTCTAAATAACTTTTTATGCCCTGGCTGGTGTGGCTCAGTGGATTGAGCACAATTCTTGGTCAAGGCACATGCCTATTTGGGGATCAGGTCCCCAGTTAGGGGTTTGTTAGGAAAAACCAATTGATATTTCTCCCTCTCTTTCTTCCTCCCTTCACCTCTCCTCTCTCTACTTTCTAAAGGTAAACAAAACCTTAAAAAAATACATTATATACATACATATATGTGTGTGTGTATATATGTATATATGTGTGTATATATATATACAAGTAGATAGAAGTACATATATATATATATTTCTACATATTAAACTATATATACATAGAAGTATATATATATATATATATATATATATACATATATACATGTGTACATATATACACACACACACACACACACACGCACACACTTCTGGTCAAGGTGGAGGCATAGGTAAACACGACTTGTCTCCTCGCACAACCACATCAAAATTACAACTAAACTACAGAACAACCATCACTCAGAACTATTAAAAATCAAGTTATTGAGCTGAATGGCAGTCTGACAACTACAGAACTAAAGGAGCCACAGCCATACAGACTGGTAGGAGAAGTGAGAGTGCAGGACGGGCTGGTCCCACACCCATGTGTAGTGGATAAAAATTTGAGAAGATTATCTCTGGCATTAATGAGGGGTCCTACCCCACACCAGGCTCGCTAGCCCAGGGTTCCAACGCCAGGAAGATAAGCCCCCATAACTTCTGGCTTTAAAAATCAGCAGAGTTTGAGTCAGTGAGAGGAACTACTGGATTCCCAAGAAGTGGCTCTTAGAGGACCTGCCCACAGACTTACTCAGACTCACTCTCTCTGAGCTCTGGCATCAGGGTAGCAGCTTGAGAGGCACCAGTGGCACACAGGGAGGAACTGAAGTGTCTGGCATTGGGGTGAGAGCAGCAGGGCAGCTTTTTTCAAGACAGAAATGCAGGCAGAGGCCATTGTTCCTTTTCTGAGCCCTCCCTGACAGAGCCACAGAGCTGGTAGGGGGTGGGGCATATCTGAGACTCCCATCAATCTGGAAATTCCTAAGGCTCTGCCCCATGCAATTTACAGCCCACCCAAGCTATAAACAATGACTGTTCCATATGAATGGCTGGTATCATCTCAAATAAGCAACAACCAGCCTTAGTGAGCCCCAGCTTTCATACCTCTGACTAAGCAGCCCCACACCTGGCACTAGCAGCAGCCAGCCTCAGTTCACAGCTTGGCTTCACCTTGGAACCTCCAAGCCCAGTACAAGTAGCAGCCATCTGCAGGTTGCTTTATAGCTCATATTGGGCACCCTGGGCAGAACACAGGTTGGGGGCTGACCTTAGCCTGTACCACCCAGGAAACTCCAGAGCCTTGAGTACCCAGTGGACAGCTACAGACCACGTTAGAACACCACCACCCTGCCCCTGCACAGCTGATCCTCCTTGGAGGGCAGAGGATGGTGGTCAATGGTCACAGCCAGTCCTTGCAGCTGACTGACCTGGCTAAATCTCTCCCATTGACCTGCCAACAGGTCAACTACAAGAGGAGGGTGAACTCACCCCACATGGAGGATCTGCCTCAAGTACTCAGCTTGGGTGACAGGGGAGGCTGTGCCACTGGACTATATATGACATCTATTACATTAGGCCACATTACCAAGACAGGAAGTCATAGCATCTCTACCTAATACATAGAAACAAACACAGGGAGGCCAAAATGAGGAGACAAAGAAGCATAGTCCAAATGAAAGAACATATCAAAACTCCAGAAAAAGAACTAAAGAAAAAGGAGATGAGCAATTTGTCATGACAATTCAAAACACAGGTTATAAGGATGCTCAAGGAACTTAGTGAGGGCCTCAGCAGCATAAAAAGACTCAGGCGGAAATGAAAGATACACTAATGGAAATAAAGAACAATTTATAGGAAATCACTAGTAGAATGAATGAAGCTGAGAATCAAAGCAATAGTTTGGAATACAAGGGAACAAAACACAACCAATCAGAACAAGAAGAAGAAAAAAATCTCCAAAAGAAAACAAGGATAGTGTAAGGAGCCTCTGGGACGACTTCAAGTGTACCAACATTTGCATCAAGGGGGTGCCAGAAGGAGAAGGGAAAGAGCAAGAAATTGGAAAGCTACTTGATAAAATAATGAAAGAAAACTTTTCTAATTTGGTGAAGGAAATAGACATGTAAGTCGAGGAAGCACTTTCTCCCTCTCTTCCCCTCTCTAAAAATAAACACTTTTAAAAAATAAATGTCATATAAATAGAATTGTGTAATAGTTGTCCTTTTGTGCCTGGCTTATTTTACTTAGTGTAACATTTTCATATATCATCTCTGTTGTAGCATGTGTCAGTACTTCATTTTTTGGCCAAACAATATTCCATCGTATGGACATACCACATTTTGTTTATCCATTCATTTGTTGATGGACACTCCAACATTGTTTCCACTTTCTAGCTCTTCTGGATATTGCTGCTATGACCATTCATAATCCATGTATGTGTTCGAAGCCCTGTTTTTAGTTCTTTTGGGTATATACCTAAGAGTGGAAATGCTGGATCATAAGGTAATTTTATGTTTAATTTTTTGAGGAACTGCCAGACGGTCTTCCAGAGCAGCTGCACCATTTTACGTTTCACCAGCAATGTATAAGGATTCACCACTTCCTCGCCAACACGTGTCTTTTTTTGCTTACCATAGCCATCCTAGCAGCTGTGAAGTGGTATCTCACTACAGTTTTGATTTGCCCATTTATTAAGTGGGCTCTTTGTCTTGTTATTGTAGGAGTTCATTATCTATTCTGGGTATTAAATCCTTACTAGGTATGATTTGTAAATATTTCCCCCCCATTCTGTGGGTTGCCTTTTTACTCTAAGAGTATCCTTGGATGCATAAAACTTTTTAATTTTGCTTTTTGGTGTCATATTTAAGAAACAATTGCAATCCAAAGTCACAAAGATCTGCCCCCTGTGTTTTCTTCTAAGATCCTATTTGGTTTTCCTTTTAAAAACACTTTTCCACTAATTTAGTATGGAGCAGAGCTAGAATGCATGTATCCTCCTTCTTTAGTCAGAATCCCCTGCAGTTCTTGAAGGGGTCAGTGCCACAAAACCTAAAATGAAAATTTACACAAACACAGCTTTCAGAGTCAAGTTGGAGGGCGGTTTTTTGTTGTTCTTGTTGTTTTTTATAAGAACTTGATTTTAACCCTGGCTGGTAGCACAGTGGATAAGGCACCTGCCTGCGAACCCAAGGGTCGCTGGTTTGATTGCCAGTCAGGGCACATAACCAGGTTTCCAGCCAGGTCTGTGGCTGGAGGTGAGTGAAAGGTAACCACACATTGATGTCTCTCTCCCTCTCTCCCTGTCTGCCTCTCCCCCTTCCTCTCTTCCTGGAAATAATAAAATCTTAAAACAAACAAACAAAAAAACTTGATTTTATTGTTGTATTATATTTATATGGTTTCGTTTTTTAACCTGAGCGCCTTTTCCTTTCTCAGAGAATTTCCGCTGCCTGTGCACCCATGAGAAGGGCTTTGGCTTCAAAGGGAGCAGCTTCCACCGCATCATCCCCCAGTTCATGTGCCAGGGTGGCGATTTCACAAACCACAATGGCACCGGGGGCAAGTCCATCTACGGGAAGAAGTTTGATGACGAGAACTTTATCCTCAAGCACACGGGACCAGGTGGGATGCCATCTGTGGGTGGCGATGAGGGGGGATGGGCTGGGGCAGGATGGAACCACGGGCTGTGGTTCTGGCCAAGGGGTCGGGGTCTGGAAGAGGCCTGGCTGGTGGTCAGAGGAGCAGGCTTCAGCCTGGCTACAGCAGAGTAAGCTTGCTTCTGTTCATACACCGCCCACCCCCGCCGTGCCCACTCTGCCTGTAGCCCCTAATTAGCTTCTGTGGTCAGCCATTATCGACGCGCTCTCACGGCCTGAGCGCCCCCTGCCTCTGTCAGACTTACCCGGCAAAAGACCTCGGTGGTTGGTCCCCCAGCAACTAGAGGAAAACACAGATCTATACTGAGTGGTCCCACTTGAAGTTTATGACCTGCTCTTCAGAGGGCCCTGGGCATATCTATGAGGTTTCCTTAGTTAATGCTCAGTCCCAGAGGTGACAGCTCCATACCTTCCTTCACTCCAAGACCACATTGGCATCTGCCTCAGGTGCTAGGCCTCCCTGACTCCCCTGACTTCCCTCCAAGTATGTACACCAGATCCCTGTCTTCAGTCAGCTCCTGATCCAGCCATCTTCACCCTCTGCCACCAGGGTCTTCCGAGCTCACCTCTGGTTCCTTTCTTGCGTCTTCCCCTGTAGCCTAATACCGGGAGGTGGTCACAGCGGTCCTTCCAGATAGAAACCCAGTCACACCATTCTGCTGACAGTCCTCCCAGGGCGCATCGCCCATAGGATCTGGTCCAGCAGGGCCCACCCACCCGGGCCTGGCACCTCCCCAGCTCAGGGGTCCGCTGCCCCGCCCACAGCGTCCCTGCTGCAGTCCTGTTGCTCACACCCCGGAGCTCATGCCCCTCAGCATCTCGGCAAATGTCGCCTCCTCCCTGGAGCAATCCCCCTCCAGGTCCCGCAGGTCACCCCACCCTTCTTTTAGGTGTCACACACTTACTACCTAAAATTATAAATTAATTTTTCTGCTTGTTTTCTGTTTCCTGAGCATGTCAGCCTTGTGAGGGCAGGGTGCAGGCTTTCTTTAATTGTAGCCTGGAGCAGCATCTAAAAGAAACACACAATAAATGTTTGTTTAAAAACTGTCATATGTCAGACACCCTGCTCTGCTGTGGGGCTGGGCATAGAATGGGGGGCCGTCCCTGCCCTCAGGGAGCACGTGGTGCAGAGGCCCAGCTGTGAAGAGTGGCTTTCTCAGTGCCACAGACCAGCTGCTGCTCCCACCACCCCACCCCACCCCCATTCCGAACCTGGGCTTTTTAGACTAAACTCAGATGTCCCCTCCTCCAGAGAGCCTGCCATGATGGTGGCACCAGCACACATGACACACAGCCTCTGTATGACTGTCCCTGGGCATCCGTTCCCTGCACAGCTGTCTATCACTGGCTTCCTTGTTATGGCTGTCACAGGACAGGTCTCTTGAGTGACTCATGCACTAGACCGAGCTCCACCAGAGCTGGGACCCGTGTCCCCAGGGCTCAATCGGAGTCTGTTTACAAAGTAGACAAGTGTTTGTTGAGGGAACATAAGAAAGGACAAGCCAGTATAAAATGATCGAAACAGCCCTGCTCATCATTCCATGGACTCAGTTGAGTGGAAGCTAGGCATCCGCATGGTCTGTCCGTCTGTCCCCGAGTCGGCCTGGCCGAGGAGCTGGGAGAGGGTGCTGACCTGCTTATCCCTCCCCAGGCCTGCTCTCCATGGCCAACTCTGGTCCAAACACCAACGGCTCCCAGTTCTTCCTGACGTGTGACAAGACGGACTGGCTGGACGGCAAGCACGTGGTATTTGGGGAGGTCACAGAAGGCCTGGATGTCTTGCGAAAGATCGAGGTGGGTGCCCAGCTCTCAGGGCTCAGCCCTGTGGGACAAGCAGCAGCAGTTGCCCTGTGGCCTGCAGAGAGGGCTCAGCCATTGCAGAAGGGGGCTGCCTCCACTCAGGCTGGGAGTGGGTGGGATGGGTGTCCCTGAGTCCCCCTTTAATCTTCGCCCTCCCTCACCAGTTTCTCCTTGTCTGGTCTACCCACAAAGGCGCAGGGCAGCAAGGACGGGAAGCCGAAGGAGAAGGTGATCATCTCTGACTGTGGGGAGTACGTGTGAGAGGTGCCTTCTCTGCACTGCGCCTGCGGATCCAGGATCCGGCTGCCCCGAGGGTCCAGCACTTGCTAAGCAGGGTCAGTGTCATGGCCCCTCTCGGGGTCAGCTTGGAGCAGCTCCCCTGCAGGCACGGCCTGGGCTTCCTCTGGCTCTTCCCCAAGCCAGGCTGTGGGCCCGGGAGCCGGCCCGGTGCCACCCTCCCTCCTCGGATGGCTGTGCGTGGCCTTTCTAGTGCCTGCTGCCAGGGCCCCTCCTGGGCCCTCCAGTGTAGCTCCTGGACGTTTCTTCTAGTACAATCAACTGTGATATAATAAATTTTTTAAATAATAACTTGGTGACCTCGGTCTTTTCTCTCTTGATCCTTCAACTGATTGTATGAGGCCCACCCTCATTATGGAGAGTAATTGCTCTATTTCAACTCCACTGATTTAAACGTTAATTACATTTGAAATGTACCTTTACAGTAACATTTGGACTGATATTTGACCAAATACTAGACACTATGACCTAGCCAAATTGACACACAAAATTAGCACACTCCCAAAAATATTTACTACCTGAACTTTTACAGAAAGCTTGCTGACACCTGAATGGGACACATGGTCCCACCCCCTTGCTGAGCTCTGGTCCTACTGTGTGCAGCCACTGCTTGGAGCCGAGATGGGCTGGCTTCTCCTCCCCTTCCATGTTCTGGTTGGCTAGGTGATTTTAAAGATTTTTCACCTGTGAAAGGCTCTGAGCAGCCACTGAGCCCTGTAGCCTCACCATTCAGAATCCAACGGGCTGGGTTTTCTAATCTTGAGATCTGGAGAGCCAGGAGGCAGATGAGGTCTGCTGCCTTCCGCCCTGGGCTCCTAGGATGGCTCCTGCTGAGGGATGCTGACTTTCTGGGTCTGCCTCTGGCTCCCTTGTGTCAGATGGACTCCCAGCCCTCAGCTGAGCGCCTCTGCTGCAGTTGGCCAGGTTTCTGCCTCCTTGTGGTTGGGATGTACCACATAGTTACCCCTGAGCTCCAAAAAGAGACCCTCCAGGCAGGGGGCCCTGTAAGCATACACCACAGCCACTGTGGGTCAGGCACAGGGAGGCTTTAGTGACATGGGAGTGATGGCAGCAACTTCAGGGCTTTTATAAGAACCAAGAAAATAATGTGTGTGAAGAAATTAGCACAGCCAGCCTCCCAAGAGAGGGCTGACTTCAGTGATGGTGACACTGCCACTTTCTGCTCCTCCCTGAAAGCCTAAGGAGGTTGAGACTGATTTTCCTGAACTTGGAAAGCTTAGCATGTTTGGAGTCGTTCAGTGCCACTGCCCTCACAGGGGTCTACCAGGTACTATCTCATTGCGTCACACGGGAACCCTCAACAGAGGTGGACCAAGGCTCAGGGGAGATAACTGCAGACGTGGGACAATATGGCAGAGCTGTGGCCAGAAGCTTGGCCTGTCTTTCACCCCGTCATAATGAAGTCTGAGAAATCTGGGCTCTAGGCTCAGTCTAGGGCAGGAGACCCAAGGACCTGGCCTTGCCAGGCAGGAGGAAGGCCAGTAACCTCGCTGCCTACTTCAGCTGCTCAGCACCGCACCAACCCTTGCTCAGGAGGGCTCTGGCCTGTGGGGAGTGGCCACCAGGGTACCGGGGGCCTTCCCTGCAGCCTGAGGTCAAAGCTGTTTTCCTAGGACTTCCCAGCTCCTAAGGTGGCCCCCGTCCACATTGCTGTTGCTCCAGGACTGAAGACATGGGGCTCGGTTTTGCCAATTCATTCCCTAATTCCTTCAGGGCCAGGCCCTGTCCTTGTCCTGGCCCTCTGGCAGCTGCACCAAGGGAGAGACCCAGGGTTGCAGCCCCAAGGTCAGTCCTGGGGCTGCTGGAGAGGAAACTCCATCAGCATATCTACCTTCAGATGCTATTGGCACAAAGCAGTTGTCACAGTCACGGAAGCCTCGCAGCAACTGTCCCAGGAAGAACTGTGGGACCAAGTTTTTAGGGGTGAATACAGAGTTCCATAGAGCTCAGGTGATAGAGAGCTAGAAAGCCATGTTTTCAAAAAATATTTATTAATGGGGAAATTTTCACCATATAAGAAAGTGGGAAAAGTGTATCTCAAAGCAGTTTAATATAATATGATACTAATCTTTAAAAATACCTATCTATAATATCTAAACCTCTATATGTTTATCCTAAGAGGAAAAAGAACTAGAAATAAATTCACAAAATATTAATAGTGTGGTTATCTGAGTTGTAGGACTGATGACGAATTGTATTTTTGTTTGCTTTTATTTAAACTTCTTTCTAAAACTCCATTATTTTTATAGTAAATGAAAAACACATTTTTTAACAAAAGGCCAAGTGTTTGCACAAGTGCTTTTCGAAGTTCAAAAACCTGGGAAGGACCAACTCCTGTTTAAATCACTCACAGGCCCTGGCCAGGTAGCCCCTTTGGTTGGAGCTGTCATCCTGATACACCAATGTGGCAGGTTTGATCCCTGGTCAGGGCACAGACAAGAATCAACCAATGAATGCATGAATAAGTGAAACAATGAACTGATGCTCCTCTCTTTTCCTTTGTCTAAAATCAATAAATCAAACAATTTTTAAAAGGTGCGGTACATTTATTTTTTAAAAAAGCAAATTGCACCGAGGCACTTGGGTACGGAGCGCCCTCTACCGGACAGTGGGGTCTCCATGTCAGCAAACACCCTAAGTTTCACAGCCATTGCCTGCAAAACTGGGCACTTGCCTCAGGCCTTTCAAGCAGGTGAAAATGCAAGTCCTGCCCTGGGACTATTGCAGTGTGTAGATACTTCAAAGAGAATCCCAGCTCTGAAATAAAGACACCATCACCTGGAGGACACATTCTGGGAGGAGGTATAGTGGACAAGCATGGGAAGGGCTCAAAATTGGCAAATTCATTTGTAACTATCAGCAGGTACCAGTTGTTAAGCATCTATAAGCCAGACATTGTCCCAAATGTTTATGTACATATTTGATCCTAATAACAGCCTGGAAGGAAAGAGCCAATATCCTGCTGTTCGAGGAAGAACCAGGATGCACATCTATTTGGCTCCCAGAGTCCGTACTCTGTTATGCTGCCTCTTTCCTATTTCTTGGAGATGTTTCCAGAACATGTGACTTCCCTACCTTAGTTAGAACATAACTTGATCTTGAGGCCAAGATTGCACTGCAACTCCCAAGGTTGACGTGCACTTCTCCTCAGCCCGTTTTTCCATGAGTCCTCAGTTCCTGTCAACTGTCAATGACTTTTCAGTGCTGTCAGTGGGTGTACACTGACCACCCTTATTTGTCCCTCTGGGCTGGTGTGTCCAGATAAACAAGCCATGCCCTGAGCAAGAGAAAGGGAAATAGTGGCTTCTGTGCTGCGTACCTCCCAGCCTGGGTCAACCTGCTGTAGCTGCCATGCTTGGCTCAGCAATTAAGGTAACTCATGGGCTGAAAAACAAGGGCTTTATGTCCACAACTGTTCCACTGCTCAGGGCTCTTTCTGTTTGATTTCATTTGGTGACAAGATCCGAGAAGCTGCTGGAAGTCTGATGACCAGGTAGGTAAGCAATGACTTACTGTTTTTCAATTGTTGAGCATCTCCTATTCATTCGTGCTGTGCAGGAATTGATAGGGAAGGTGTATGAGGTCTGTCCGGAGAGTATTGGGCACAAACTTTTAATTACAGTGACAGTTTGGCTTGATACTTTTGGGACAGAGTTTGTATGTCCTATCTACAAACCTTTGGGCAATCTGACAGACATTACTGGTGCCCCCCTGCTGATGCCAGGTCATTGCTGGACAACTAGAGATACCAAAGTTGTCAAAATAATTGGCTAATTTTAAATTTGCAGATACCTAAACGCAATCCTTGATGTTGGGAAGAGAAAACTGTTACATTAAGTAGTAGAAAGGCAAATAGGTTCCACGTGATGTGCTCATTTATGACAGCCACCTGGTTCATGACTCGGATTTGTGACGGCCGCCAGAGCTCCCAGTTCAGGTTTATGAGGTTGCACGTGGACTCAGTACCCAGACACAGATTCCTCAGTTGAAGGCCCTGTGGAGGTCAGAAAGTGCCCTGCCTTCATGTTAAAGGTAGGAAATGAGGCCCGCAGGAGGAAGCCACCTCAGTCAGGTCTCCTGACGTCTAGGCCCAAGCTTAGATTCCTACACTGATGAAGAACGCACTACCTTACGATATAGGCCCGTGAGTCTCCTCCTCTGCACTCACTCCCGACACCCCTCCAGGTCCAGCTGTGGAGGCTGCTGCCCCCCAGCATAGCCCCAGCCTCCTCCCCTGCCTGCACCAGGCCTGCTCTCCTGGTGTCTGTCCTCAGGGTGCAGCGTGAACCCCAGGGATGGGCGTCCTTGAGCACATGGTTTGTTCTGCCTCTGTGGGCTGTGCCTGTGGGCCGGGGCGGACCCAGGACCTGCTATTAATGACACAGTATTTCAGGGATCGGGCAGCTGGACTCTGTCTGCTCCAGCAGGTAAATTACAGGTTTAGCAAGTCAGAAATCAAATAAACACTCCAACTGCCTCTGCTGCTCCAAGGAGGACAGTGGTTTCCGGGAACCTCCCCACCCAGCTCATCCTAATTACTGCCTGTCACTCCCCTGGGACAGGGGCCTTTTCTTTGGCTCACAGGCCCCCAAAAAACAGGATGGGGCTACTGGGCACACAGGATGACACAGACTTTGGTGGCCAGCCTGTTTTCGACAACTTATGGACACAACAGGTGCTGACAAGCCCCTGCCCTGGTCCCACACATGGCCACAGGCTGCCCAGTGTCACAGACACATTGCTCTAGGTGGAATGGATTGCTTCTTAGCAGGAGATGGTGAACAGTTTTCACTTCACAGGCCAACTCTACTGCACAGCAGTGGCTGGCTGGCATTCTGTGTTGATCGCGTTGAAATTGTATCCAGATTTGGAAGTACAAATATTAAGGTTGATTACTGACGTTTGCCTGCCGTGTAGAAGGGAAAGGAAGATTATGTCATCTGTGCTGGACACTGTCATCCTGGCCCACCCAATGTATACTTGGCTCAGTAAAAAGATAACTTTCCCACAGAGTTGGACTCCCAGTGGTTCACATGGTGACAGATAGACGGATCAGTGAAGTCCCCAAGATTTTTTGTTTCTCCAAAGGCAGTATTTCAATGCACTTCACGCCTTCCCTGGAAAGTAGAGACAAATCAGGACAGGAAGACAGAAGATAAAAGCCATTCGCTTTAGCCCTAAACCATGTTGTTCATTCAGTTCTTTCTGGAGTTGCCCACATGTCTCCCCATGGCCAGCAGTTTGGTAACTCAGATCTGCAAGGATAAAACACAGAGGGCAAGTCCATGCTCTTTAACAGAAATGCCCAAAAATCCCGCGGTTTACACCTGAGAAGCACAGGCAACCGAAGGTAGGCCAGACCTGTCTACGTATCCCCAACCCTGAAGTGGATAGCAGAGGTCCTGACACGGCCACCTTGGGCTCCAGGTTTCTCTCAGGTCACCCCACATCTGTCCACAGCCTGGGCAGGTCCTCAGACAGGACTTTTGTGCCAACCCCAAAAAGCAGCCAGCACATGCCACTGAGGGAGAGGGCTGGAGCAGAACCTGGCTAGAAGACTGGAGGCCAGAATCTGTCACAAGCTCAGGCAGCAGAGGGGCAGAGGGGCCTGAAAGGATTCACCCCTGGCAGGAAGGAGGGAGAGGCGTGGACATGTGGATCTCTGAACTCTCTGTACCAGTCCTGTCAGTGCTCTGACTGGGCTTTAGGGTCTCAGCCTCTGGAAAGGGGCTGGTGCAGGTGGAGGCACTGTGGCGCTGGGCCAGCCTCAGTGGCAGCCACAGGCCTTGACCACCATGTTGCGGTGTTTGCGCAGGATGACGTTGTTGCTGCTGTCATAGTAGAGCACGGAGGTGGCGCTCAGCTTGGTGGGTGCGCAGCACGCCTTGGGGACTGTGTCTGGCTTCATCAGGTGCACCTGGCCAGGGAGGGCGGCAGGCAGAGGCATGAGCACAGGGACGTCTCCCACGACCCTCCCAGCCCTGTCCCCACTCCTGCCTGCCGCTCTCCTGCCCACCGACCTGCAGCCAGGGCAGGTGTCACAGAAAACCTTCCCTCTGCAACCCCTTCCCTTCCCTGCCCCGAGGCCCTTAGGGCACAGCCCTGGCACCCGCCTGCTCCCCACCCGCCCAGTTCCCTCAGCCCTGAGGACCCTGCTGGTCCCCGGCACACAGTGCACCGGCTGGCGAGGCCCCCTGCCTGAGGACCATGGAAGACGGCCCCTCTGGGATGTCCTCCAGGGCTCCCGCCACTGTGCTCCTGTGATGATGCTGATCAAGTCTCCCCTCCTGTGACCCAGCAAGTGTTCATGAAGCAACTGGATAAAGCCCAGGCTTCGAGGTTCACCCCTGGGTGTTCAACGCTCTTCTTTCTCGGGCACGCTCAGCCCTCACAGCAGCTGCTGGGCGAGCATCACTCTGGCAGATGAAGGAACTGAGGGCGCACAGGCCACGGAGCGGGCGCGGGACTTGGACCCAGGCGCAGGGACCTGCCCCCCCCTCCAAAGCAGCCCTGCCCACCAAAAAGAGCCTGACGGAGGAGCTATTTCAGCTCCATACAAATATTTATCCTGAGACTTGGCAGGACGAGCTGAGTTTACACTGGGCTCCTCGTTAGGGCCCCAAACTGACGGGCCCAGAAGGCAGCCCAAGCCAGAGCCATCGGGGGCAGGAGAGAGGAGGAAACCTGCTTCCTTCAGGGAGAGAGGGAGAGTGTGTGTGGGTTCCCCCCTCTGAGGGCCCAGGACTGCCCAGCCCTCACTGAGGCTGCAGAGCAGGGCCTGGGCACAGCTGTCTGATGCGGGGACCTGTCTGGCAGCCTGGCCCCTGCCCCCCAACGCCCAGCCTTGTCCCTGATCCCCAGCTCTGAGCCTGCCTGCCGGGACTGTCAGCTGGGCACTGGGCTGGCTTGGGGCCCAGAGCCTCTCTGTGGCCCATGGAGAAGCTGAAGGTCCTGCGGGGACATGGGGGCCACTGCTCCCCAGATTCCCAGCCTTCACATGGGTGTCTGTCCTTGGCATTCACAGGCCCATGTGAAAGGAACCAGGCAACACGTTCCTGGTGTGCCAGTCATGAGGCTCTAAGTTGCTAAACACCGGGAAGGCCTTTCCTGACTTGGGACACTGGAGAGTCCCCAGAAAAAGGCAGTGATGCTGCCTTTCTGTGACTCCACCCAGAACCAGAGCTTTATCAGATCAGCAACAGAAAGAGAAACTGCCTTTTATTCCATCTGGCACCAAACAGATTGATTTGCAGAGTCTAATGTCCCATTCAATTCAATTTGCTTTGGAGCCGCTAGGAGACCAAATCAGAGGCTCTGTTACTTGGGTATAAATTGTACATCTGTGGGTCTCAGATTTCTACTCTGCTAAATGGGTATAATGGTGCTTCTTTCACTCTCACACGTGCCTTGTGCAGCACAGAAATGTCCAGACATGGCCCTGCTCTCATCCTCAGTGGGGAGGGACGGTGACGCAGGGGCAACACTCCAGGAGCCACAGGAGTGGCCCGGCAATCACAACACTGAGCCACGGGAGCATCACTGGCAGAAAAGGACCTCGCATGAGGCACGTGGGGTGGTCAGGAGCTGGCTGGGCCCAGGGCAGAGGAGGAGGTTCTCCAGGCAGAATGGCAGGTGCAAAGGCAGGGAGGCAGGGAGCTGGAAAACCTGTGGCACATGCTGACGCTGAGCATGTGCAGGGAGGTGGGGGCGCAGGGACGTGTGCTGGGGGCAGTGGTGAGGCAGGCAGAGCGACTAATGAGGGGCCCCGGTCGGAGGCTGGGGACTCGGACATTTTCCTGAAGACAATGGGAAGCAAAGGAAAGTTTCTCAGCAAGAACCAGGTCACGTCTGTGCTTTAGTGAGACCCCTCTTCCCTAACTGCTGCGTGGGTAACGGCCCGGAGAGTGAGTCTGGGGGGACACGTTCCTTCTCTAGTGTCTAGAACACCCTGAGGTTCCCACAAGACGCCCCGGGCTCCCAAGTCTCCTGTTCCTTCCCAGGCCCCTCGACGGGGGAGGCCAGTCCTCACGGCCACTCCTCTCCTAGGCCTGCGTCCTCCCAGGGAGTCCCATGTCCTAAGGACTCGAGCACCGGCCACACAGGCCGCGTCTCTCAGGGCAGAGCTCCAGCCTAGCCGCCTCTCTATTCTGGCCCCTGGGATCCAGTTGTCCACCCAACTTGGCCACATGGGTCTCACTGGGCCTCCAACGTGAGGTGACAGAGCGGGTGACTGATTCCCCCCATTCCTCCTCCCACCCCAACAACAGCTCTGCCCCACACGCCTCACCCGCCCATTGGCTCAGCCTTCCCCTGCAGGCCCCTGGTTCCTCCCCTTGTCCCTCCTGACCCGACCCTCACAGCCACCCTGCCTCTACCATCTACAGGGCCTTGACTACTTCTCACCACCGCCAGCCACCCTGGTCCCCTTGTCAGGTGACCGCGGTGACTGCAGCAGCCTCCTCACTGACTCCCAGCCCCCACCTCAACCCATGGGCCAGCTCCCGCCACCACAGCCAGAGATGCTTCCAGAGAGTCAGTCATGTTAAGACACTGCTTCCTAAAACCCTGCAATGCCATCTCAGTTTACTTGGGATGAAATCCACCCACCTGCCACCTTACCAGGGACCCCAAGGCCTGTGTTAGGGACCCTGCCTGCCCAACGTCACCTCCCTGGACCCTCCTTCGCTCCCCTCCAGCCTCCCTGCAGGCTGGAGCCCACTCAGCGGCTCCTTCTGCCTGGAATGTTCTTCCTCCTCGTGCAGAGGCCCAGTCTTCCCTTCTCCCAGGACCCACTGTCTTGGCTGGTCCCCGGCTCCTGGGACACTGACAGCCTCCCTGAGAAGGCAGCTGCTGCTCTGTTTGCGCCCTCGACAGCCTGAGCACTCACTTCTGCAGACTCACGGGGCCTGGAGGCTGGACAGAGCTGGGGGAGGACAGAGGGCCAGCCCTGGAGGTGCAGGCGCAGTGGCCACTCCACACCCCTCGCAGGGCCCCGGGGGTGCACACGCATGAGGGACAGGAGGCCAGAGGTCAAGCACAGCCTATCACCCCTGAGTTTTCCAGGGAAGGCAGCCCCTGGGGTCCAGCAAATCCCATCTGACGTTGAGAAAGGAGGCCTCACAGGGTCAAAGCAGCTTTTCTTATGTCCATGTCCCCTCCCCCTAAAGCATCACCCTGACAACCTCACTATGTAAACACAGGCTCAGGCATGCTAGGAACCAGGAGTCTAGGTAAACGTTCTAGAAAGAGGTCCCAACACACACACACACACCCCCCATTGAAAACACTGAGCAGCAAGCAGCAGTGATAGTCCTCACAGAACTTATTTTTCAGCATTAAAGTTACCCCAGACATGGGCGCATGTAAGGCCACACGTCTGTGGAACAGGAGCTGGCGGGCCAGGAGGCAGAGCCGACGGGGAGGGGGCGGAGGGGGCCCAAGCCCAGAAGAGCCAGGCTCACGGGTGACTCGCCCGCACCCACCGTGGAGAGGGTGGGTGAACACACGTGCCTGTCCTGCACCCCGTGTGCAGGTGTCACAGGAGGAAGAACAATCCAGCAGGCACGGGGCTCGTGTGTTCGGAGCACACAAGTGTCGGGTATGTGCGTGTATGGGACCACAGCAGACTCCCGGTATGAGGGTGCATCCCACCACACGTATCTGCACGTGTGAGCATGTGTGCGTGCGCCAGCAGTGGTCTCCATGCAGTGTGGCCACACAGGGCCCAGCGGCCCAGCGCCTGCACAGGTGTGGGGACTTAACCACACGTGCACGCAGCCGGGGCTCCGTGCGTGGAGCCTCCGAGACCCGGCAGCTGCTCCCATTCACCTCCTGCCGTCCGAGCCCCTCTCCTCAGGGCGCCCTCCCCGCCAGCCACCCAGGCAGGACAGGTTGGGTACTGACCAGGGACTGCACGATGGCGTGATTGGTGGCGTTCATGCAGGAGTCCAGTGGGAAGGAGCATTCCCCCTCACAGTAATAGGCTGAGTAGCCTTGGGGGGCGATGACCCAGTCCTGGGTGGGGGGAAGAAAGAAGGTGAGCCTCACCCATGTGGCCCCTCCCAACCCCCCCACCCAGCACCCAACACAGGAAGATTCAGGGCTGCTCATTACCCTCCTTCACTCAGCCTCAGGGACCTGTCCACCCACCCTGGAGCCCCTCCTGGGGCAGCCCCCAGAAGCCTGACGTCCACCCCAAGACCCTCAGTGGACAGGACTGGAAACAAGCTCTGTCCCTGTCACCTGCCAGCAGCAGCCCCAGCCCACCTCCCGTGGCCCAGTGTCCTGCAGCTCCCTCCCTGGCTTTGGTCTCCCTGTTGCCACACTGATACTTTATAGCTCAGGATTCAGGTTGTCTCCATTTTTATAGTTTTTACCAAAAAGCACTTTTTCACTATACAAGTAACACAGTCTCCTTTTCGAACACTTGGAAAACACATAAGAAAATAATACATGAGAAAATAAAACTCCCCATAATTCTGCCTCCTCCTGGAGTCACTTACAATCTCCAGGTGGGGACTGGCATCTAAGGAAGTGAGGGGACTTTGGCAATTACCAGCCAGCCGAGGTCCTGGAAGCTGACGTAGAGCTCATGCCGACGGCAAACCTGACGACCATGGGCGCCATGGATGTCATCTGTGGGGGACAGATGGCGCAGGTCTTTCCTAGGGTCCTATTCTGTGCAGCTACCACAGGGGCGCCCAGGGCGGGGTGCCCTGGTGGCTACGTTCGTGGAATAAATGACTAATTGGAAACTAAACCGTTTGATCTCATAAAGCCCATCCCTGCAGCTGTGCTGGAGCCACGACCCAGCTCAAGGACCTCCGATGGCTCCAGATGGCTCCAGAGTTATCCCCAGCTCAGCCCAGGGTCCTTCTGATGCTCCAGTAAACAGCCCTGGGGACCTTTCTGCCATTAGGCTGGGGCACCTTTTCCTTTCCTCCTGAAACACGTCCCTCCCTCCCCCAATCTGTCCTGCCGCCCCCGTCCCGCAGGTCAAGTGGCTCACATTGAGGCCAGCCACAGGGCCGCCTCCCATGCAGGAAAGGAAGGCACATGGGCAGGTCCTAAGGGTCTTGGCTTGGTGGGGAGACCTTTGCCTCAATAACTGTGCATCCTGCACTGTGACTGGGAAAGAACCAAGGGTCACAAAGGCCAGTGCTGCCCGGAGGAAGGGCACCTGACTGTGATGGAGACAGGGGAGGGCAGAGAAGGGACTTCAGGGTGGCAGGGAGGCCTGAGAGACGGTGCGGTGGCCAGTCCACAGGGGCATGGCGCAAAGGAGGGTGTCAGGAAAGGTGGCTGACAGTGACCATTGGCTTGAACCCTTCTCAGGACCAGCGGATTCTATCTCCATCACGGGTCCTCGGCCAAAAGCCTGGGGGCCTCAGACCAGGCCGCCCCCGACCTCACCAAAGATCCCGGGGAGCTTGTTCGGCTGTGGCAGCTCGTTGGTTTTTTTCGGCAGTCGCCTCCTCAAGGGCCTCACTGCCCGAGGGACTCGGATGGGACTGGGGCTCTCTCTGAAAAAAGTGACCATGAAAGGCTGTTTGGAGCGCGGCGCCCGTCGCCCCAGCAGACCAGCCAGGCCAGGATCCACGCTGTGCCCTGAGACAGAGAGGAAAGAGAGGTCACTCGAGGACTGTGGCTCTGCACGCGGACCCAGCTGGGACCCCTGCCAGGGCCGGGCCAGCCCAGGAACATGAGAGCTGCAGACCTCAGTGTCCCCGTCTGAAGGCTAGAGTCCCAAGTCCAGCCCCAAAACCAGGTCTGAAGAAGGGCATCGTGCACCGCAGGGTCAGCATGGGTGACAATCGTGCACACCACCATTCGTGACACATTTTACAGCTATCAGTGTGATTTCCTACCGATGACCTGGCTCATCTTTACCATAACCCTGGGCCTCGTGCGTCACCAAGAACCTTCGGAGTCATTCCATGATAATCCCAGAGCCCCACGGCCAGGGACCCTCCTTGGTCTGAGGACTCCTAGGCCTGAGGTCACCTTCCCTTCTATTTCTGGGCATGTTCATGTGGGACAGATGACATGCCCCTGACCGGAGCTTGGCCAGTGTTTGCTCTGCTGAGCAGTGCCCAAGAGCAGGGCACTCACTGTTGCTGGTGCCACAAAAGGACACTGGACCCAAGTTGCAGAGCCAGGGTTTAACCACCATCAGTCTAATTCCAGAGCCCAAGTTCTTATTCACAAGACCTGGTTAGTGGTTAAAAAAAGCAAGAGAGAGGGCTGTGGGCAGGGACAGGACTGGGGCCTCAGCCTTAGGAGGAGTGAGGTCTATAAAAGTGGGATTTACCCACAGCCGCTGAAAGACCGAGGTCACCGTGAAAAACACTCATTAGCCCTGCAAATGTTGGCTCCACCAAGGAAACTATCTTCCTGGACCTCTTTGTATTGCCACATGACCTCTCGATCTTTTATTTGTCAAAGCAATATAATAACAACTATAAAAAGGCTTTTGAGAAAAACTCATATACCATCATTACTTAGAGATTAGTTTATTGTTATACATTTAGGTTACTCCCTGGCTTTCCTTATAAAGAAAAGAATGAGCCCTGGCTGGTGTGGCTCAGTGGATTGAGCGCCAGCCTGTGAACCAAAAGGTCACCGGTTCAACTCCCAGTCAGGGCACATCCCAGGGCACACAACTAGGCCAGGTCCCCAGTTGGGAGCGTGCAAGGTGCAACCGCACATTGATGTTTCTCTCCCTCTTTCTCCCTCCCTTCCCCTCTCCCAGAACATAAATAAATAAAATCTTTTAAAGAGGGAGAATGAGATAGAACCTCTTCATTTTCTTTTCCTACTGAATTTTAATAATAGGAGTGTGATTACTAACCTATTTTTTTATTTTTTAAAACATAGGGCCAACGGTTCTACTTCTGTGTATATTTCCTCAATGCTGCAACACTTGTACACATACATACACGTATGTCTGTACATAAACACACATGCATGCATTTACATGTACAGTGTGTGTGTCCACACATGGAGGTATATATATTTATTCCATTAGTGGGTCTAATAGGATTCTCTGTTATACACTACAGGTCAAGGACATTGCCTGACCCACCTACAGTCCTGCTCAAAGGCCAGCTCTTAAATAGCTGTGCTTTAGACTTGTGTCCAAGGGCCTTAGTGAATCGAACATTTAATTAATCCTGATACTAACCTTTGACCTATGACTTCACCTGCCACAAAGGCTCCACTCAGGACTGAACCTTCTAAGATAGGAGGTTGCAGCTGCAGGAGCAGATGCTGGAAGGAGCCTGGACAGAAGCTGTTTGGGAAAGTTAGGGTCACAACAAGTCAAAGTCACAAGGACACAGCATGAGGGCACAGACCAGGAGACTCCTAAAAGTCCTGGAAAAGGCCTGTGAGGAGAGAAGCCAGGACAAGGAGGCCACAGTGCCAGAGTGTATGGGTGACTTAACACCACACTGGTCAGCTGGCACATGAGCACAGCCTGGGACCCAGGTAGCCCTCTGGGCCTGGAAAGCCCTATCCACTGAAGGGCCAGGGGAACTGATTGGTCCGAGGAGGCTCTCTTCATTGTTTGCTCTTCTTCGTGCAAGGGTTTTATTGGGGTCTCCTGGGTGTAGAGAGAATGACAGAGTAGGTCCCTTAGGCAATGCCACCGAGACAGCACGCCATGGAGGCAGTCATGCGTAGGGCAATGGGGAGCCTGACTGAGGATCCTGAAGCAGCTGATTCTTGGTTCCCATTTCCCAGAAGCAGAAACTAAGGCCGATGAGATAAGCATCTGTTCAAGGTCCAAAGCAAGTTGCCACCCAGCCAGGACAGTCCTACGCTGCCCCAGCACCTGTGCAGAGGCCTGGCTGGGGGTGGAGAGAAAGGCAAGGGGACCAATCCTGGTCTTTCAGGAGGCCTACTCTGGGAGGCCTGAGAAGGGACCCCCTGGTCCTCCTTCCAGGGCTTGAGCTCCCCTCCCAAAGGGCTCTGCTATTTGCCCATCTCACCCTGAGCAGGGCTCCCTATCTTCTCCTGTCATGTGGGTGGGGTCCTAGGCTGCCCAGCTCTGCCAGGTTCCTCTCCAGAAAGGCAGTGGTGGGAGCTTAGGAGTCTGGGGTCCTGGGACCCTGCCTCTAGGCCTGACCGTGGGAGGGTGAGGGCAGGCACTGGGGTACGTGTGGCCATGGTGGGAGATGTGGGGCTCACAAGACTTCCTCCTTAGGCCCAGATGGGACATGCTATTCCTCTGAGCCAGGTGGGCCTCATCAAACTCCCAGCTTCACCTGTTTCTGAGTCTGCCCTATTAGGGCCTGGATGCCTTGGCAGGTCACCTGCCCTACCTGTCCCAGGGCAGGTGCCAAACCCTAATTCATACCCCTCCCCAAATGTGCCAGGCCTACATGGCTGTCATCTCTGCCCTAGGCTCTGGATGGCACCTGATCCTTCCCTGCTGCCCCTGCCCCAGTCATGGATGTGACCCTGGTGCCATATTGAAGGCCACTCAGGTGCATGGTTGAAACCTTGAAGGGAATCCCAGCTGTTAACCTGGTCTGTTTCTGTCCTGTAGATGTGACTTCACTGCATGAGGATGGGAAACTCAACCCTTTTCTTTCTTTCTACTGCTTAACTTGTCTGCCCCTGGACCCTCTGCCAGTTCCATGCTGCTGCTGGAAAGTTCTCCTGATACCCAGGGCACATCTGCCCAGAAGCCCCCCAAAGTGCCCCTGTCTACTCAGTGACATTCCATGCCACCCACCCCTATCTGGTCATGTCCCCAGCTGCTTCCCCACACACCCCAGGCTGTCCCTTCAGTGAGCACTGTCTCCCACCTCTCCATACCAAGATCTGCCTCTTCCTTGGGGGTGGGGCACCTATGAGGAAGGACACCCTGGTCCAGCTGAAACTTCCTGCTCTTACCCATGGGGTTCATGTAGGTTGTACACCCCCTAGAGCCATGCTTAGGAAGTGCGAGCTCCATGTCAGGTTTTAATACACACCCTCCACCCCTCAAACACACGCAGGCATAAACTCATTTTTCCTTTTTTGTCTTTGACACTAAGGATGCAGGATAAAATACCTCACAGCCCCTGTTGCATTAGAAAAGAGTATCAACAAGAGGCCGGTTTGGGTTCCACAAAAGAGAAGAAACATCTCACTTCTGTTCAGGACAACACAGGCACACTGAGTTAAGATGAGAAAGCCCATCTTAGTCCATTGGTTAGGTTTCTCGAACTCCTCCTGTCTTGCTTTGGCAACACACAGGTGGACCATTGATGGAGGAAACGTCCTGATGGCACATTGGCCCCAACAGTCTCTCCCCCTTCAGTAGCTCCCATTACCTGGTCATCGTCCCATAGAGGAGGCCTTGCTTTCCTCCTAGAGGTACCTATTTAGCAACAAGAAGACATGTGGGGTTGGAAAAGGTGAGACTGCCGGGAAACAGACTTTAGTCATGGAATGGAAGGCCACAAAGGAAAAGTTAGAAGGGTCAAAGGAGCCCAGGCTGGTGTGGCTCAGTGGATTGGGCCCCAGCCAGTGAACCAGAGTGTCGCTGGTTCAATTCCCAGTCAGGGCACATGCCTGGGTTGTGGGCAGGATCCCTAGTTGTGGGCAATCTCACATTCATGCTTCTCTCCTTTTCTTCCTTCCTTCCCCTCTCTCTAAAAATAAATAAAATATATATTTTTAAATCTTTCATTCAGCAGTGTGTTTTTGGACACAAAGGAACTTTTATGTCTGTATGTTTTTCATGGTATTTGTGAAATGGAGCCTCAACTATACTCTGGGTGGAGTTATTGCCTCCCTCATCACTTTTCCCTACATTCATGATTCATTCATAGGGGAAGAAATCTTTCCTATGGGGTCAAACTGCACAGATTTAACATAAACATCACAGGAGAGGGCATCCATTGTCCTCAGCAACTGTAACAGAGCTTTCTGAGTACTCACTGACCAAACAAGATAAACGTCTCTGTTCTCCTTTTTGTTTTATTTAAAGAGAGCTCGATCAGTGTCAGTCCTTTCTTCTTGTGCACATCAAACACAGCCTTCTCCGTGATAATTGGGTTCACCCACTGCTTCCCAGCTGGGGGCATTGTGCATTTCTCCAAGATTTTGGGTTCGCTGGGCCTTGTTGCTGTGCTCCATGGTGCCCACTACTCTGGTCTTGACACTGGACACCAAATCCATCACACCCCCCATTCTCTTCACCTTCCTTTGAGGATCATCCAGTTAGCCAGGCCACCGTATCTGGAAACCTGCATTGCTCCTAGCATGGTCAGGTGAAGGTATCCCCCTTGGATAATGGCAAATGAGTCATCGCTGGAGGAAAACAGCCCCCAGGAATAACAGTGACTGTTTGCTTGCCCACATTGGTGAGATCTGCATCCACCTCTTTTGATGGAAATAGACCTAAGCCCAGGATTCCATTTTCACTGTGAAGCTGAACACTTAAATCGGGGGCTGATGTAGTTGCTGGCCAGAGTGGAATCCCTATGCCCAAGTTGAACACATGCCATCCTCAAATTCAAGAGCTACCTGTTTGATGATGCACATCCTCATGTCATCCGAAGACCTGGCTTTTCCATCTTCATCTTCATCTTTCCAGATTGTTAAGTGCTCAATTCTTTTCTCATACTTTCCCCCCTATATCATGTGACCTACATAAATGTGAGGAACATTTATGAATGTCTTCTGGGGCAAACGACCACCCATCCACAATTTCTTTCACCTCCATCACTGAGGTTTCCCCCAGCTTTAAACATGGGCATGTTGAAATTCTGGAGGTTCCTCCTGAAGATGATGTTTCCTGCATCCATTGCTCCATTGGTGATGTCCTTCACGGCATCCAAGGGATCTGTATGGAACTTGGCATGGGCACAAGCACTGGTGATGAAATTGCAGGAGCTGCCAAGGTAGGTGGGGACACAGTGTCTGATCGAAGCCCCCAGGAGCCACAAGGCAGCCATTATCTGATGCTGCTCCGGGGCCTGCCAGGATGGACCCTGCCAGGGATAGGCGGTGCCTTTGTGTGCCCTGGGCTTCTCGTCACAGAGCAGGGAGGGCGCCCATGCAGTGATGCACCAGCCTGCTGGTGCCCCCATGCTACTCAGCCATGTCTTCCACTTGAGGGGCATGGGAGGGGCCCAGTCTCCCTGCCCAGAAATGGCACACAGCAAGGTGGGGAAGGGGACTTGGTCCATGACTGCTCACTCTGATAGGGGGAGGGGCGGGTGGTGCATCCACAAAGCCAACCGACCAAGTTGAGGCCAGGGAGTCCCCCAGTGGCACCACTCAGGGGAAGGGTCAGTGCCAGGTCTCCTTCAGGGCTTTATTGAGGAGCTCCTTCCTCAGGTGGCCTGCTCCAGTTCTGAGACTCTAAATCCACTTTTATATCAGTGGCCCCACACCTGTGTTTCCAGCACGCACCTGTCCTGGAATGCTATTTTTATGGACCTCTGCCAGCGCTGTCAATGACTTCAGGGCCCAAAGAGAGAAGTCTTCATGTCCTACCTCAAACCTACCCCTCCTATATTTTCAACAGGCAAAGAAAAGAATATATATGTATAAATGAAAAGTATAAATGTATATGTATACATCAATGTATATACATATATACATACATCAATTCACTGGCACACAGAGAACAGACTGATGGTTGTCAGAGGGGAGGGGCATTGGGAGACTAGGTGAAAAAGGTGAAGGGATTGAGAAGTACAAATTGGTGGTTACAAAAATAGTCACAGAATATAAAGTACAGCGGGGGAATATAGTCAATAATATTGTAATAACTATGTATGATGTCAGGTGGATACTGGAAATGACAGGGGAACACTTTTTAAGGTATACGATTATCTAAGCACTATACTGCACATCTGAAACTAATACAAATGAATACTCAATGCAAACTGTAATTTTTAAAAAATTCATGGGCTCAGTCCTCTTTATCCATGATTCCTCTACCCACTTTTCTCCATTTCTGCTGCCACCAACCTAGTCACAGCTCTCAGTAGGACACAGTGGCTCCCAGGGCCTCTCTTGGCTTCACTTCACTCTTATTGCCAACAGTTTTGCACAACCCACTACAGACAGGAGATGTTTCTTTTATACATACAATAAATAAAGTTTTTACTTTACAATAGTTGAGAGCTATAGAAAAATTGCAAAGACAGCATAGAGAATTCCCATACAGCCTGACCCAGTGTCCCCTGGGAAATGTTAACATCTCAATCACTATGGTACCTTTGTCACAACTAACGGACCAGTATCAGTGTCTTCTTATTAACTAAACAGCCCCATTTATTCAGATTTCATAAGCTTTCCCCAATGTCCTTTTTCTCTCCCAGGATCCCATCCTCGGGCACCATTAGGCTGCGACAATTTCTCAGGCTTTCCTTGTATTTGAGGACCTACAATTTTGAGAAGTACTTGTCAGGCATTCTGTAGGCTGTCCTTCACTTTGGGTCTGTCTGATGTTTTCCTCATGGCTGCACTGGGTTGTGGGTTTTGGGAGAAGACCATGAAGTGTCCTTCTCATCCCCTCATATCCAGGGTACACAGGAGCTACGTGACTGATTCATGTGAGACCTCATCACCTGGCTGAGGTGATGCTGGTCAGCTTTTCCACTGTCAATTTACCTCTCCTCCCCAACATACTGTTCTCTGGGAAGCCGGTCACTAAGGGTAGCCCACATTGAGGGGTATGAGTGATGCTACGCCTCCTTGAAGGATCTTCTATAAAAGATCCTGCCATCTTCCAGTGCTGTTAAATTTAAAAATCTCCCTAAAAACTCCAACCCCTTACCCTGGTTTTCCCTAACTCAGAATACCCCTGCCCTTTTCTCCACCTCATCTCCTTCCAAATTCTCCCTAACTTGCTCTGCTCCAGCCATGGTCCCTTGCGGTGGCCACATATCCCACCCTGGGGCCCACCTTCTGGCTTTCTATGCCCACTGCCCAGGTTAAAGGAGGCTCTGCCCCCAAACACTTAGTGAATGAATAAATGTGTGAAACCTCCTACAGATGAGAAAAGGAAGGCTTGGAAGTATAAGTAACCTGCCAGGGTTACAGTCGGAAAGCTGCTGAGCTGGGATTCATTCAACCCAGGCCTCTCTGATCAGAGCCCCAGGAGAAGGTTTGCTGCCCCACCCCAGTCTTACCATCCTCTGTTTCCACATAGAGGCGGAGTCCCAGGTCCTTGCTACGGTTCAACAACCAGCGGTCACTGGCTGTTGTCACGTCCAACACCAGCCAGCCTTCGTCCTCAGCTCGGAGCGTCTGAAGATCCAAAAAGAACAAGTCAGACTCCCTGTGGATATGAAAGAACAATTAACCGAAGCCGGCACAACTGCCTTTGTGTTTCCAGTGCCCATCTGGGGGACCGCTCGTGGGGCATCAACCCTCCTGGCTCTAAGCTGGGTGCCTTACTGCCTTACCTCACTATATCTACTGCATAAAAGTGCTACTGCCCCCAAGGACAATGGGGAAACTGAGGCTTGAGAGCTCAGTGACTCATCCACAGTCTCACAGCCAGAACAATAGAGGCAATTTGAAGCCAGGGTGCCAAGGCCCTGGGCCAAGCATCAGAAGGGTGTGCCCCCAGGAAGCTCCCCATCTGTCCTCTGGGAACTAAACCCCCAAGGCTGGGCCAGACACACCAACAGAGGCTTGACCAGGAGGCGGGGTGTGGGGCAGGCACCTGTTGGCTTGCTCCCTGACCACCTCGAACAAGCTGACATGGAGGGTCCTGTTGAGCGGGTAAGTGCTGGGCAGCTTGTAAATCCGGAACTCAGCAGCTGTGACTGTCTCCCCCGCTGGGATCTGGGTCAGGTCAAAGCGGAACTCCTTCCAGTGGGGCTCCTGGTGGCCCAGGGAGCGGTCAAGCTCCACTGCAAGACAAAGTGGGCTGGTGTTTACTCCTGGTTTTGAGTTCAGGCTCCAGGGTGGCGGGGCCTGGTGGGAGCCAGGGGTCTGGCCTGCCCGGGCAGAGGCGTGTCCTCCCTGGGGAATGGGCTTGGCTCCATGGTGCTGACAGGGCCCGTAAGCCCCGTAGTGAGGTGTCCAGTACAGCTCCTGACATATGGCCAACAAGGGCAGCTTCCATTTCTGGTCCCCAAGCCTCAAGCCCAGCAGGTCCCACCTGGCTCAGCCCCTGCTGGCTCTGGGACCCACAGATGAGGCAGGGAGGTCCCTCCTTTGGAGAGATGGACTTCAGAGCCAAGGCAGAAAAGACCATGTGGTGGGCATGGACATGACTGAGTGCATTTCAGAGTCTATCACTGAGGGGGAATGGGATGTAGGGGACCGTGAGCGCTCACAGCTGATACTGGAGCTGGGCCTTGAGGGGTGACAGCGAATTTGCCAAAAGGTCATGGGAAAAGGATGCTGTAAAGGAAGGGATGAGCGTGAGAAAAGGCCTAGAGCTGAGGGACTAATGGCAGAGGCAGGAAAACAACAGCCATAAAACACAGCAAAAGGCAAAAGGATGGCAGGTACTTTTGGAACAAGGTAAAGGAGGAGGGAGGGCCGGTGGGAAAGATGGAAAGGAACAAGGAGAAGCAACCTAAGAGTGATAACTCCTTGATAGGCCCTGCCAAGTTCTGGGGAATTCAGAGGGTCCCATGGTGTGGCACAATCTGAGCAGGCTTCCTGGAAGAAGTGACACCTGAACTGGTCTTGAAAGATGGGTGGGGTCTTGGCAGGTGAAGAGTTGGTTGGGAGGGCATTCTATGCAGAAGGGACACTGAACGCACAGGTTGAGTGGGCCAGGGCTACCTACTCATCAGCAGGGTAGGGTATGGGGTATGAGTCTGGCTGTGGCCTGACTACAGAGGGTTGGAATTCTGGCCTGGAAACAATGGCTGTGCCTGTTGCCAGTGGGGGGCCAGGGGGCCAGGCAGCAGGGGAGCAGGTGTAGAGTGAAAGCTGCGGGTGGAGGCAGGGGTGAAGCACAGGCTGGAGGGGTGCCCGAGGCGGCCCCATTGCAGGGGCTGGTCCAACACTTTGGTCAAGAGGCCTCGGGTGCAGAATAAATCCCACATTTCCCCAGCTGCCGGAAATGCCCAGGACAGTATATTTAGGGTCGTCTCACTTTAGCCTTCTGTCACTTTCAAACACTAAAAATCTGTGTTTCCGGAAAGCAGGGGCGGGAACCACCCAGCACCTTCCCCAAAACCCAACACTGAGATTTTAATTATATGTCTGAAAGTCTTTTTAAAAATTCTTTCTCTGGCTCCTGGGCTCAGTGACCACAAGTCACCAGGCGGGTGGTGGAGGTGGATGTGGGGAGCACTTCCTGTCCTCGCGGTGGGAACCTGGTCCAGTGATGGACGGGGCAAACAGCTGTGCTGCATGGGGCCAGCGGACACACATGTTTGGGCAGGAGGAGATGAGTGTTTCATCCCCAGACTGGGGAGAAGAGGAGATAAAACGTCCATCGTCAGACAGGGTGCTGAACACGTAGCAAACGCCAGGCTGTTTCAGACACACAGGGTGGCATCGGTCCTCCTGCACAGGCAGAGTGTGGAGGGCAGGCTTCTGGACAGACACACTTAGGCACACACACAATATTGGTGACAAATCCTGTTGATTTAGGGACTACACAGATCACCTCCATTATGTGGCTATTTAAGAACCCCGGATCTGCAGGATAAAATAGGTCCAGGCTGTTGGCTGTCACAGTTGTGTGGCACAGAGTGAAGGAATATCATTTCTTCATACCCTTCATCAGACCCTGTGAAAGCATTGTCATGTGTACCTATCCCCAGGCATAGCGGGAACTGATGGTTGGGTCGCTGGGAATCTGTAGGCCTGACGCCGATTTTCATGCTGGATCCGGGGACGGAGCGAACAACCCACAAACCCACCAGTTCCACGCAGGCACCAAACCACGCGGCCTCCCTCCTTTGCTGGGTCAAGCCGCCTTGCTCACCTGAACTGACTCTAGTTCCAAACTTCCGTTCTGTGTGTTTTGATAAACCACCCAGTAGCTCCAGCACAGGAAACTACCCACCCTGGCTATTCCAGGCAAGCACCAGAAGATGGGAAACTTTCAGAAAACAGGTTTTTATCAGAAATCGGTGAAATTTCCTGAAGTGTGGAACTAGGTAAAGACAGCAACTTTTTTATCTGACAGCCAGTGGGGAGGGTGGGAAGAGGACCCCTGTGGATTTGCAGCTTTTTCTGTGGCTGTGGCTTTGAGTTAGGAGAGATAGTTCCCCAAAGTGGTGTTCTGGGAAAGCATTTTCTGGCCCCTCTATTTCCTCCGTGGTAACTGCAGATCCAGCCTGCTTTAGCCAGTGAGGCAGCTCTGGCGGCAAGCTGTGCTCTGGCCCATGGTCACTGCAGGCACGACTTCCCCTCTTGGCTTCGTCTTCTCCTTTGTGAACTGGGAATAAAGATATTGCCCAGCTTTCCTCACAGGCCATGAAAGGGCTTTGTAAACAGGCAATAGACTGGGCGGGGTGGCCATTCAACAGTTTAGGATCAGCCTGATTTGTAATCTCCCAACTTTGGGCCAAGATGTGATACTGTCAGGAGGCCCTGTCAGAAAATCCAAGTCTGTGGGATGGACGGAAACGGAGACTCTGAACGGTGTTTTTCTAGATAATTGTACTCATTTGCTCATTTATTCATTCATTAATGCATCAAGTTCAGTTTATCACCAAATTTATCAAGTTTATACTGTACATAAGACTTTGTTTTGGACGCTGGAAATATAACCATAAACAAGACAGAAAAGTCAGGTCTCTGCAAGCATGGAGTTTACAGTCTAATGGGGAGACAGAAGATTAAAAAAAAAAACACCAAGTAAAATAGGGGGTGTCAGATATATTGTAAGTGAAATATAGGGGTTATAGTATCAAGAGTAATGGGGAAGGGGTGGGGGCTCCTTTTCATAGGTTGGTCAGTATGGCATTTCTTAGAGGAACAGGTAAGAGCGAACATGAACATTTTCACGTGTTGCTGGTTGGAACGTTGCCGAGAGGATCATGGCAATATCTTCGCGCAATATGCTAGCAAAATGACACAGAATGTATCCTTTGACACAATGACACCAAAGACATAAGGGCAAAAGTATGAGAAGCCATGTGCACAAAGCTATTCGTTGGGCATGGGGAACAGACAAGGCTACGCCTTGCTCAGTAGGGACCTCTAAATATTTATTTCCCACAAAATTATAAAACCTGCCAAAAATGTTCAAACACGGAACCAGCTTCTGTCTTGGGAAGCAGCAAACGAATTTAGTTTCTGAATGGCTTTAATGTGGCTTCGGAACAATAAACAATCATGAATCACCATGCACTAATGGGACTCTGGGCCTTCTCCTCCAGCCCAGTTAAATAATCTCCAGGTCCCACATTGGCGGGAAGGGGCCCTGCGGGCGGGCGGGGGTCTCCGAGGCCTTGCAGCTGTCACTCACAGGCTACACCTCCAGATGCCACAGCCTGTGTCCACCAGCCCAGCACCAGCTAAGCCTTTGGCTATTTTTGTGCCCTGAACAAAATTTAGAGACACCCAGGTGACCTGAGTCTACCTTGTTTCTGTCCAAAAAGTAAGGCTGCCACAGAGCCCCTCTTCTTCCAGCACAGAGCAGCTTGTTAAGATAATAGAACCTTCTGACTTGCCCGTCTGTCCTTCCTGCCCCCAAACCATTCTGCAGCCCCACATGGCCCCAGGATGGGCCTAAGCTGGGCTCTGCATTCATTCCAGGACCCCCCTGAACTGGCCCAGCCCATCCACTCCTGGGCCTTCTGGCCGTCAATACTCTCCCTGGAGTCCTTCCTTGAAACTGCTTTCTCCTGGGTGGCCCCCATGCCATGTCTGAAGGCTGCTTTCCTCCCAGTCCAGCTGTAAAATCCCCTTGTCCTCCTCAGACCTCACAACAAATCACCATGCTGGTTTCCCCTTTCTTCTATCCCAGGGTCCCCTGTTCCTGGTTCACTTGCCCTCGTGGAAGGTGAACTGTTTGAGGTCAGGGACCAAGCAGTGTGACATGGAAACAGGAGGCTTAGTCTCCTTCTTCCCAAGGGCTGCTCGTCCCCAGGACAGTGGCTCAGCGTCCAGCACCCCCATTCTTGCTGCTGGTCTGGGAGTGGCTTCCATGTCACAGTGTGTGCCTCCATCAGAGGCCACTCAGGTTTTGCACTTTCCTGCGGGGCTTGCCGACCGTGAGGTGGAGGGCAGGCTCCCCCAGGGCCCCACAGGCGGATGGGCTGGGCCTGTCTAGCTGGTCCTGCTGGAAACAGAGGCTGAGGGGCCCACTTTAGACCTAAAACACAACCTGGGTCCCCAAGGCCTGTGCAGGCCCATGGGGGAGTTGCAGAATTGATCACCTATAGATTCTGCATCATGAATAGCCTCCTCCCACCAGAAATCTCAGCACTGCCGAGAACAGGCCCAGGGTTTTGTTGCTGAGGTATTTTTAGTCAGTTCTCATTACTGACTTTTTTCGGAGCTCTTTCCATAAATGGCTCTGCACTCATAATTACTGGTCCGGGCCTCAGACGGCTTCAGACCCCAAATTAAAAGGGAACACCCGCACACTCCACCACATCAAGCCCACCAAGACCAGAAATAGATCCAAGGAGATGGAAGCAAGGAGGATGCGATTCCCCCAGTTCAAACCTGGGGAGCGAACTCCACTGTGGGCATTTTCCAGAAAGATGTGGTCTCAGTGACACATCCTTCTCTCCTGTGGGGAATGTGTTCCCGGGAGGGGGCGGGCCACATGTGCCCCCACACTGTGTCTCATCCCTGGAGGAGCCCCCATCAGGAGGCAGGGGGTGGGCACATTCTTTGGTCAGAGCTAAAAAGGCCTTCAGGACAACCCTGCATAGATGGGGAAACTAAGGTCCAGAAGGGGCAAAGGCTTGCCAGGGGTCACATGGCAAATTAGGGGTCCTTCATGCGGACTTTCAGGCTTGGAGCTGATATAAAATGAGTGGCCCCAGAGCTCCTCTGGGTGATAATACTGGGGTGGGGGTCACCTGACTTCAAGATTCTTCTGTCAGCAGCTGCCCTGAGAATGCCTTCTAAAGCCACTTTCCTCCAGGCAGAATCCTGCAGGGACTTAGGATCACAGGGACATGCTGTGCCCATTGTCACCTTCCAAAATGACAGAGAGTGCTGGCCCCACCAACCAAGCCAGACTCTTCCACCTGGCCCTGGCTCTGCCTCCTACTGAATTCCTCTTTTCAACTCTGTCCACAGGCCCTGAGTGCCTGACACAGGGACTGGGGTGCGGGCTGAGGACAAGAGGAGTCAGATTTGGTCCCTGTTCCCAGGTGGTTCACGGTTTTCTGGGGAGGAGCAGAAAGAAGGTAGACGCCTCCCTGAATCTACAGGCAGAAAGCAACTAGAACCCTAGGAATAGCACACATGGTGGCGCATGAAGGCTGTAACCATGCAGGATGCCTTGGGGAAGGGGGTCAGAAACACTTTTCTAGAAAACATACTTGAGAATGGAAGAATTTTGGCAAATAGCAATGGAGAAGAGTGTTCTAGTCAAAGGAAGCGAGGTGGGAAATAGTGTGCCAGCTCCCATTCTTAAGAACCGACCTGCGTCAGGCATCCTAATGGGCACATTACACATGCCACTTCTGTTCGTGCTATGCACTCCTGATGCTGTGATCCAGTTTCATTGTGCATCTCAGTGCCCAGGGACTGGGATGGTCACTTACACTCTTTGACACTCAACTTCCTCCTCTATCTGCTGGGGGCAATAATAGTCATCTGCCCCAGAAGGGTGACAGGACACTGAGTAGATGAGGGTTAGGGAGGAGAAGTTAGTCATTAGGGATTCGCAGGGTACACCATCTCGGTGGCCAGGCAGGGTTTTGGAGAAAAGGGCCTCACTTTCAATTCAGAGGAAGAGAAATACCATTGGAAACTATCAAAAAAATGAAAAGGCAACCTACAGAATAGGAGAAAATATTTGCAAACCACATATCTGACAAGGGGTTAATATCCAAAATATATTTTAAAATTCAGGCCCTGGCTGGTGTGGCTCAGTGAATTGAGCACTGGCCTGCGAACCCAAGTGTCACTGGTTCAATTCCCAGTCAGGGCACATAACCAGGTTGCAAGCCAGGCCTCCAGCCAGGTCCATAGCTGGAGGCAGGTGAAAGGCAACCATACATTAATGTTTTTCTCCCGTTCTCCCTCCCTCCCTGCCCTCTCTCTAAAAATAATGAATAAAATCTTAAGATTCCAGAACCTATAGGTTCGAAGGCCGGCACCCATCCGCTGAGCCACCAGTCAGGGCATGAACAAAACCTTTAAAAAAAAAAAAAACCAGCCCTGGCTGGTAGCACAATGGATAAGGTGCCGGCCTGCAAACCCACAGGTCGCTGGTTCGATTCCCCAGCCAGGGCACATAACCAGGTTGCAAGCCAGGTCTCCAGCCTCATCTGTGGCTGGAGGCTTGTGAAGGGCAACCATACATTGATGTTTCTCCCCTCTCTCCCTTCCTCTCTCTCTCTCTGGAAACAATAAATAAAATCTTTAAAAAAAAAACAAAAAACAACTTCTCTTAGAAAAAACAACAATAACAACAAAACCAACTTATATAACTCAATAGCAAACAAATGAAAACAACAAACAATCCAATTTGAAAACAGGCAGAAGAACTGAATAGACCTTTTTCAGAAAAAAAAGAAAAAGACATACAAACAGCCAACAGGTAGATGAAAGGGTGCTCAACATCACTAATCATTAAGGAAAGGCTAGTTAAAATCACAACGAGGGAGCAGCAAAAAGGCAAGATAACAGGTGTTAGCAAGGGTGGGAAGATAAGGAAACCCCTGGGTAAGACTGGTGGGGATGTAAATAGGTGCTGCCACTATGGAAATCGTTATGGAGGATCCTCAGAAATTGAGAAGCGGCAGTCTGAAAGGGTGTGTATGGAAGGTGGCCAGGAGGTCTGGTGGGTAAGGAGAGCAGCTAGGCAGCTTTGTAAGGGAGCTGGTCTGCCTTGGGAGAGGGCCACGGGGGCGGAGTGAGTGCAGAAGAGAGTGAGTGGAAGAGATGACAAGGAGTAGCCTTGAGCCAGAAGGGGATTCAGCCATGCTGCCTGTAGAGAAGAAGCTGCTATGCAGTGTGCAGTCAGGACCCCGCCATGCGGCCTGGGTATAGGAAAGCAAACACGCTGCTGCTGTGATTGTGCCTCATCCAGCTGACTCCAAAGCCACCAAAGGCCCTGCCTTGCAGACCCCAGCTCTATCTAGACTCTTGGAACTCAGAACATGTGGAGAGGACACTCTCTTAGGATTTGTTCCTTTCCTGGACTTCACCATGATCCAGTGTAACATGGCACATGCTTTTCTAGACTGTTATACGGAGACAATGACAATGTACCCCGGATCCTGAAGGAGAGAGCTGACAGATGAGATGGGGAGCTATTGGGCTTAGTTTCAGTTTATAACCTTTTGGGGAGCAAGGGAAGTGCTGGGTCTTGTGGGAGAGCAGGGCTCTGAGCAAGAGTGATCCCAGCCCCCTTAAGGTTGGCATATTGTAAATAAAGGCCTGTTTTTCTCAAAATAAATAAATAAATAAATAAAAGTAGAACTACTATATGATCTAGCAACCCCACTTCTGGGTATATATTTGAAGGAAATGAAAACAGAATATTGAAGATATATCTTAACTCACATGCTCATTGCAACATTATTCACAATATCTAAGATATGGAAACAACCTATGTTTTTTTCCCATCAATCAGCGAATAAATGAATAATATAGATAGTCTGTCCCTAAAGTATCGGCCATGCAAACTTTTAATTATATTGGCATTTGCTCAATACTTTCAGGACAGACCTCATATACTATATCTTATATATATAATAGAATATTACTCAGCCATGAGAAAAAAGAAAGTTCTGCCATTGATGACAAAACAGATAAACTCTGAAGGCATAATGGTAAGTGAAATAAGCCAAAGGTAAACACTGCATAGCATCAGTTATATGTGGAATCTTTTTTAAAAAGGTCAAACTTGGCCCTGGCTGGTGGCTCAGTGGATAAGGCACCGGCCTGTGAACCCAAAGGCCACTGGTTTGATTCCCAGCCAGGGCACATAACAAGGTTGCAAGCCAGGTCTCCAGCCAGGTCTATAGCTGGTGAAAGGCAACCATACATAAATGTTTCTCTCCCTCTCTGCCTCTCTTCCTTCCCCTCTCTCTCAAAATAATAAATAAAATCTTTAAAAAAAAATCAAACTCATAGAAACAGAGAGTAGAAAAGTGATTGTCAGGGGCCAGGGGTGGAGAAAATAGGAAGAGGGTGATGAGATGGTACAAACTTTCACCTATAAAACAAAGTCTGAAGTATCTAGTGTAAAGCATGGTGACTATAGGTATAAGATTGTATTGTATAATTGAAATTTTCTAAGAGAGTAGAATTTAAATGTTCTCACACACAAAAAGATTAATATGTGAGGTAATGGATGGATTAATAAATTAGATGGGGGAAGAGAATTTTTCTATATATATAAAATAACCACAATGTACACTTTAAATATCTTACAATTTTACATGTCAGTTATACCTCAGTAAGACTCATATAATTATTAATTTTTTTTTCAAAGATTTTATTTCATTATTTTTAGAAAGAGGGGAAGGGAGAGAGGCAGAGAGGGAGAAAGACATCAATGTATGGTTGCTTTTCACCTGCCTCCAGCCACAGACCTGACTGGAGATCTGGTTCGCAACCTTGTTATGTGCCCTGGCTGGGGTATCAAACCTGCAACCTTTGGGTTCTCAGGCCAGTGCCTTATCCACTGTGCTACCAGCCAGGGCTAATTATTAATTTTTTTTAAAGAGAAATACCTTTGGGCATGTGGTCACTCTCTAATAGCAAGTTTTTAAATGGATAAAGGATTTATTGTTAACTAAAAGACAAAATAGAGCAGTAGGCATTTATATCCCACTTTGTAAAAAAAAAAAAAAAAGAAATAAAATGTTAGTTATCTATATTGATTAAATATCTGGGCTGGTTGGGGAGCTACACCAAAGGATTAATTTCTGATCAAGATGGAGGTGTAGGTTGACATGCTTCACCTCCTTGCACAACCATAGAAAGAATTATAATCAGATCTCAAAAACAAATAACAACCAGAACTGTCAGATAATCGAGCTATATGGAAGTCCAACAACCAAGGATTCAAAGAAGCCACATTCACTCAGATAGGTAGGAGGGGCAGAATGGTGGAGACAGGCGAGGTGGTGTGGCTCTGACAAGCAATGGTCAGATGGGAACAGATGGGAACAGATGGTCCCATATCACACCTGGTGGGAAAAAATCAAGAGGGATACCTTGGGAGTGAGCAATCCCAGCCTCAGGCCAGGCCCCACAGCTCACAGTTCCAGCACTGGTTCAACAAAGTCCCATTACCTCTGACTGTAAAAACCAGTGGGCGTTGAGGTGGTGGAATAAACTACTGGATTTTTGCTGCCTAAAGGACTTGCATGGTCTTAGAATGTACGTACACAAACCCCAGGGCATCAACTGGAAGGGCACAAACTGAATACAGGAATAGGACGAAGCAGCTGAAAACAGGGTGAGTGCTTGACAAATTGCCAGAAGCCAGGCAGTAGCATTGTCCCCTACCCCAACACCACAAACAGAGCCACAGAGCGGTGAAATGGGTGTCCCCACCCTGGCAATTACCTAAGGCTCTGCTCCACACAATTTACAGATGCCTTTGCTACATAGGCCACATTACTAAGGGAGTAAAAACAGCTCTATCTAATACACAGAAATAAAATTTCTGTAGGCTGCCAATTTGAGACAAAGAAATATGGCCCAAATGAAAGAACAGAACAAACCCCCAGAAAAAGAACTAAACAAAATGGAGAAAGCCAACCTATCAGATGCAGAGTTCTAAGCACTGGTAATAAGGATGCTCAGAGAACTCATAGAGTACAGCAAAAAATAAAATAAAATAAAGGAAGAAGTTAAGGTTACACAAAGTGAAATAAAGAAAAATATATAGGAAACCAACAGTGAAGAGAAGGAAGCTGGGTTTCAAATGAACAATTTGGAACAAAAGGAAGAAATAAATATTCGACCAGAACAGAAAGAGGAAACAAGAATGCAAAAATAAAACAAAACAAACAAAAAAACAACACACACATATAAAACAAAAATAAACAAACAAAACAAAAACAAGGGGAGGCTTAGGAACTTCTGGGATAACTTTAAACATGTGAACATTTGAATCATAGGGGTGCCAGAGGAGAAAAGGAAAAGCAAGAAATTAAATACTTATCTGAAAAAATAATGAAAGAAAACTTCCTTAATTGTCAAAGGAAATAGATATACAAATCCAGGAAGCACAGAGAGTTCCAGACAAGTTGGACCCAAAGAGGACCACACCAAGACGCATTATAAGTAAAATGCCAAAGGTTAAAGATAAAGAGAGAATCTTAAAAGCAGCAAGAGAAAAGCAAAGAGTTACTTACAAAGGAGTTCCCATAATACTGTCAGCTGATTTCTCAAAAGGAACTTTGCAGGCAAGAAGAGGCTGGCAACAAGTATTCAAAGTGATGAAAAGCAAGGACCTACAACTCAGACTGCTCTATGTAGCAAAACTATCATTTAGAATGTAAGGGCAGATAAAGTGCTTCCCAGACAAGGTAAAGCTAAAGGAATTTATCATCAGCAAGTCATTATTTACATGAAATGTTAAAGGGACTCATTTAAGAAAAGGAAGAAGATCAAAACTATAAACAGTAAAAGAACAACAAATTCACAACTATCAACAGCAAAGTCTAAAAATTAAAATAAATTAACAAACAAAAACTAAGCAAATAGCCAGAACAGGAACAGAATCATAGATATGGAGATCATTTGGAGGTTTATCATCTGGGAGAGGGAAGGGGGAGCAGGGGGGAAATGATGCAGGAATTAAGAAGCACAATTGTGAGGAACAAAATTGACAGGGGGATGTTAAGAATAATATAGGAAAGGGAGAAGCCAAAGAACTTACAGATACGCCCCATGGACAAAGGAGGGGGATTGCTGGAGGAAAGGGAGGCACAAGTTGGAAGGGGCGAAGGGGTAAATTTGGGACAACTGTAACAACATAATCAATAAAATACACTTTAAAAAATAAAATAGCCCTGGATGGTGGCACAGTGGATAAGGTGCCGACCTGTGAACTGAAAGGTTGCTGGTCGATTCCCAGACAGGGCACATAACCAGGTTGCAAGCCAGGTCTCCAGCCAGGTCCGTAGCTGGAGGCAGGTGAAAGGCAACCATACATGGATACTTCTCTCCCTCTCTGCCTCTCTCCTGTCCCCTCTCTCTGAAAATAATAAATTTTAAAAATCTTTTAAAATAAGTAAAATGATGATTTTCTCTAAGAGGGATTATGTTTCTTAACATATAATCTGAATTTTTATAATGAAATTCTATAATAAATCTGTATGATATGCATTTTCTACAATAAGCATACATTAGTTCTATAAATCCCAAAACAAAGAAGAATTTTAAATAGGGTTCTCAGTTTACAACATACATTCAGTACAGCCTGATTCAGCAGCATTTACTGGACCTAGTGATGGACAAGACCTCAGAATGTGTGGAGAGGCAGCTTCTATGTAGAAAAACAGAGGATATACAGGCAGGGAAGCCACCTGTTGTGTGGCCTTGGGAAAATTACCTAACTTCCTTGAGCCTCATTCTTCTCTTTAAAACAAAAATGTGCCCTAGCTGGTAGCACAATGGATGGGGCGCCGGCCTGTGAACCCAGGGGTCGCTGGTTCAATTCCCAGCCGAGGCACATAATCAGGTTGCAAGCCAGATCTTCAACCAGCTCCGTGGCTGGAGGCAGGTGAAGGGCAACCATGCATTGATGTCTCTCTCCCTCTCTACCTCTCTCCCTTCCCCTCTCTCTGAAAATAATAAATAAAAAATATTTTTAAAAGAAATAAAAATAAAAATAAAACAAAGATGTGACAGTAACTATGAGATGGAAATAAGGAAACAGGTATGGAGGTCTGGACATGGGCCCATCCTTGGGTGTCATCTCACATGATCCCTGAGCAGTCCCACAGTGGGGTACTATGAGAGTCTCAATTTTACAGAAGATGAAACTGAGGCTCTAAGAGGTGGGCTGGAAAGTTCAGATCATACTAAGAGTAGGTAGCAGAGTCAAGATGCAAATCTGTGTGTCTAAGTCTCAGGTCAGAACTCCCCACCCTAGCCCTATCTACTCTCCCACTGTCCATCCTGTCCTGGTGTCCATAAAGGGAGTGCCACTGTCGAGAATTGACAATCACCTTTATGGCTCCTCTGTCTGTTGTCTATCTCTCTCACTACCAGGTCAACTCCCTGAGAAGAGGGACTTTAGTTCACTGTCATATATCAGTAACTAGAACTGTGCCTGGCACAGAGGAGGTACCACATGACTATTTGCTGAGTGTATTGATGAAAAGAAAATGAAAGCATTTCCTAGTGAAAAACCAAAGTGAACCTTAGGTTCATGGAGGTAAAGAGTCAGCTTTCAAGGTCACAGGGCTGAGCAGGCCCTGGGTCCGACCCTCATTCAAACTGAGCAAATCCAACAGCCTTGTTTGTCGGCATTCCAGTTCTCTATTGTCTGAGACCCAGGAATAAATTAGTCTGGTGCAGTAAAAGGTGAGGACAAAAGTGAAGATGGTTCATTTATTTCTGGCTGTATTTCTGCCTGAAGTGCTGCTCATGCCTCAGTTTCTCAGCCTGGAAGATGAACACCAGACACCATACTGACATGAGGTGGAGGATTCAGGAAGAACAAGCAAAATTGGTCCTTCCTGCCTTTTTCTGCCCTCAGGAGGGTCTAGGCCAGCCCGACAGAGCCACAGGGTCAGAGCTGGGAGGCCCCTTGTCTTTCTGATACCATCACTATAGATTGAACAGGACAACAGTGGGCCAAAGAAGAGAAGGAACCTGACTTGGGACTTGGGACATGGGTGTTGAAGAATCTGGGTGTTGCTCCAGCTCAGGGTTACCCCTCTCTGAGCTCAGGCAACACTAAGGGCAGGCTGTCTGATCCACACGGATATCTGTCCTCATTACTGTGTTCTGGCCATAGGAAGACAAGATGCAACAAGACTAAGATTGACAGACAGGCCAGGCAGGGCTGCCAGGTCTGGAGAGGCCTACCCCATAGTCCAGAGACCTAGGGGAGGCTCATGGCCACTGGGTCCCATAGGCTGCCATCTGTCATCAGGGGCCTGACTGGCACCAGGCCTGGCTTCTCAGGAGCCAAATGAGGCTGATAAGAGAGGTGGAGCAGGAGGCTGCAAGTGTGGGCCACTGCACATGGGCGTTGAAGGTTCAGGGGCCTGGGGCCTGGGCCTCCAAATGAGAAGAGTCCTGCTAGGTGTCTAATCCCTCACATCAGCCTAGGTAATTACCAGTAAAACCACTCTCATTGAGATTTCTACTAGTGCAATTAGTACGTCAGAATAAAAAAGGCCCTTCTGACAGCTGGCTAGACCCACCCACAACTGGGCTTCCACTGAACGAGGACAGCTTGTTGATCCCATAGGCCTTAGATCTTAATGAAACACACAGAGATGGTGGGGGAAGGAGCTGGGGTTGGAAACCACTGCTTGGATGATGTCATGCACTTGCTGTGTGGCCCTGGGCTGGCCATTCAACCTCTCTGAGCTGATGAAATGAGGCCGGATGACACAAGGACTTCAAAGCTATGGAACTTCAAATGCTAGTTTTTATTCTAAAAATAGGTGGAAACACCTTTAGTTGGCTTTTTAAATCTGTTTCTGGGTTTTACATGTGTATAAGACACATGGGGACATTCTGTCACATCCACACCAGGGCTGGGCAGCAGCTGGGAAGAACAAGCCTGCAATGATGAGGCCCAGGTTCACCCTAAAGGAGGGGGCTGACTTTCTGCCCCTCCCATGTATCAACCAATCAGCAACTCTGAGGGTACAGTGATCACTAAGAGCCCCACTTTACAAGGAGGGACCTGAAGTTCACACCGCGAACAGAAGGGAACCAGGTCTTCCTGAGCTCAGGCCACTGCTTGATTCACAGCAGCAGCTCCCACTAGGGCTGTGCACGCCTTGACCCAGGGGATGCTGGGGGAAGCACACATGGGCTGGGCGGTGACTCACTCTAACAGATGGCTCCCTTGGGGGCATTTTCCGGGTGACTCCATCCACAGCTCTTCTTGGTCCTGAGCCCTGGGTCAGTTTGTCCCAAGGACAGAACTGCAGTCTCAGTTCCACATCCTCTCTGTTCGTAGTCCCCAACTTGCCACCTATCTAGGAAGGCAGAATCCAGGACCCAGTGACCCAAGTCTTGTGCCTGGCATTGGGCTCTCAGCAGAAGTTAACAGCTGCCTCCTGCTGCTCACCCCCACCCCCACCCCATCCCAGCCCACCATCAGTTCTGGATTGAGAGGGTCAGAGGCCTCTTTGGCTGTCCCCTCTTCCTGCCCTAGTGTAGGAAGCAAAAGGCTGAGGACTCCACACAGGCAGCTGCTGCTCCATCGCCTGGATTCCTCTGCCTGAACTGCTCTGAAGGCTCCCTCCACCCTGAAAGCCTGCCCTCCTGTCAGCAGAAATGTCCTTGAGAACCAGATGTAGTGCCATACAACTTGGGCCTGTCCTGGCTTGGCCACATAGAGGTTGTTACCCTGGGTGTGACATTGCCTCTCCCAGCCTCACTGTCCTCATCGGGGAGATGCAAATGAATATTATGGCTGTTAAACGGGGTTGTTTGGGGAATTAAGAGTGATGCTGTAGGCCTGGCCAGCGTGGCTCAGTTGGTTGAGTGTCACCTGACAGACTAAAATTTTGTAGTTTCTAATTTGGTCAGGGCACATGCCTAGGTTGTGGGTTCAGTCCTGGGTCAGGGTGCATGCAAACCAAACAGCAACTAATGGATGTTTTTCTCTCACACTGGTGTTTCTCTCCCTCTTTCTCCCTTCCATTCTCTCTCTCTGTCTCTCAAAAGAAAAAAAAAAGAAAAAAAAAGTGATTCTATAGGTGAAGGGGAGGTGGTGGCCTTGGCAAGGGTCCTCTCCCAGTGTCCCAGCTCTCAATCCCTCATCCTTCTTGAGCTGAGCTGTAGAGCCTGTGGGTCCCCAGGTCCAGTCTGGAGACTGCCTGAGCTCACACCCCTGACCCTCACTTGCCACAAACAGGAGACAGAGCTGAGGGGGACAAATACTCATGACTGTACCTTAAAGAGAGCTCAGTAATGGGAAAAGAGATTTTTGGGAACTTTAGGATAAATGGCCCCAAGATTTGGTGACAGAGAGGAAAGGCTGGGCTTTATCTGGGAGAATAATGAGGGGCCTTGCTGCCCATCTGGCTATTCCACAGACCTGTACACGTCAAGCTATGTCCTAGGTGCTGGGCATGAGTGACAAGACCACAAACTGCCCCACAGAGCTGAGCCTACTTCTCCATTTGATCTCCTGACAGCCACAACCCCATCTACAGGTTCCCTGTGGACTAAGGACATCTGGGTTCTCTCTGGCTCTGGTCATTTTGGTAATGTGACTGGGTTTTCTACAGTGAACTTCGTCCCTCCTTTCAGTGCTGCCCTTATCACAGTGACAGCATCACAGCCTCTGTTTACTCATCCATCTCCCCAAGGACCAGACAGTCTTCCTGGCACTACCCAGGTCCACCTGACATTACATGATTCCTCCTCTTGGGTGTGTTTAGAGGCGGGGTGACTGTACACGCCCCTGGGACTCACATTCCTGCGTCTGCCCCGCCCGGCCCACGCACAGCTCACCCGGCCCCCCCACACCCCCTTCGACCTGGCCACCCTAACCTGGCAGTTCCCACTCCCCTGTGGGGCCCTGTCCACCACACCGTGACTTCTGGTTCACCGCAAGGGGCCCCCACTGTCCAAGCTTGCGCACTCTGCCCTGCGGCCCGGGTTCCTCCCCGGCAGCAACGGTGGGAGCACTCGAACACCGCTCGCAGCCCCCGCACCCGCACCCTCGCGGAGGTCGCACTGTCCCGCAGTCACCAACGCCCATCCCCGGAGCCCGCACTCACCCATGTTGACGAAGCTCATGACCAGGTCGGCGCGGCCCCGGCCCCGCTTTCGGGGGCCGCTGTCCTCGTCGTCGTCGCCGGCCATGGCGTGGTACAGGTCCAACATGAAGAGCGGCGCGGACGCGGGCAGGCGGGCGGCAGCGGGCGGCGCACGGGGCCGAGGTCGTCCGGGCAGCCCGAGCACCGCCAGGATTTCACGCTGCAGGTCGCGGCGCTCACGCGGACCCAGGCGGCGCTGCGGGCAGCCGGCTGGGGGGCGCGGGCCGGGACCCCCGCCGCTGAGCGCGCACAGCGCCAGGCCCAGGAGCCACAGCGGCCCGGGGCGCGCAGCCATGGCGGGCGGGACGGGGCCGGGTTTCAAGCGGCGCGCATCCGCTTCGCCGCCGGCCCGGGGCGGGGGACGCCCGACGGCGAGCGGCGGGTCGGGCTGGGGGCTGGCGAGACGGCGCGGGAGTTGGTCGCGGCCGCAGCGCCGTCCCTGGAGAGTCCCAAGTGCGCACCTGTCGCGGCTCTGGGAAGGGTGGCTGTGGCCGCCAACACCTGGGGCAGAGGCTACTCCAGGGACCGCGCACCGTCGGCCAACTTGTCAGTCGCCAGGACGCCCTCCAGTGCGGCTGCCGCCGGGGCCAGATCAGTCCAGGCGCTCAGGGAGGTGAGGACCCTCGAGCTCACGCTCCGCGGGACCCAGGCGGTCTCTGCCGCGAGCCCCGGCCGCTGCCGCCTGGGGCCCGGTGCCCCGCCCCTGGCCCCGCCCCCTCCCGCCCTGACCAATGGGGGTCGGAGGCGGGGCCAACGCCGCTGAGCCCTTCTGCTCGGGAAGAGCGGAGTTGCGATTGCTGTCGTGGGTGGCGGCGCCCGGGAGATTCGACCGGCTAGTGGGTGGTGGGCGGATCCGACGAGGGGCCCACAGACCAGACGACGGCGTCCGCAGGGTCGTCCTAGGCTGTCCTTGCAGCCTCTGGCCGCGCCGTCGGGCGAGTTCGGGGACAACAGGGTGAGGAGAAAGCAAGAAGCTGCGCGTGCGACAGCCGAGTCTTTGAGCGCCCTCGCCGCGCGGGAATCCCGAGCTTTGGTCTGTCCGGGGATGACCCGGCTGCCCCGCCTTGGTGCTCTGTGTCCCCTCCAGGACCTGAAACAATGTCTCGGTCCCGTCTGGAAGGGCTCCGTGGGTGTTAGCTAGGGCCGCAGAGTGGGCGCCTTTTTGTGCCGACACAGCGGGTCCCAGGTTCCCCACCACTTCAGTTCCTGGCCGGCCACCTGGCGCCTTTCCCACTGTCCCCTTGCTCATGTTACTGAGGGCTTCTCCCTCCCTGGTGCCAGCTCAGTCTGCTCCCAGTGCCACCACCCACCTTGCTCCCGCTTGCCCTAGCCAACGGCCAAGAAGGGCCACCTCCACTCTTCCAGGGGCTGAGGGGTCACCGCAGACTGTAGCTGTGTCCCCGGCTGACCCAGTGCGGATCTAGCCGGGTGAGGGCCGCACATGCCTCACCTGCCTCAGCCCGGCCGAGGAGCTCTGGGGTCCTTCCTGAGCGCTGGGAACGCTTTGCGCTTCCTTGTTGTGAAGGCCCTTAGCATCTTCTTCCACCCTTGACAACACTAAGTATTATTGTCGAATACATACTAAAGAGATCTCCGCTAATATGACAGGTAAGAATAGCTCTCTGCTGTAGCATTGTGCATGTGGGGGATTATTAACTGCTCTCTTCTTCGTGAAACGCTCCCGTCCCTTGGAGCCCTGCTTTTCCTCCTCCCCCCTTCCTGCCCACTTCTTCAACATTGACATCTGTGTGGGTTCTGTCCGCCATCCCATTCCCCCTCTTCCACTTTCAGCCTGGTGATGCGCTCACCCACCTGAGAGACTTCGGTGCCATTATAGGTCATTCCTAAATCCCAACTACATCCCAGCACCAACTCTACCTCTGGAGCTCAGAAGTTATATCTAATCACTGATTGGACATGATCAAAGCCGGAAACCTGGGAGCCGATGGAGATCCCTCCCTTGTGATTCCTGAGCCTTTCTCTGTCCTGCAACACAGGCGGTTCACATCGCATCTTTCGCCACCCAGGACCCTGTAACAGGCTTCCCTGTGGCCTCCTTGGTTCTCACCTTGTTCCTCACCCCTTCCTCAGCCCTCTTCCCCCAGCCTGTATTTCTCCATAAAAATATGATACCCATGGCCTTTCACTGCTAACAGCAGTTTCCCAAACTGAGGTTTTTGAGGGGTTTCCTACAAAAAGGAATTTGGTAAACATTGTCTGCTGCATTTCCTCCAGGAGAGCCCTAATGCAATCACAAGTTTGTAAGCTCTGGAAAGTCCTGCAATAAAGACACCTGCTTAGCTTTAGCTCTACTTCTTTCAGATGCATTTGACCATGACTGTTGGGGTTTTCTGAAGATCACATCTATGTGACCAAGTGCCCAGTACTCAGTGTTCTGGCATCTGCCACTTGAGCCCTGCTGCTGACTCCTCTTCACAGTTGTCTAGCCACTAAAAGTATACACTTTGCTTCAGTCACGTAGGAGCCTGGAACATCTCACCTGTCCTGCTGTTGACATTTCTGTTCATTGGCACATGTGGTTTCTCTTACCAGGAATATCCCAACCCCCCTTGAATGTCTGGTCCATTGTTACTCCTCTATAAGATGCAGCAACTTGCCTGTCCAATGCTATCTCCACCTTTATGGGTAGTTAGATCTCTTCCCTTCCCAACTTACTTATCTTTTCAAACTGAAGGACATTTATTTGTTCATATTTGCCTTCACTTCTCTCCATTGTGAACTTCTTGAGGCAGAGACTGATCTTTGGATCTTAGTGTCAGACTCATGTTTGGGGTCTCAATAAATATTTGCTGAATTTATTAGTCTCTGAGAAAGGAGTAGCCTCCAACCTTCATGACTCCTTCTTCCATTAAGGATGTTCAGCCCTGGCTGGTGTGGCTCAATTGATTGGATGCCATCCCAAAAAGCTAAAGGTTGTTGATTTGCTTCCTGATCAGGGCACATGCCTGGGTTGTGGGTTTAGTCCCTGGTTGTCAGGACCCAGTTAATGTTTCTCTCCCTCTATTCCCCACCTCCCTTTCCTCTCTCTAAAAATAAGTGAAATCTTTTAAAATTGTTCATTATTGCATGGGAGGCAATGAACAATGCTGTGTTGGAGTGTGGGGACCAGTAGCTAGGCAGTCTCAGGCTCTAGTTATGTGACTGGTTTTCTTACATACCAAGCACACGTGCAAATTCACAAATTTTCACTATGAAACCACAAGATTAAATTCATGATCTCCAAGACTCTATACAGAATATAAAAATGAAATAGCAGTTTTTAAAAGTAGAGAAAACAGTTTTCCATAAGAAATATACCACAGAATGGAGATTACCCAATGTTACTACTAAAAACTTCATTTTTTAATTTTGTGGTCTGAGGACCCAGTTAATCCCATCACAGCATCCTGTCCTGAGCTCCCTACATCATAACTGTGTCAGGCCCAGAGGCCGCCACAGGGTAGATGCACAATAATGCCTCATTAAGTGACTGCTGAGGGACCTAAAAGGTGACTCACTCACTTTCCTGGCTAGCTGTATCTAAGGTGTTGGGAAAATCCAGCCCATCATGTTCCCAAGGTGTGTTTGCGTGGTAAGAAAAAACAAACATAATGAGATGGTTCTGTCTTCATGGGGAATCTCCAGGCAATGGGTCAGGTCACCTCCTATTAAAGAACTAAATGTTCCAATTAAAAGCCAGAGACTGTCAGATGAGTTGGGGGTGGGGGGAGAAAACAAGAATAACTTACCAGCTTTCTGTAAGAGATGCACTGTAAATATAAAAACAAAAGTTGAAAGTAAATGGATGGAAAAAAGATATATCATGAAAATACAAGAGTAAGAAGGCTGGAGTGGCTATAGTAATGTCAGAAAAATTAGTCTTCAAAATAAAGGATGTTATAAACAGAGTAATGGTAGAAAATATTTGTAAATCATATATCCTATGGTATCCAGAATATATAAAAAACTCCTACAACTCAATAATAAAACAACCAATTTGCTCCCACCACTGGGGCTCAGTAGTTGGTTGGATGTCATCCCACAAACTAAAGGGTCACCAGGTTTGACTCCTGGTCAGGGCACTTGCCTGGGTTGCAGGATCATCCCTGGTTGGGGCACATCTGGAAGGCAACCAGTTAATCAAGTATCTGTCTCACATCAACGTTTCCCTCCCTCTCTCATTCTTCCCTTCTTTCCCTCTCACTAAAATCAAAAATAAAAATGTGAAGAAAACAGCCAGTTTAGATATAGGGACTTAAATAGACATTTCTCCAAAGAATATTTATGGATGACCAATAAGCACATGAAAAGATGCTCAACATTACAAATCATTAGAAAAATGAAAATCAAAACCACAATAAGATACCACTTTACATCCATTAGGATGATCGTTATTAAAAAAAAAAAAAAAAAAGGAAGCGCTGGTGAGGATGTGGAGAAATTGGAAGCCTGGTGCATTGCCAATGGGGAATGTAAAATGATATGAAACACAGTATGGTGACTCCTCAAAAAGTTACACATAGAATTAGCATAATCATCCAGCAGTTCCACTACTGGATATATATCCAAAATAATTGAAAGCAGAGAGTTGCATAGATATTTGTATACCGATATTCATAGCAGCATTTTTTGTAATAGCCAAAAGGTGAAAATACTCCAAATATCCATCATAGATGGATGAATAAGCAAAATGTGGGATATACATACAATGGAATATTATTCAGCCCTATAAAGGGAGGAAATTCTGATGCATGCTACAACATGAATGAATACTGAAGATGTGCTAAGAAGCCAGACACAGAAGGACAAATATTGTATGATTTCACTTTTATGAGGTACCTTAAGTAGTTGAATTCAGAAAGAGAAACTAGAACGGTGTTTGCCAGGGGCTGGAGGAGCCAGTAATGAAGTTATTGTTTGATTGGTAAAGAGTTTCATTTTGGGATAATGAAGAGTAATGGAGATGGGTGGTAATGGTTATTGTACAACATTGTGAATATACTTAATGCTACTGAATTGTATATCCAAAAATGGTTAAAAGGGTATTTTTTTTAACTTTATTGTTGTTGTATTACATCCATCCCCTTTTTGCTCCCCTCTGTCCCCCTCCCCACCCACCCATTCCCCCCAAAGTCAATCCCACCTGTTGTCCATGTCCATGGTTCCTTTATACTAGGTTCTTGTCTAAGCTGCTCCCCTTCTTTGCCTCTGCCTCCCCCCTCCCCCCAACCCCTTTCCCCCTGA
>PVIW01000819.1:0-164593 GCA_004026585.1 Noctilio leporinus
GTTCTTGTCTAAGCTGCTCCCCTTCCTTGCCTCTGCCTCCCCCCTCCCCCCAACCCCCAACCCCCTTCCCTCTGGCCACTGAAAGCCTATTCACTGTATTCATATATTTGGTTCTGTTTTGCTTGTTGTTAGTTTTGTTCATTATTGTCCTGTAATGGGTGAGATCATATGGTATTTGTCTTTCACTGACTGGCTTGTTTCACTAACTAATAATACTCTCCGGTTCCATCCATGTTGTTGCAAAGGGTAGGAGGAGTTCCTTCTTTCCTTCTGCTATATAGAATTCCATTGTGTAAATGTACCAAAGTTTTTTGATCCAATCATCCACTGATGGGCACTTAGGCTGTTTCCAGCACTTGGCTAGTGTAAATAGTGCTGCTATGAACATAGGTGTACATAGGTTCTTACGAATAGGTGTTTCAGAAGGATTTTAATATTATAAGTAATATTAAATGCATCTGATCTTGAGGGTCTTTCCTCTTATTTTGCACTCTCCTATGACATGTTCCACATTCATTTCTTTTCAATTTTTGTGTGTAGTTGGTGGGTCTCATATTTCATATTCATGTAGATTTCATATTTGGGGATATAAACATGTTTAGATTTTATAAGCAGGGTTTTTTGTTGAAACTTAACAGGTATGCACAAGTTAAAATAAATGAAAGATATATATCTGGAGAAAATTTTACAACATGAGCAGAAATGCATAACAAGAATCCTGGTTATGAAACTAAACATTACCAACAACCTAAAAGTTCCCCTGTGCTTTTTCTTAGTCACTCCACCTATTTATCCCCAAGTAATCATTGTTCTGACTTTTAATACCATATGCTTGTTTTTTAATGTTTTATAAATGGAATCATTTAATAAATATTTCTTTGTGTCTATTTTATTTCATTCAACATTATGTTTGTGAGGTTCATCCCTTTGTTGCATATAGCAATAGTTTATTTCTCCTTGCTGTATAGTATTCCATTATTATATACAGCCACTGCAATTATTCTGTGACAGATACATATTATGATTATTATCATTTCCGGGCTGTTTTGGACAGTGGTGATACAAACTTTCTTGTACATACTCCTTTGGTAATCATGCATGTGGTTCCTGATGGTACATACCTTGGCGTGGCAGAGCCTTGGAGTATATGTATATTTCGCTTTCGTAAGCACTTGCAAGTGTTTCAGAGTAGTTGCATCAGTTTATATTCACTAGCAGTGTGTGTGAGAGTGAGAGTTCCACATCCCCATCAAGGACAATACTTACCCTAACTGACTTTTGTCAGTCTTTCCCTTTTTTTTTACATTATTTTTTTTAATTTAATTTTATTGTTGTATTACATCCATCCCCTCTTTACTCCCCTCTGTCCCCTTCCCCACCCACCCACTGTCCACCCAAAATCAATCCCACTTGTTGTCCATGTCCACGGTTCTTCCAAACTAGGTTCTCGACTAAACTGCTCTCCTTCTTTGCCTCCTTCTCCCCATCTCCCCACTCCCCTTCCCCTTGCCCACTGAAGCTCTAGTCACTATATTCATGTATCTGGTTCTGTTTTGCTTGTAGTTTGTTTTGTTCATTAGTTGCTATAATGGGTGAGATCATATGGTATTTGTCTTTCACTGACTGGCTTATTTCACTAAGTATAATGCTTTCTAGTTCCATCCATGTTGTTGCAAAGGGTACGCGTTCCTTCTTTCTTTCTGCTTTGTTAGTATCCCATTGTGTAAATGTCCCTAAGTTTTTTGATCCAATCATCCACTGATGGGCACTTAGGCTGTTTCTAGCACTTCTCTATTGTAAATAGTGCTGTTATGAACATAGAGGAACATAGGTTCTTCTGAATTGGTGTTTCAGGATTCTTTGGGGATATCCCTAATAGTGGAATTGCTGGATCAAAAGGCAGTTCCAGTTTTAGTATTTTAAGGAAACTCCATATTGTTTTCCATAGTAGCTGCACCAGCCTACATTTCCACCAACAGTGCACCAGGGTTCCCTTTTCCCCACATCCTTGCCAACATTTGTTGTTTGTTAATTTGTTGATGATTGCCATGTTCTAACAGGTGTGAGGTGGCATTTTTATTTGATTTTTGTCAGTTTTAATAGTGCATGATAATATTTCCTTATAGGTTAATATGTACTTCCCTGGCATCTAAGATTGAGCATCTTGCCATATTTATTGGCAATTTGTAAGGTGCTTTTCAGGTCTTTGGCCCATTTTCTGTTGGATTGCTTGACTTTCTCTTTTAAAAAAAAAGATTTTATTATTTCCAGAGAGAGAGGAAGGAAGAGAGGTAGAGAGAGAGAGAAACATCAATGTATGGCTGCCTTTCACCTGCCCCCAGCCATGGACCTGGCTGGAGACCTGGCTTGCAACCTAATTATGTGCCCTGGCTGGGAATTGAACTTGACTCTTTCTTATTGGTTTATATGACTTATTATATGGTTTATAATTATATATATATATATATATATGACAAATATATATTATTATATTGCCCTTTCCCACTCTGTGGTTTGCCTTTTCTCACTATAATGTTGTCTGCTGCTGAATAGATTGTGCTCCTTTTCTTATTTATTTTTTAATCCTCACCTGAGGATATGTTATTATTTATTTGAGTTCTGGAAACATTGATATGTTGCTTCCCCTATGCATCCCCAATAGATATCAAACCCAAAACCTATATATGTGCCCTGACTGGGGATCAAACCCACAACCCTTTGGTGTATAGGATGATACTCCAACTAACTGAGTAACCCACCCAGGGCCTCTTTTCTTATTTTTAATTCAGTCCATTTTATTTTTGTTTTCTTTTATGGTTATTACTGTAGTCAGTTGTGGCCTATTAAATTTCTTGATAAGTCATGAAGATAATGGTCCCTATTTCTTTTTAGAAGTTTTAATCTACTTAGGTTATGGTTCTTTTTCTTTTTATTGTATTTTTATATATTTTTGTATGTAAAACTTTGCTGCCATGTATTGCACAGACAGGTTAGCTTCTTGGCATATTTTTAAGAATAGAATAAATGAGGAACATAAACTATATTTTATTTAACATGTCTTACATGGAGTTATGAGGAATCTGTAATGGAGTCAACTCATATTTTCATTACTTTGTCTCGTTTGGGAGTTGGTTTACATGAACTTGATGAAAAATTTAGTTTATCCTGAATATACTATTTATGTATATTTTATAAACCTATATATTATGAAAATAGGAAGGGGCATTTTTAAGTAGCACTTTTACATTTAAACGTCTTGCCATATTTGTTTTGTGTGTCTCCATACAGATACACACTCGCACTTTGTATTTTTGCCAAGTCATTTGAAAGAAACTTGTAGGTGTTTCTCTTGTCTACATGGACATAATGCCATTATTGTGTGATGTGTGAATAAAATTGTTTTATTGCTGTCTAGAAGATAAGCATTATCAGGTATCAAAGATTTAATATTCATTTGTCCATTAAAGAACAAATTCAGACACTAAAATATAGGAAGCAGATAGAATGAAGACTTAAGGCAAGTACAAGTTAAAAATTTTTTCTGGTCCTTCATCTTCCTGCCAAGTCCTAGGCTACTTTGTTCTTTTTTGCTTTGTTTGTTTATTTAAGATTTTATTTTATTTTTTTTAGAGAGGGAAAGGGAGACAGAAAGAGAGAGAAACATCAATGTGCAAGAAAAAGACTGATCAGTTAACCCTCCCATGCCCCCAGCCAGGAAGTTGGCTCACAACCTAGGTGTATGCCCTGACCTGATATTGAACCTGTGACCTTGCAGTTCACAAGACGACACCCAACCCACTGAGCCACACCAGTCAGGACCTACGCCACTTTCAACCATAAATTAAAAAACAGATTCTGGCTTTTGAACTAGACCATATAATAATACTTGTTTTTGTTAAATTCTGTGTGTATTAAGTTTGTGTGTTTTAAATACTTATGCATTAAAAACCTTAAAGGCATAAAGCATGTTATGAGGGGATTACTAAATATGAGTTGATGCCATTGCATGGTGTGAGCCTTAGGTGGGTTAAAACTAAGCTTTGTCAGAATGTTTGAATTCCTTGAAACTTAGTTTTCGATAAAACTGGAGCTTGGTTCCATTAGCTTTAAGAATGGTAAAATACTTTCAGAATGTGTGGCACATAAAAAGCACTTAAATACTTTCTTTAATTAACTAAAGGGTCTAACTCTTAACATCTTAGAAAGCACTGAATACTCAGATCTGATTGCTGAACCAAGCTCAAGCTCCATCTCTTTGACTATTTGTAAAATAAAGAATATGTACTAGGTGATCTCCAATGAGCATTAACATTTTTTATTGTATATTGTAGTTACTGTATATACTATCTGGAAAACAATTAATTTAATCTGATCAGGAAATTTAAAATATTTTTTATCTTAATCATCATGCAGGGAAAAAAAGACTTGTTTTAATGACTCTGTAACTTGAATTTTTTTCTTACTTGGTAGCACGAATTACATCTTTACAAGAGGAGGTGAAGCATCTTAAATATAATCTTGAAAGAGCAGAAGGAGAAAGAAAAGAGGCTCAGGACATGCTTAATCATTCAGAAAAGGTAAATAATGTAGCATTACCAATTAAACAGTATTTACTAGTTATCAAATCGTATAAGATGGTTTTGTAAAATAGCATTCATTCCTAATGTTTATATATTATGTTTCTAAAAGTTTTATAATTGATCAGTTGGTTGTGTGGGATTGATATATATGTCTTAATTAGGGCTTTGTATTGTGTTATTTTTGTTTTTACCCTTGAAGGGTATTAGTTGTTTGATATTATTTGATCACATATTGCTTTGGTTTGGAAATACCTTTGCATTTAGATTTTTTTTCCATTTTTTTTTAACATGGGTATGATGAATGTGCTGAACCTTATTATTAACCTTATGAAGAAGGAAAACAAAGGATCATGTGTTCTTTTTCATTTTGTTGGTAGGAATTAGCAAAATAGAAAATGCACAAAGTGATTGGCCTTTACATGTAGAATTTTCTTAATCAGAAATGTCATTGGAATCTATGGCCATACCACTCTGAATGTGCCCGATCTTGTCTCCTCTTGGAAGCTAAGCAGGGTTGGTCCTGATTAGTACTTGGGAGAAATGTCATTGGTTATCTTCTGCTCTACCTTGCTAAAAGAAAGAAAAAGATTAAATAGATAATATGCAAATCTAGCTGTCACTTTTTTGATGCCTTGCTGAAATGTTGTAGGTTTACTAGATCCTCAGATAAATGATGAGAAAACCTACCAGTTATCACTTGTACGTATTTTGTGGCTATCAGAATAGTTCTTTTTTTTTTCTTCTGTATCTAAGCCTGTTGTGAATGTAGAAATGGAATGAGAGAAAGAAGAGTGGAAGAAACACCCAAACAGAAATGAAATACATTTTGATTTGATCTTTTATCAAAGCAACATAAATCTACTATAAATACAAGTGTAGAGATAATTTATAGTGTAAAAAAGTGGTAGCAAAATTTTTCTATGAATTAAAGAATTATCCTATTTATTTCTGATCCTCACAGTTAACCTTTCTAACATAATCGCCACCACAACCTTGCCCTGCCATCAGTCATGGCTAATGATTCTAATGGGAGGGGGCAGGCATTGAGGGTAAAGAAAAGGTGACATTTTGCTTTTAGGTTCATGTGATAGGAAATATATAAGAAAGTATGAAAAATAAACTTACATCCTGAATAGAAATATTTAAGGAAGGTGATATCACATTTCAAACCAGTGGATTCATATATTATTTCTTGTGGGATATTAAATAATGTAAGGTTTAATTATGTATCTTTTGAACAGTATGTTTTATGACTCAATTTTATTTCACAGGAAAAGAATAATTTAGAGATAGATTTAAACTATAAGCTTAAATCATTACAACAACGATTAGAACAAGAGGTAAATGAACATAAAGTAACCAAAGCTCGTTTAACTGACAAACATCAATCCATTGAAGAGGCAAAGTCTGTTGCAATGTATGGTAAGTGTCAGTTGTAATATTTTCTACATGTTTAGTTTTTAAATAATACCTACAAAAATTTTACTTTTGACCAAAATTTTACTTTATAGCAGTACAAATTCTTAAACATTACAAGTAATGATCTGGGAAGAGAATATTGTCCACCTTTTCCTCTGAATACCTTCCTTTTAATTTTAATTTTTTTTAAAGATTTTATTTATTATTTTTCAGAGAGAGGGAAAGGGACTGAGGCAGAGAGGGAGAGAAACATCAATGTATGGATGCCTTTCACCTGCCACCAGCCACGGATCTGGCTGGAGACCTGGCTTGCAACCTAATTATCTTGCCCTGGCTGGAAATTGAACCAGCAACCTTTGGGTTTACAGGCCGGCACCTTATCCACTGTGCCACCAGCTAGGGCTAATTCTTGCCCAAGGATACACTTATTGACTTTAGAGAGAGAAGAAGGCGGGGTTGGGGGACAGCAAACGTCATTGTCAAAGAGTGGTTGATCAACTACCAACTGGGTACCTGCCCCAACCAGGGATCAAACTTGCAACCTAGCCATGTGCCCTGATAAGATAGAACCCACAACCTTTCCATGCATGGGATGACATTTCAACCAACTGAGCCACATCAGCCAGGGCTGGATAACTTTCCTTTTTTTTGTAATTTAATTTAATTTAATTGTTGTTATATTACATCTATCCCCTTTTTACTCCCCCCTTGCCCTTACCCACCCACCTACTCCCCACCAAAGTCAATCCCACTTGTTGTCCATGTCCATGGTTCTTCCATACTAGTTCCTTGACTAAACTGCTCCCCTTCTTTGCCTCCTCCTCCCTGCTTCCCCCTGCCCATGTACCTGGTTCTGTTTCGTTTGTTTGTTTTGTTCATTATTATCCTGTAATGGATGAGATCATATGATATTTGTCCTTCACTGACTGGCTTATTTCACTAAGCATAATACTCTCCAGTTCCATCCATGTTGTTGCAAAGGGTAGGAGTTCCTTTTTTCTTTCTGCTGTGTAGTATTCCATTGTGTAAATATACCAAAGTCTTTTGATCCATTCATCCACTGATGGGCACTTAGGCTGTTTCTAGCACTTGGCTGTTGTAAATAGTGCTGCTATGAACATAGGGATACATAGGTTCTTCTGAATTCATGTTTCAGGGTTCTTCAGGTACAGTAACAAGATCACTTTAAAGCATTCATAAGTTAAAATTGGTTCTTACCCATTCAGCTGCCCTATGTCTTTTGATTGGTGCGTTTAATCCATTTACCTCTGTACCTGCATTTCTGCCTGTCTCTCTGTTTCTTCATCTTCTTAAAGCAGACCCTTTAGCATCTCTTGTAATGTTGGTTTGGTGGAGATGTATTCTTTTAGACTTCTTTTGCCTGGGAAACTCCTTATTTCACCTTCCATTTTGAATGACAGCCTTGCTGGGTAGAGTATTCTCGGTTGCAGGCCTTTGTTTTTCATTGCTTGAAATCTTTTTTGCCATTTTCTTCTGGCTTGTTGAGTTTCTATTGAGAAATTAACTGATAAGCTTATGGGAACTTTTAGGATTCTGTCCTTGTCTTTGAAATTTGCCATTTTCATGATGATGTGTCTTGGAGTGGGCCTGTTTGGGTTCATCTTCCTTGGGACCCTCTGTGCTTCCTGACTTTGCATGACATTTTCTCTCCTCAAGTTAGGGAAGTTTTCTGTCATTACTTTTTCAAAGAGGTTTTCTATCCCTTGCTTCTCCTCTTCTTCTGGTATCCCTATGATACATATGTTGTGACATTTCATGTTGTCCTGCAGCTCTCTTAAAACCTCTTCAGTCTTTTTCAGTCTTTTTTCATTTTGTTGCACTGCCTGGGAATTTTTTCTACATTGACTTCCAGCTCACTAATCTGATTATCTGCTTTCTCTAGCCTGCTTTTGATTCCTTCTACTGTGTTCTTCAATTCAGAAATTGTATTCTTCATTTCCTCCTGGCTCTTATTGATGGCGTCTATGCCCTTTTTAATGCTGGTATAGTTCTCAGTAAATTCCTTGTAGCTTCCCTGGAGTTGTTTGTAGTTTTCTTTGAATTTGCTGAGCTCATTGAGCTTTTCTATCATCATTATTTTGAATTCCATGTCTGATAGGGTGCTTCCTCTATTTCATTTTGCATTCTTCCTGGGGATTCTTCCTTTCCATTTGCTGAGGGTTTTTTCTTTGTCTCCCCATTTTAGGTGACTCTTGTTTGTTTCTGCTTCTTGGATTGGTCTGCTTTGACTTACTGTCTTAGTAGTATGACCTTCTGTGGTGTAGAGGTGCCCTTTTTTTACTTCCTGGATCTATGCTTGGTGACCTCAGCCCATGTCCCAGTCTGGGCCTAGTCAGCCAGTTGGAAACTACCAGAGATCCCCTGACTCTCTTTAGTTAATCCAATCAGTCTGTGATCAGCTGTCAATTTTGGGCACCTCTGGGCGGGGCAGATGAATTCAGTTGTTAATCCAATCAACCTGTGATCTGAGGTCAAGTTTAGGCACTGCTGGGTGGGGTGGATTAATTCCTATGGGTGGGGCTTTGGCTTCCCCTTAGGTTTCTGCCCTTTGGAGAAGAGTGGTCTGCGGGCTGTATGGGGGATGGGTCAGCACTGGACTCATGGGCTGCCCCCTCAACTCCCCCCCTAAAGCCATTGCCCCAAACTTTCCCCAAGCATCTCTAGTCCACTCTGCCCTTTCTCTGCTAGAGCCCAGGGTAAGTGGGTGCCTCTGTATTTTCGTGCGTGGTCCCTTTAAGAACTCGGTCTCTGTCAAACTGGCTAAACCTGGCAGCTTTTTGCTTTTCCCAGCTGGGTGCTGTTTTACTCTCAGCTTGTTGCTGTAGATTGGGAAGCCCAGTTGGGGGTTTAGATCCCACCCTTCTCAGGTGGGATCCCCGGCTGCTGAGATGTTTCTCTGTCCCTTCAGCTGTCCCCATGGGAGCCCTGCCAGCCTCTCGCGGTTCCGCACTTCCTACTGGTCACGAAATGAATCGGCTTTTCTGTTCTGTCAGTGGTAATAAGACTTCTCTCCAATTGGTGTTCTGTTGGTTATTCTGGATGATTTCTCTCCAGTTAAGTTGTAATTCCAGTTTGGTGTTGGGAGGAGATTGGTGTAGCTCCACTTACTCCTCTGCCATCTTAGTTCTCCTCATTTTTAAAAAAAATAACAGTTTCACCTTCTAGTTTCCAACCTCCACCACCCTATAGGTACCCGTTACTCCCTATAACAGTCAGTGCCCTTTTTTCCCCAGTCCTTCAGTTTTGTTTTGTTTTTTTACCAATCCATTCTGTAACTTACTACCTGCTAATTCATCTGCTTTCTTGCTTTGTGCCCTCAGTTTTTCTCATTTATTTGTAATTCCACTGTATTAGGCCTCTAAACACAACCTTAAATTAGATCAGTCAACCACTTTTTTCACTTTATGTAGTTCTTCAGATGGGTGTCAGCACACTGCATTATCTCCTATGGAATTGAGCTGTCACTCAATAGTTCCTTCTCCCAGACTTTTATTGCTCTTCTTGAGCTTCCTATGCCATTTCTTTATTACTCCCTAGTTCTCTAAGTTAATCAGCCTATCCTCCTTTACCCATCTTCAGTATCTTCTTGTCATCTTAGAGATGGGTAACCCTTTTCCTGTTTAGGCTGATATGTTCTAGCTGTACTCAGATCTCGTCTCTTCTTAATCTCATTTTAACTTATTACAGTAGTTGCCCCCTTATCCACGGCTTCACTTTCTGCTGTTTCCGTTACCTGTGGTTATCTGGGGTCCAAAACTATTTATTTATTGTTTATTTCTGGAAGATTCCAGAAATAAACAATTCATAAGTTTTAAATTGCATGCTGTTCTGAGTATCATGATGAAATCTCACAATGTCCTGCTTAGTTTTTCCAGGATGTGAATCATTCCTTTTTTCAGTGTATGGATGCTGTACATGTTCCACGCCTGTTAGTCTTGGTTATCAGATCCACTGTTGCAATATTGCAATACTTATGTTCAAGTAACCTTTATTTTACTTTTTTTTAAGTGTATTTTATTGAGTATGCTGTTACAGTTGTCCCAGTTTCTTTTCTCTTTGCTCTCTCTTGCCCAGTATTCCCCTTCCCTCCAGCAATCCCATCCCTCATAATTCATGTGCACGGGCTGTGCACGTAAGTTCTTTGGATTCAGCCTGTCTTATCTTATTCTTAACTTCCCCCTGTCTATTTTATACTTACCAGTTACGCTTTTTAATCCCTGCACCATTTCCCCATTTCTCCTCCTTTCCCTTCCCAGATGATAACCCTCCAAATGATCCCCATACCTAATGATTCTGAGAGTGGGAAAGCAGACTTAGTAAGTTTGAACACTGGTAGTGCAGTTTGCTAATTGCAGGGTCATGCAAAAGTTAACCTCTCAGAACCTTAGTTAAGCATATCTCAAAAAAGTAACCTCAGTGTAGACTAATATCTTCTGGTAAAAATTAAAATAGGTGTTACACAATAGCACCATGGAATCTTATTTATGCTTTTGAGTTGCATAAACCAAATTAGAATTCCTTTCTGGATTTAAGTCTCTTGTAACTTTTTCTTCCTTTAGAGATCTCACTATGTAAATAATTCAAGTAACATTAGGACTTCTATAATGAATAGCTTTATTAGAGTCTCAGGATAAAAACAGGGATATTTGGCACCAGCTTGTCTTATACAGCCCATGAAAGTGAAAAGTAATGAAGTAGCCCTGGCAGGGTAGTCAGTTCGTTCTGTGCTATGGTTGCTGGCTCGATCCCCAGTCAGGGCACATACAAGAATCAACCAGTAACCTGCAAACCCAAAGGTCCCTGGTTCGATACATCCAGCCAGGATGTATAACCCAGTTGCAAGCCAGGTTTCCAGCCAGGTTCTTAGCTGGAGGCAGGTGAAATGCAAGCATACGTTGATGTTTCTCTCCCTTTCTTCCTGCCTCCCTGCCCTCTTAAAAATAATGAGTAAAATCTTAAAAAAACCAAAAGTATCAACCAATGAATAAATATATAAATAAGTGGAACAACAAATTGATGTTCTCTCTCTCTCTCCCTTTCCCACTCTCTCATTCTTCCTCTCTTTCCTGTCTCTCTTCCTTTCTCTCTAAGATCAATAAATAAAAATTAAGGAAAAAAGAGAAAGAAAAGTAATGAAGTAATCTCTTTGTTTACATGTACGTTTGTAACTTTTTTTCAGAGATGGAAAAAAAGCTAAAGGAAGAGAGAGAAGCTCGAGAGAAGGCTGAAAATAGGGTTGTTCAGATTGAGAAACAGTGTTCCATGTTAGATGTTGATCTGAAGCAATCTCAGCAGAAGTTCGAGCATTTGACTGAAAGTAAAGAAAGAATGGAGGATGAAGTAAGACAAAGTACTGTTTTGTTCATCTTATAAAGGAGAAACAATCACACATTATGTCTGAAAAGCATTATCTATAATTTCAACCACATGGTGGAAATTTGAATGAAATAACATATATATTCCCTGCTATGTGGTCACCACTATACCCCTATGTCTTAGAATTAAAAAAAAAAAAAAAGTATGTCATTTATTTATTTTTAGAAAGAGAGGAAGGGAGAAAGAATGAGAGGGAGAGAAAAATCCATCACCTGTTGTCACTTACATGCCCCCAACTGGGGCCTGACCTGCAAACCAGGAATGTGCTCTGACCAGGAATCAAATAGGTGACCTGTTGGTTCACAGGCTGATGCTCACTCCACTGAGCCATACCAACCAGGTCTAGAATTTTTATCTTCAAATAGTTATTGAAAATTCATACCATAGGGTCTGTACCATTTTGCAATGTGACAGTACAATTGTGTAGAGGTGTCATAGCTCCTCCCCTAAAGAAACCGATCATCTGCTTTTTAAAAAAACAAACAACAATAACAAAACTCTGTATTGTAAAGAATTTTATAATCCCAAAGAGGAATGTTGCTGTCAGGTTTACAAAAAAGTATTCATATTAAACTGTAGCCTTGACTGGTTTAGACTGATAGAAATCACAGGTTACACATTTACAAAGCAACAAATAAAAACACAAAATGACATTATATCCTTGTGGCTACTATATGTATTTTAGAAATTATGAGATGAAAGTAATTGGTCCATTTATGTAAGTTTAGAGAGAAAGAGAAGACCAGAATAATTAGACAATTCTTCATGAAAGAAGAACAAAACATTACCATTATTTTAAAGGTTAAGAAAGATCTCAAAAGTTAATAGGTTGAGAGTCAGAAGCCTGAATTGATGGGGGCAACACTGTCAGTGAAGATAACAGTAAAAGAGTAATTACTACATGCTTAAAAGAAAGGTAAGTAAGGAATAAAAGGGATTTGATCTGACCAGAGAAGAAGAGACATGTTGATTGGTGATGGGAGAAACTTGGGAACCAAAGTATTAATCTTTTAAACTTAAAATGGGAGTTAGAGGTAAATGACATTTTTAGGGAAATTCCTCTGGTAGTAGTATGTATAATGACCTAGCAAGAAGAGAAATTAGAGTCAGCATGCAGGAAGAATGGATGTTGAATATTCAGTCACTTCAGATAATGTTTGTCCATCTGTTATCCACTAGTTTCTGTACTAGGAGTTGGGATACTGAAGAGTATAGGTATGGTCTTGACTTTTGTGGAACTTACAGTCCAGAGGGAAAGACGGGCATGACATATATTTCAAAGAAGAAGTAGTGAATGCTGTAGGAGTGTTATGTCTAATCAATCTAGGAGATAAGGAATGTTTCAAAAACTTTGGAGAGTTATAGATTAGTACAAACACTTATGAATAAACCAGTAAATTTAAGCACCCCTTAGGAAATCCCCCCCAAAAATGGCTTTTATACTAATCTTCTACTCCAAAATTTCCATACAAGTTGGAGTAGGGGGAAAAAACAAAATTTCCCCCCTAAGAGCTAGCTCATCTGAAATTTGGGGATTAATTTGACTTAATTAATAGTAAACGCTGAACTAATAAACATAGAATAATAGAGACTTTAGAATATTGGTAACTCTATTTAAGACATTATGATGTACTTGTGATTTGATTTGTATTCTTTAAATAATGTCTAATAAATTCAAAGAGATTTTAGATTACAATCATTTTTCTCATTTATAGGTTAAGAATCTCACCTTGCAATTGGAGCAGGAATCAAATAAGCGACTGTTGTTACAAAATGAATTGAAGACTCAAGCATTTGAGGCAGACAATTTAAAAGGTCTAGAAAAGCAGATGAAACAGGAAATAAATACTTTATTGGAAGCAAAGAGATTATTAGAATTTGAGTTAGCGCAGCTTACAAAGTAAGTTTGAAAAATATTTTTTTTTTTTGTATTCAGCATTGATATTTTACGTGTATATAGATATGTACTTAGAATATGTTAAAAAATGACAAAAACATTTAGAAGTAATGCAAAAAAAGTTTAAGGGAGTTCAGGCTTTGGAAGGACAAGCCTACTAAAAAAAAATGTAGGTGTTTAAAGGAAGGAAAAAGGAGATTATCAAGGCTACTTTACAGTAAGTCTGTCTATGGTAGGACAAAACACAATATTTTCATGATTTTTTTTTTAAGATTTTATTTATTACTTTTAGAGAGAGGGGAAAGGAGAGAGACAGAGTGGGAGAGAAAGAGAAACATCAATGTATGGTTGCTTTTCACCTGCCTCCAGCTGCAGACCTGGCTGGAGACCTGGCTTACAACCTGGTTATATGCCCTGACTGGGAATCAAACCAGCAACCTTTGGGTTTGCAGGCCAGCACCTTTCCATTGAGCCACCAGCCAGGGCTATTTTCATGATTTTTATGTCATGAAAAACTAATCTTTTTTTCCCGTTTGAGTTATAAAAACCAGGGGTAAATGTTTCATTAAGGATTCCATACCTTACAGGAAATGTTCAAGGTTTCTTTTAGAGACAAGAATTAGACAACATAACTTGTTTTATTTTGTTCCTTTGGTTCATCTCAGAATGCAAAATGCCTTTTTTCTCATTTTTCTCATACACTGAGCTCTGATGTGCCTGCTTGCTTGACAAAGCAAGGTGTCAGTATTGCTTTCAAAACTTGTATAAGGACATGCTTCAAAATTGAAATATCAAAAATGGATATATCTTATGCCAAGTCATATGTTTTATTTACTCCAAATTTATGTTATATTAATTTGCCAGCTTAATTTATTACACAATGGTTCTTGGATAAAACGTTAGTTTTGATGGTTGGATTTATATTGATGAAATTTTTTTTTAAGATTTTATTTCATTATTTTTAGAAAGAGGGGAAGGGAGAGAGGCAGAGAAGGAGAGAGACATCAATGTATGGTTGCTTTTCACCTGCCTCCAGCCACAGATCTGACTGGAGACTTGGCTTGCAACCTGGTTATGTGCCCTGGCTGGGGAATCGAACCTGCAACCTTTGGGTTCGCAGGCCGGCACCTTACCCACTGTGCTACCAGCCAGGGCCTGATGAAATTCTTTACCCCTGTTGGAACCACTGCTCTCACCAAGTAATGTTTTATAGTTTTCTTCTCCCAAAATAACTTTAACTCAGCATTCATTGAACATTTGCTATGTACTTTCTATCAGCTATCTATGCTTTATTAGATGCTGACAATACAAAGCTATTAATGTTTAATATGAAAATGTAACAGTTGCAGATGGAATTGTTTATCTTTGAAAAGCTGTGTCTATGGGTGACATTGTGTCTATCTTTTTGAGTCTGTTCTTCACTATTTGAGTTGTATTTTTATACATGTTATATACATGTAGTTAGTTGTCTGTGTTTCTTGTTCTCCCCTCTTTTTCCTTACCTGATTATTCATTTCCACAACCCTGCCTGGTTCTTAATTGGCCATAATATATAGTACTGACTTATTATGATTAAATGTTTTAATGTCCTTTGTTTTAAACAATTTACTTACTATGTAAGACCTCTTAAATGTGTCCCTAAGAATGCTTTTCTGTACATATATTTACTGAAAAGAATCTTTTTTTTTTGCATTAATCCACAATTTATATTCTTCTGAAAGTGACCTTCATTAGAAAAGGGTTCCCTCTGCTATACTGTAGTATCATTTTATAAGGAGCAAAATGGAACCAGGCAGTATGACCTAACCAAATAAAGTGGTACTAACCAAGTAAAGTAATATTGTATATTAAAGTATGTTTTTTTCAAAACAACCTTTTAGCAACTTTTTATTTTAGCAATTTTAGCAACTTTAAGAAACAAAGAATGATATAAAGTCTTCAATAAATAGGAGCATGTGTTAACTATTTTCTCTTTTATCTGAAGACAATATAGAGGAAATGAAGGACAGATGCGGGAACTACAAGATCAACTTGAAGCTGAGCAATATTTCTCGGTGAGAATCATTTTAACATAAAGACTGTTTCAAGACCTGACTTAAAATTAAGATTATTTGTGTGAACTCTAATTCTTGTTTAATAGACTGTAGAGTGGCTTTCTCCCCTTTATATCTCCATTTCTACATTTCATTTCTGAATTTGGGTTTGTGGTCTTTTAAGTTGTAAAGAAATGACCATTTTTGTGCAAATATTTCCAGAATTGTCATTTAAACTCTAGAGCTACTCATGAGGCTTTTTAAAGGGTTCTTCCTGCTTAGTAGCAGGTTAGGTAGTTTAGAGTGCCAGTATTACCATGTGTGATCCATGTATGCATGTTTCAGTAGCCTACATGCATACATTTGTTCAAGAGTTTTTTCCTGTTTACCTTTACATGCATTTTATGCATCTGTTTTGCTTTTTCTTTCTAAAATAATCACTCTCACTCTTGTTGCAGGCTTAGTTATTTTCACTACTACTATTGATGAGCATTTATAGCTTTGGGGCTTTATTGAAGCCTCTGAATTTTTTGTGTCTTTTGGTTGCTAAGCTCTACCATTTAAACACTTGGGAGTGGATTTGTTGGATCATATGTTAATTGTTTAACTTTATAGAAACTACCAACTATTTTTTAACCCACTATAAACTTTATTTTTTTTCCTATCACTTGTTTTACAGACACTTTATAAAACCCAGGTAAAGGAACTTAAGGAAGAAATTGAAGAAAAAAACAGAGAAAGTTTGAAGAAAATACAGGAACTACAAAATGAGAAGTATGTTCATTTTACTTTAGAACAAGAATCAGTATTACAGCAAAGCATTCTTAACTTCAAATTTAAAGATAGAGGGTACACGTGCCATTATTCTGATGACGGTGATATAGCAAATCATGTTGGGTTATTTCAAAACAAATCAAACTAGATTTAGGCTAAAGTTTACCTTTATGGTGAAGAAATAATATAGTACATTATCACTATAACAATTATACAGAGATTTAGTAAACTGTGACAATAAATTATTTCCAAGGGCCTCTTAATTTTTCAAACATCTGTTTGCATATAATTAGTTCATGCTGTATTCACAAGTCATATTATGTTAGGTAAAGGTATTTAATGTCTTCCTCATGTAAAATTAACCTGTTATGCAGGTTAATTTCCATTGCATGTGTGCGTAGGGCCTTAGACGATCTTGTAACGCTACTCAAATGTAACAGCTTCTCAAAACAGACACTAGCACTAGTTTCCTAACATTGTTAATATTTTCTTTTCATAGAACCTCCTTTGAAATAAATTTTTTAAATTCAATTTTTATTGTTGAAGCAAAAAATACATAAAATAATAAAACATGTATAATAATATCAATTATATGACAAATACTATAACTGCCACCCATGGAAGAGATGGAACTTTGCTTTCCATCACAGAGTTACACTATACCCCCTCTCTGATTATACCATTATCCCTCCCCACCACAAGAGCACTCCCTATCCTAACACTTAATTGTACAAACTGCATCGTTTGTACCATGTAGTTTTTCTCAGTTGTGAATCTGTTGATTCTTTTTCCACAGTTAATTAAATATTTTTATTCTCCTTCTATGTTTCCTGCAAATCAGTGGTTAAATCTACAGGTGCCACTGTCCAGTATGGTAGCCACTAGTCACATGTAGCCATTTAAATTTAAACTTTAATCCATTTAAATAAAGTTAAAACTTTAGTTCATCAGATGCACTACCCACATTTCAGGAGCATAATAGTCACATGTAGTTAGTGTATACCATATTGGACAGCACAGGTATAGAACATTCCATCATTGTAGAACATTTAATTGGACTTACCTGTTTTGGAGGCTTAATCGGACTTAGATCTGATTTTTAGAGAATTCTGTTTCTTATATAGCTTTGTAATGTCTGGTTGTTTGTGTTGTTAGCAATTATTGACACTCATTCTTAGATCCTTTAAACATTAGGTAGAGTCTAAAGTAGGTACTAAATTATGACTCCTAGTTAGTTTCTGTGACAGTAGCAGACTCCTGTTGTATAGCCTGTGGTTTATCATATTACTTACAGTGTAATATGCAGTCCCAGGTTGTGTGCCTTCACTGCGATGGGAGCACCCAGTCTACTGTGTATTGTATTGTTTCAGAGAATTGGCATGTTTGCCTTTGTTTGACCTATTTAAGAGAAAAAAATATACCCATATTTTTAAAGATTTTATTTATTTTTAGAGAGAGGGAAAGAGAGGGAGGGAAGCACAGATGATTAGTCACCTCTCCCATACCCCTAAACGGGTGGGGGCCTGGCCCACAACTCAGGCATGTGTCCTAATTGGGAATCAAACTTGTGACCTTTCGGTTTGGGGGATGACGCCCAACCCGCTGAGCCACACCAGTCAGGGCAAGAGAAGTATATTGATTACTATTATGCTAGCGACTCTATTTCATGCTAGTGATATAATTCTTAGTAAATTATGGTTGTTTCAAGTGCTTCTTGAAAGGCCAGAGACAGGTAAAATTAATACACAACTGTGACACAGTACTATTGGAACATATTAAAGGGATATACTTCATCTTGCCATGTGGGATTCAGAGAACATTTCCTAAGTGGCAATTGAGAAAAAGAAGAGGAACACCCAAATATGGCAGTGTAGGAAGATATGGCTCTCCTCTTTGCACAACCGCATCAAAAATATATAGAACAACCATCACCCAGAACCATCAGAAATCGAATGGAATGGAAGTCTGCTAAGTGTAAAATCAAGTTGAATGGAAGTCTGGCAACTATGGAATTAAAGAGACCACATCGATCCAGACTGGTAGGAGGGGTACAGACTCAGAATGGCTGGTCCCACACTCATGTGTGGTGGATAAAAATTTGAGAGGGATATCTTAGGAACAAGGAGTCCCAGCTCCACACCAGGCTTCCTAACCCAGGTTTCCAGACAGGAAGATAAATCCCCACAACTTCCAGTGGCAAAAATCAGCAGGGATTGAGTCAGTGGAAGAAAGTGCTGGAGCCCCAAGCAGTTCCTCTTAAAGAACCCACATATGGACTCACCTACTCAGACTCATTCCCTCTGAGCTGCATCACCACGGTAGCAGCTTGAAAGGCACCAGTGGCATCCAGGGAGGAACTGAAGTGTCTGGCATCAAGGCAACCAGAGGCCATTGTCCCTGTGCTAAAAACTTCCCTCACAGAGCCAGCAAACTATTGCCATATCTGAAACTCTGTCAGCCTGTCTAACACTGTTTGACTCACCTTGGAGATCCCAGGGACTCTTCCCTACCCAACTTCAGGCCCATCCATGCTTCTTTTCCATATGAATGGCTGGTCTTGGCTCAAGCTTTACAACTTCCTAAATCCTATCAAAGCAACAGCTGCTTCTGTGAGCCCTAGGCCTAGCACTAGCAGCAAGACAGCCTAGATTCACAGCTTGGCTTCACCTGGGAATCTCCAAGCCCAGCTTAAGTAGCAGCCATCTTTAGATTGCTAATAACTCAGGCTGTGTGCCAGAGGCAAAACACAGGTGGGAGATGATCTTGGCCTGCACCATAGCTACAGACCAAGTCAGAACCTGCCACCATCCTGCCTCTGCACAGCTGATAGTCCACGGAAGGTGGAGGGTGGTGGTTAGTGGTCATCGTAGCCAATCCCTACAAGTGACTGGCCTGGGTAAATCCCCCCCATTTATCTGCCAACAGCAACCCAGTCTCAACTACAAGAAGAGGGTGTACTCAGCCCACACAAAGGGCACACTTCGCATACCCGCCTTGGATGATAGGGGAGGATGTGCCAAGGCACCCTATAGGAAGGATATCTACTACATTAGGCCACACTACCAAGGCATGGAGTCAAAGGAGCTCTACCTAATACATAGAAACAATCAGGGGGACAGTGCCAAATTGAGTAGACAAAGAAACATGGCCCAAATGAAAGAACAGATCAAAACACTATAAAAAGAACTAAATGACACAGAGATAACCAACCTATCAGATGCTGACTTCAAAACACTGGTGATCAGGATGCTCAGAGAACTCATTAATACAGCAAAAGAATAAGGGAAGAAACAAAGGCTATACTAAATGAAATAAACAAAAATTCACAGGGAACCAATAGTGAATAGAAGGAAACCAGGATTCAAATCAATGATTTGTAACGTAAGGAAGAAATAAACTTTCAACCAGAACAGAATGAAAAACACAATTAAAAAAAAAAAAAAGCCAAGGAGAGTATAAGAAGACTCTGGGACACCTCCAAAAGGGCAAACATTGAATCACAGGGATGCCAGAAGAAAAGGAAGAGTAAGAAATTGAAAACTTACTTGAAAAAATAATGAAAGAAAACTTTCCTAATTTGGCAAAGGAAATAGACATACAAATCCAGGAGGCATACAGAGTCCCAAACAATTTAGACCCAAAGAGAGCCACCCTGAGACATATAATCAAATTGCCAAAGGTTAAAGATAAAAGAATCTAAAAGCAGCAAGAGAAAAGAAGAGAGTTACCTACAAAGAAGTTTCCATAGACTATCTGCTAATTTCTCAAAAGAAACTGTAGGCAAGAAGGGGCTGGCAAGAACTATTCAAAGTGATGAAAAGCAAGGACCTGCAATTAAGATTACTCTGTCCAAGCGAGCTATCATTTAGAATGGAAGAGCATATGAAGTGCTTCCCAGATAGAGTAAAGCTAAGGAATTCATCATCACCAAGCCATTATTACATGAAATGTTAAAGGACTTATTTAAGAAAAAGATAAAAATTATGAACATTAAAATGACAAACTCATCACTATCAACAATTGAAGCTAAAAAAATACAAACAAACTAAGCAAACAACTAGTCTAGGAAGAGAATCATAGATAAGGAGATAATCTAGAGGGTTATCAGTGGGGGCCAGGAAGGTGGAGAATGGTGGAAGAGGCACTGGGATTAAGAAGCATAATTGGCCCTGGCTGGTAGCACAGTGGATAGGGTGCCTGCCTGCGAACCCAAAGGTCGCAGGTTTGATTCCCCAGCCAGGGCACATGACCAGGTTGCAGACCAGGTCTCCAGTCAGGTCTGTGGCTGGAGGCAGGTGAAGGGCAACCACACATTGATGGCTCTCTCCCTCTCTGCCTCTCTCCCTTCCCCTCTTTCTGAGAATAATGAAGTAAAGTCTTAAAAAAAAAAAAAAAGAAGAAGAAGAAGCATAATTGGTAGGTATAAATAGACGAAGGGATGTTAAAAATAGTATAGGAAATGGAGAAGCCAGAGAACTTATATGCATGACCAATGGACATGAACTAAGGGGGGCTTGCTCGAGGGAAGTGGGGTGCTGGGTAGAGGGGAAAAGAGAAAAACTGGGACAACTGTAAAAGCATAATGAATAAAACATACTTAATAGAAAAAGAAAAGGAAGAATTTATCAGGAAATGGGATATGGGGAAAGGAGAAATATTGGCAGGAGCTGATCTTGGACAACAGCAAATGGCTTAGTTTGCAGATAGGAAAACTGTTTGTGACAGGTAATACTAGAGAGAGAAACCTGAGTCAGATTATAAAGGACTCCATGTGTCAACCTAAAGAGTTTCCAATTATCAAACACTTAAGAATGGGAAGTTTTCTTTAGGTCGTTGATCTCTGTTGCATGTCCACATCACCTAGATCAGGATCTTGCAAAGGATAAGTATTCAATAAATATTGATAGAATAAATGAAAATTCTAAGCCAGGGATTGACATGATGGTGTTTTAGAGAGCTCTACTCTTTAGAGTAGAGAATGGATAGGAGTGAGGCAAAGCTGGGTGAATACAGGGAGTCCACTTATACAACCATTGGAATAATCTTGATATAAAATTACAGTGCAAATTCACAGTAAAAGAATTCAGCTTGCAGTCCCAATGGAATGTCCAAAGAGAAATGGATACCAGACAGTTGGGTTTACTGCTTGGGAACTTAGAAAAAAGATAAGGGTTTGAAGCTGATTTGATAACCATTGCATACCGAAACCACTAAGATGAGATTTGTTAAGGTGATTGGTATATGTATATCAGAGTTTATAAATTTGTTAGCCTGGGATACCATACATTTAGCTGAGTTGAAATTAGTTGGATCTAAGTAGGGGTATATTATTGGGTGAGTTTTAACAATTATAACAAGCTGAAGAGTTAATGTCCTCTGCTCTAATCACTTGCTGCTACATGGTAACACTGACCTAGTATTTTAAGATCTGATTTTTTAAGAGAGGCCAGGAATCTCAATGTTTATATAAAATGCTGGCCCAAATTTAGAGAGGGAGGGGGAGAGAGTCTGTGTGTATGTGTGTGTTCCTGGCAGGAGAGAGGGGGACACTTATGCAGACTCATTTGACCCCCAAGGCAGTAAGTTGTAACTATGATTAGAAGACTTAAAGGCTGAAGACAGCTAGCTAGCTCCTAAACTCTTAAGGACTGGGCAGAGGAAGGGAACGTAAGTCACCAGTAATACAAGAAGAAAGCCACAGTTAGGGTATCACAAACATTAGGGGAATGGAATACTTCAAAAAAGAGAAAATGATTTAAAGTGCCAAATACTAAGAAAGGTCAAGAAAAAAAATAAATTGTTAACTGTATTTAAGGCTGTTAGGTACCTTGGTAAGAACAATTCCTAAAAAGTGATGAGAATAGATACTAAAGTTGATTGAAACAAATGGACAAAGTAGAAGTAGGGACAGTGTGACAACCACCACATTGAGCTGCTTACTGCTTATCAAACTAATCAGTCACACTCTTGCTTCAGGGCCTTTGGACTTGCTCTTCCCTCTGCTTGAAATAGTTTCCATAGAATATCCACAGGGCTTGCTCCTTCACCCTCTTCAGGTCAAGATCTGATGTCATCTCAGAGAACCCTTTCCTGAACCCCCTTTTTAAAATTGCAAATGTCCCCCATACCAACCCACTGCATTGCAACCAAGTTCAGTACTTTCTTCCCTGTTTTCTTTTCCTCCGTAACACTTGTTCCCTCCTACTGTATTGTAAAATTTGCTTACTTATTTTCTTGATTTTCTCTTTCCACCAGAACTTAAGCCCATTGAAGGAAGGAATTTTCAAATATTTTATTCTTAACTCTAATCCATTGCAATATGACTAGCACCTAAAATTGTACCTGTACAATTGTAGATGTGCAAGAAATATTTGTTAAATTAAAAATTCAAGAAACTTGGCCCTGGCCATTTGGCTTAGTTGATTGGAGGATCATCCTATAGACCAAAAGGTTGCAGGTTTGATTCTAGGTCAGGGCACATACCTAAGTGTGGATTCAATCCCTGGTTGGGGCACATATGGGAAGCAACCAATTGATGTCTCTTTTCTCTCTCTCTCTCTCTTTCTCTCTCTCTCTCTCTCTCTCTCTCATCAATAAAAATATATCCTTGGGTGAGGATTAAATTTTTTTTTTCAAGAAAGTTGGTTGTTAAGGCAAGGAAATACAGCAGTAGCTAGAGCAGAACGTGAAGGAGAGCCTTTTTTAAAAAAAAAAAAAGATAGCAGGAATTTGAGCATATTTAAATAGGATGTGGGAAGGAAATCAGAGTGGGAGAAGTCATCTATTCTTTGATTCAAACAAAATGGGCACTTTCTATGAGCCAGAGACTTTTAAAGGCATTTAGAATGTAGCAGTAAACAAGAACAAAGCTCCTGCTTAAAACTTTATGACATAGAAGAACTGGGAATTACTGATAAATTGATTTCTTTAAAGAGATGGGGGGAAGGTAAGAGGTTGGTCTTGAACATCAATAAAGACAGGTCTTCCACTATGGGGAGTTGTGAAGGAAACCTGGATGAAAATAGTTGCAAATAATTTTATCTTAAACTACCTCATTCTTTGCTTTCTCTTCCACATTTCAGGGCACAGCCTGGAATAAAAACATAATTTGCTATAATAGGTTTTCTGGCATTTTAAAGTATAACTTCAATACTTTATTCTGAATTTAATGCAAAGTGGTAACTCCAGATGAGAACATCTTATCCATCCGAAGCCCTGCAGTGGAACAGTGCGGAACTACCCCTAGTATTCATAGACTTAGCAGTGGCGATATTTCCTATGTTTAAAAAATTTTTTGTAAAGATTTCATTTTTCTAGAGAAGGGGAAGGGAGGAGAAAGAGAGGGAGAGAAATATCAATGTGTAAGAGAAACATCATTCTGTTGCCTCTCACATGCCCTCAGCTGGGAGCCCACAACCCAGGCATGTGCCCTGACCAGGAATCAAACCAGCAACCTTTTGCTCAATCCACTGAGCCACACCAGCCAAGGCTAATGTTTCCTATTCTTTATCTAGTGTACTCATTCACATATTCTTTTAGATAACCATTTTGTATCTTCTCTTTCCTCAAATCTTCAACAACCTCTCCTCATACGCAGCAAATGGCCTTGCTTCCTGGATGTCAGAGCATCTACTCTCACCATCATAGCTACTATCCCTAACTGCATCTGTACCTTTAACTCCTGCCTTCCTTCTGATTGATGTAAATGGATAAAATTTGCTTTTACCTAAAGGTAACCCTTCAGTCTCTCTCCTTGCTGCCTACTTAGGAATATGACTCCTATAATTCTTTCATCTTTCCTAGGTCAATTTTTCCTATCCGTAGTCATTCCTATTGTTATATAGACATACTGCCAAGTATCTCCTTAAAAATAACCCTCTTTTAACTACATATTTGCTTACAGCTACTATTCTATTTTCTACCTTTTTTTTTTTTTTTAGCAAACTTCTTGAAAGTGACATATGTCTCTCTTCAGGTTCTTTTCACCCATTCTCTCTTGAGCTTACTCCAGTCATATTTGTTCTCATCACTACTAAAATAACTATTTTCTAAAGTTAAAGACAATAGTCAATTCTCAGTCCTTATGTTATTTAACAGCAACACTTGACATAGTTGATTACTCTCAACGGAATTTCTTCACTTGGCTTTTGTGACATCACACAATATTTCTCTTACAAAACTGGCTGTTGTTTCTCACCTTCCTTTGCTTCTTTCTCTCTTCCTATCTCTGAGACCTGTAAAGTTTGGAAGGCTCAAGGGATCATTCCCTATTTGTTCTCATCCAGCCTCACAACTTTAAATACCATTAGCGTACTACTGTATTCTCCCCTGAATTCCAGACTTGCGTATTCAGCTATCTATTTTGTATCTCCACTTGAGTGATTAATAAGCATCTTATGTATAGCATAAGAAATTAAATAAAATTTTAAAAAAGAGAAAAAATAAATGCATCTTATATTTGTTAGTTACAAAATATACTATTTAAAGAAAAATAAACTTTTATTGCCTAAAATAAGCTGAATCCATTACCAACTTTCTATTAAATAAAAGCTCTCACTTTGAAAAACAAAGAAATAATGAGCCCTTTAATCTTGTACTTGCTAATGTGCTTAACTAAGACAGGTAATAAAGCAATGACAAGCAGTCTACTTTTGAAAAGAATGCATCTGTCAGATGCATTTATTGTTTAAAAATGAAGAATAGTTCAAGTTCTATAAAGGGAGTTGGATGTAACATATGCTAAATTTCAGGTTCTAGAAGAGTTCATTTTGAGCTCAGTCACTTTTTGAGCTCACATGATTTCATCGATCATGAAAGTCTGGCAATCACTGTGCATGAGTGAAGAAATTAAACCTTGTGCTTTTATGCTATGGTTAATTTGGAAGAATAAACTAAATTTGTTTATATCCATTTCTTTTATAAATCTATTGCAGAGAAACTCTTGCTACTCAGTTGGACCTACCAGAAAAAATTCCTGATTTCCTCACCTTGCCAACTTGCTCTTCCCTTTTTCCATTTCAGTATTAGCCATTCTGTTATTCCCAGTTATTTCAAACAAAAACTTGAAATTGTCCTAGACTCTTCTTTTTTTCTCACTTTCTACATGCAACCCATCAATAATTTCTCCTAACTATAACTAAAAAAATGTGTCCAGATCAGTCCATTGTACCATTACCGGTCTCATCCCAGATCTTAATTATTTCAGTATTTTTCTCACTGGTATCTTTGATTCTGCCATTGTCCCATAGAAAGTGCTCAGAAAATTTGTTTGAATCAGAGAATAGATGTATAACTTTTCCCTCTCTGATATCCTTCCATGTCTCATTTAAATATGCACAAACTCCTGCTGTCTTTAAAAATATCTCAATAAGCAGCCAGAAATTTTAAAAGAGGTCCTTCAGAATAAAAGCCAAAGTCTCTATATTGTTTTAGAGAGCCATATAATGCTTTTTCATCTCCCCACCTCTTCTTGCCTCCTATTTCTATGTCTTTCACAACTTTTTTCCCATCCCTCCCTTTGCTCACATAAGCCTTCACACCAACCTTAGTTCTCCTTTTTTGTATTTGTGTGTACTTAGAGAGGGTACAATCATGACCAGAATAGCTTATTGAAAAGAGCAGACAAACTGGAGTGATCTGGTCCTGGTGAGAATGTCAGTTTTGAAAAGCCTCAAAATGAAATTCCAAGGAGCATTCCTAGAATACTTTTTAGTATTTTTCAAATTTACATGTAAGTCTTCATAATCTCATCGAATTTCAGAGCTGGAAGGGACCTCAATAATAATTTAGTTTAATTGTCTTGCTTTATAGATTTAATTAAGTTGAATTCTAGGAAGTGTAAAAAGCTTACCCAATGTCTCTGTCCTATTAGTGATAGAACGGAAATAAGAGTTACAGTGACTTTTTCACTGTGCCATGCTACCTTCCATTCCAAATCCATAACAAATTCTTTTCAAAAGTAGACTGCTTGTCATTGCTTTATTACCTGTCTTAGTTAAGCACATTAGCAAGTACAAGATTAAAGAGTTCGTTATTTCTTTGTTTTTCAATGTGAGAGCTTTTATTTAATAGAAAGTTGGTAATGGATTCAGATTATTTTAGGCAATAAAAGTTTATTTTTCTTTAAATAGTATATTTTGTAACTAACAAATATAAGATGCATTTATTTATTTTATTTTTATTTTTAATTTTATTGTTGTTGTTTTACATCCATCCCCTTTTTGCTCCCCTCTGTCAGACGCATTTATTGTTTACAAATGAAGAATAGTTCAAGTTCTGTAAAGGGAGTTGGATGTAACATATGCTAAATTTCAGGTTCTAGAAGAGTTTGTTTTGAGCTCAGTCACTTTTTGAGCTCACATGATTTCATCGATCATGAAAGTCTGGCAATCACTGTGCATGAGTGAAGAAGTTATAACTTGTGCTTTTGTGCTATGGTTAATTTGGAAGAATAAACTAAATTTGTATCTATTTCTTTTATAAATCTATTGCAGAGAAACTCTTGCTACTCAGTTGGACCTAGCAGAAACAAAAGCTGAGTCTGAGCAATTGGCTCGAGGGCTTTTAGAAGAACAGTACTTTGAATTGACTCAAGAAAGCAAGAAAGCTGCTTCAAGAAATAGACAAGAGATTACAGATAAAGATCATGCACTTAGTCGGGTAAGTGGTGATAGTGAACTAAGTTATATGACAAAAAATTTTAAATAGGTTATATCTTAAAGTTTAGGGTGAGTGTGTGTGCTTATATGTTGACTTGTATACAATGGTCAGCCTTTACTCATGTATAAAATTAAATCAAAGCAGTTATTAAAAATCGAAATTTTATTCAGTGTATTGGGGATTATTTCCCCCTTCTGGCTATAGATCTTAATATGTTTTTTAAAATTTCTCTTTATTTTTTTATACAGATTTTATTCATTTATTTTTAGAAAGAAGGGGAGGGAGGGAGGGAGAAAGAGAAACATCAAACTGTGGTTGCCTCTTTTGTGCCCCCAACCCAAGTCCCCGACTCAGGCATGTGCCCTGACTGGGAATTGAACTAGCAACCCTTTGGTTTGCATGCCAGCACTCAACCCACTGAGCCATACCAGCCAGAATAGATCTTAATATATTTTATGTGAAAAAATGCTTAGTTTAAATTCATTTGTGTATTATTTTAATACATTGGAACTGACTTTATGTCCAGAATTCTATAAAATTCAGAGAAACTATTTTGGGATAAGGAATTCTTTGTTGGTATCTACAAATTCAAATAGTAAAATCAGTACTACAAATAGTTACCTATTCCTGAAATTTATAATGTAGTCTGAAATAGAGCATGGGGCTAGAAAGAGCAGTTAACCCACCATCAGGTGCTCTGGTGTAAGCAAAACTGGGTTCAAATCCCAGTTTAGTCTCTTAAGATATGATGAAATGGTCTTAGCTGTTTTCTTCAACTTCTCCAAGATACTATTCTATGTATAAAATAAAGATAATACTATTCCACAGGATCTCTATGAATATTAAATAATATACAGTGGTGAATACTTTACTAAAAGTAATCAAACAATTTTTTTATTTTTAAATTATATATATAAAAACATATATATACATTTTTAAAAAGATTTTCTTATCATTTTTAGAGAGAAGGGAAGGGAGACAGGGAGAGAGGGAGAGAGGCATCAATGTATGGTTGCCTTTCACCTGCCTCCAGCTATGACCTGGCTGGAGACCTGGCTTGCAACCTGGTTATGTGCTCTGGCTGGAAATCGAACCAGTGACCTTTGGGTTTGTAGGCCAGTGCCTTATCCACTGTGCCACCAGCCAGGGCTAATTATATTTTATTGTTTATGCTATTACAGTTGTCCCAAATTTTCCCCCTTTGTCCCCTTTTAGACAACCTCCCCAACTCTCCCAGCAGTCCCCACACCGTTATCTATGGGTCCTGAGTATATGATCTTTGTCTACACCATTCCCTGTGTTCTATTTTATATCCTCTTGACTATTCTGTAACTACCAATTTATACTTCTTAATCCCTTCATTTTCACGCATTCCCCAACCCCCTCCTACCTGGCAACCATGAACATGTTCTTTGTATCTATAATTCTGTTTTTATTATGCTTTATTATATGTGGTTTGATTCTCAGTTAGGGCCTGCAGCCCAGGCATGTGCCCTGACTGGGAATTGAACTGGTGACCTTCCAGTTTGCAGGCCCACACTAAATCCACTGGGTCATACCAGCCAGGGCTATTTATATTTTTCTTCTTCTTCCTCTTAAATAAAACCCTAACATTTCATATAAAACTGACTTGGTGATGAGGAACTCTTAGCTTTTTCTTGGCTGGGATGCTCTCTATCTGTCCTCCGATTCTAAATGATAGCTTTGCTGGGTAGAGTAATCTTGATTGTAGGTCCTTGCTTTTCATCAATTTGAATATTTCTTGCCAGTCCTTCTAGCCTGAAGTTTCTTTTGAGAAGTCAGCTGACAGTCTTAATGGGGCTCCATTGTAGGTAACTGTAACTGCTTTTCTTTTGCTGCTTTTAAGATTCTCTTTGTATTTAACTGTTGGCATTTTAATTATGATGTGTTTTGGAGTGGGCCTCTTTGCAGCCATCTTGTTTGATACTCTATGCTTCCTGGATTTGTATGTCTATTTCCTTCACCAAGTTAGGGAAGTTTTCTTTCATCATTTTTTCAAATAGATTTACAACTTCTTGCTATTTCTCTTCTCCTTCCAGTACCCTTGTGATTTGAATGTTGGTATGCTTATAGTTGTTCCAGAGGTTCCCTATACTGTCCCCATTTTCTTGGATTCTTTTTTCTTCTTGATGTTCTGATTGGATGTTTTTGCTTTCTTATGTTCCAAATCACTGATTTGTCATCCACTCTACTGTTGATTACCTATAAATTGTTCTTTATTTTATTTAGTGTATTCTTCATTTCTAACTGGAGCTTTTTTTATATTGTTGAGCTCTTCTGTAAGTTCCTTGAGCATCCTGATAACTAGTGTTTTGAACTCTGCATCTACTAGATTGTTTCTCTCCATTTTGTTTAGTTCTTTTCCTGGAGGTTTGTTCTGTTCTTTCATTTGGCCCATGTTTGTCTCCACATTTTGGTAGCCTCCCTGTGTTTGTTTCTGTGTATTAGGTAGAGCTACTACATCTCCCAGCTTGATAGAATAGATTAAGGTAATAGGTGCCCTGTAGAGTCCGGTGTCACAGCCTCCCTTATCACCCGAGCTGGTTACTCAAGGTATAACCACGGGTGGACTGTGTACACCCTCCTTTTGAAGTTAAGCCTTGATTGCTGTTGGCTTGTGCAAGGTTAGCCACTACTGTGTCTGTCTGGGGCCACACATTAGCTACAAAGCGACCTGCAGATGACTGCTACTTATGCTGGGCTTCTATAGAGGTTCCCATGAGAAGCCAAGCTGTGAAGCAGGACTTTCTGCTTCTACTGCTGGCCTGGTACCACTTAGCAAGAGATACAGGGCTTGCCAAAGCCAGATGTTGCCTGTTTGAGGGAATTTAGGAAAATCTGAAACATGGGCCAAGACAGGCCATTCGCATGGAAAAGCCACTTGAAACAGCTTGGTGGGCCTGAAAATTGGGTAGGGCAGTGCCTCTGGGAATCACCAGGCTGGGGCAGTGTGAGCCAGCTTGATGGAGTCTCAGATATGGCACCCTCCTGCTGACTGTGAAAGGAGTGCTCAGAAGAGGAACATTGGCCTCTGCCAGCACTTCTGCCTTAGAGAAAGCTGTCCCACAACTCTTGCCCTGATGCCGGACAGTTCATTTCCTCCCCATATGTCTCTGATGCCTTTCAAGCTGCTACCCCCACATTGGAGCTCAGAGGAAATGAATTCAAGTTAAGTCTGTGTGTGAGAGCTTTAAGAGGAAATGCTTGGGATTCCAGCAGTTTCTTTCTTCCACAGCCTCAAGCCCCACTGGTTTTTACAGCCGGAAGTTATGGAGACTTAACTTCCTGGTACTGGAACTCTGGGCTGTGGGCCTGGTGTGGGGCTGGAACCCTTGCTGCTGAGATATCGCTCCTGATTTTTATCCACCACTTGTGGGTGTACAACCAGCCCATTCTTTGTTTCCGCCTCTGCTACCGTTATTTCCATTCAGTTCAGTTTCTGACAGTTCTGGCTGATTGTTATTCACTTGTAATTCTGATGTGGTTATGCTAGAAGGCAAGCCTTATTTACCTACATTCCCATCTTTTACCTTATTAAAACTAATCAAAAGTTTTTAATTGTTATGTTCACCATCATTAAATGAAGAAACTGAACTCAGAAAGATTGTGACTTGCTAAGGATCACAGAGCTAGAAAACTAAATACAGATTTTCTAGTTTCCAGCCTAGTTCTCTTTCCATTACATTTTCTTCTGTTTATTCATATGTGTGTGTGTGTGTGTGTGTGTGTGTGTGTGTGTGTATGTGCATGCATATACGTATACACTCTGAAATAATTTTTAGAGGCTAACAATTGTTTTTTTAATTATTTTAATTATAGTCACATATTTTAAACTGCAAACCAAGTATTTAAAGTTACTGCTTTAAATATAAGACTAGCAAAGAGACTGTAGCTTAAACTTTTGTGTGCTTTGTTTAGCTTGAGGAAATGAACAGCATGCTAACCAAAGATGTTGAATTACTAAGAAAAGAAAATGAAGAGCTAACTGATAAAATGAGGAGAGCAGAGGAAGGTATGTGGGTTTTTTTTTTTTAAGCATAATGTTTAATCAGCTCAGAGTAAATTTAATATATTTGTTAGGTTTTGGAAATAATTTGTTTTTATATGTTAATAACTTTTATAGCCTGAAATATTAGTAGAACTTAAATATTCTCAACCCTACAAAATAAATAAGTAAATATATGAGGTTATAGTATGTTAACTTGATGGGGGAGGAGCAGATCCTTTCACAAAGTATATATACAGGGTTGGCAGAAGGAGGTTTACAGTTGTGTGTATGTGAAACAGTTTTTTCTTGTATTACTATTTATTACTATAGCATTTATATGTATCGCAACTGTAAATCTACTTTTCCCACCCTGTATATCAAAATATCACATATGTATACTTTAAGTATTTTAGAGTTTTGTCAATTATACCCTAGTAAAACTGAAAATAGTATCTTAATGAAGTTAGTGAAAGTTCCTTTGTAGTATATACTAATTGATAATTAAGGACATTGCTGATTTGGAGTACAGAAATTAAACTCATTGATGCCATGCAATAACATTTTATATAACTTGTTGACAGATTATAAATTGAAGAAAGAGGAGGAGATCAGCAACCTTAAGACTGCCTATGAGAAAAATATCAATACAGAACGAACCCTTAAAACACAGGTACATGTGCTTAGCCTTTTCTGTTTATATTTGAGTATCGTATATTCAGAAGTTAATATTTGCTACTTATGCACTTTTTCTTGAAACTGGGATTATAATATTCAAGCTTTTCACTGGAAAAAATAATTTGATAGTCTCTCATCGTTAAATGTAGAATATTTATTCAGGAAATAAGATTTCAATTGACTTACAAAAGTGAGCTTCTCTAGTCATTTGAATGTAAGAATGTGTTTTAGATTGCACAGAAGACCTCTGACTGACAGTTGGAAAACTTAATGAGGCAAGACATACTTGAGTAAAGCCAACAGAGAAGAATTGGGAATAAGTACAAGAAATTATAGGGGTGGATGTAGTATTTTGTTTTATATTTCATGATGCAGCTAGATCAGATTTTTTTCACATTAAAACTTAATTATCTTGTCGTTTTTATGGAGATATCCAAAAGTTTAAATTCTTCATAAGGTACTGTGTACCTTAGTTGATTTTTACAGTAAAATAAATATTTTCTACTTGTTACTAAATGATTATAATAGATCCTTACCACTGACCCACTCTTTCTCTCACTAATCCTTTTGTGTTGCAACTAATCTTCCAAAGATGTACTTATTATCTGTTGAAAATCCTTCAGTAGAGGTCCTGCTTAACCTTTATGCAAAAGCAGAGTGCATGAAGAAAAAGATTGACATTTATTACATAAAAATGTAGGTACATGGAGCCCAATACAACATAAGTTGAAAGAAAACAAACAAGAATATTTACAGCAAATATAGATAAACATATAAAGAACATCTGTAGCCCTGACTGGTGTGGCACAGTAGATATCTCTGCAAATCAAAGAGATGCTGGTTCGATTCCCAGTCAAGGCACATGCCTGGGTTAAGGACCAGGTCCCCCGTTAGGTGCACACAAAAGGCAATCACACATTGATGTTTCTCTCCCTCTCTCCCTCCCTTCCTCTCTCTCTAGAAATAAATAAAATCATTTGTTTTCTGTTTTTTAAAGAGCATCTGCAAATATGAAAATGAATTCAATAGAAAAAAAAGAAGGGACATTTGAGAGAAAAAGAAATAGTAAAGATTGTTTAAAAGCTCAACCATAAAAGTAAAGAAATAGAAATTAAAATGAATTATCTTTTTGACAATCAAATGGGCAGATTTAAATGTATAATAATCAGCTTTGATAAGAACATGGGGAAAATTTATTTATATACTTTAATAGTGAAAAAATAAAAATTACCCAGCCACCCATCATTGTACTGTTGATAAGTCATGATACATCATTACAGTGGGATGCAAAGGAACCATTGAAAATAAGTGAAGCAAGCCTTGGCTAGTGTGACTCAGTGGATTGAGCACCAGCTTTCGAACCCAAGTTCAATTTCTAGTTAGGGCACATACCCGGTTGCAGGCCAGGCCTCCAGCCAGGTTCCCAGCTGGAGGCATGGGAAAGGCAACCATGCATTGATGTTTCTCTCCCTTTCTTCCTTCCCCTTTCTAAAATAATGAATAAAATATATTTTTTTTAAAGAAAATAGGTTAGACAGATTTACATATAATGACGTGGGCACATAAAAGAATCAACCAATGAATGCAAAAATAAGTTGAACAACAAATCTATATTTCACTCTTTTTTCCCCCTCTCCATCCTCTATTTCTTTCCCATTATTTTTTTAACCCTCACCAAAGGACCTTTTTTTCATTGCTGTTAGAGATTTGGGGAGACAGAGAGGGAAGAGAGAAAAACATCGATGCAGTAGAGAGAAGTATCAGTTAATTGCCTCTGATGCTTCCAGACTGGGGATCTTACACACTCGGATTTTGGGTGGAACCCACAAACCCAGTCATGTGCTATAACCAGGAATTGAACCTGCAAACCTCTCGGTTATGACTAGCTAAGCCACACCAGTCAGGGCAAAACAAAAAGTTTTTTTTGTGTGTGTGTGTGGGGGGGTGTTGTTTGTTTGTTTGTTTCTTTTTTAAGAAAGAAACATGTGGACATACATGATGGCCCTTAGGAAGCTTTCCCTACTTCACCACATCTCAATTAGGTATTGCTCCTATAGTGCTCTTACGTGCCTCTTTCTTCTTACCACTGTACTATAATGCTTGCTGATCTGGCTCCTCCACCAGACTAGAATATCTTTGGGGCATGTGTTTACTATCTTTATATCTGGTGCCTAGTGAAGGATCTACATACAATATAAGTGCTGAATAATTGTTGAATGATAAATAGCTTTGGCAGGCTTGTCTGGTCTTTACATCTAAACAGTGAGGTAAGTCAGTGATTGTTGTTACTTGTACTACCAGTTATCATATCTCAACCTTCATTAGGCTATCCTAATTTTTATAGACAAAAAAAAATTCTGCTTCCTGATTTTAAATTAAAAAATATGTTTTATAATATTTTATATTTTGAACAGGCTGTAAACAAGTTGGCAGAAATAATGAATCGAAAGGATTTTAAAATCGATAGAAAGAAGGCTAATACACAAGATTTGAGAAAGAAAGAAAAGGAAAATCGAAAGCTACAACTGGAACTCAACCAAGAGAGAGAGAAATTCAACCAGATGGTAGTGAAACATCAGAAGGAACTGAATGACATGCAAGCGGTAAGGTTTGTGTGCGTGCACATATAGGGTTATTTTCTTCATATGTTATTACTGTATATACCTATTATCTATTCATCTTATTTAGATTATATGTTTTATAAAATTGCATATTTTGCTTTATACTCACCACAATTTGATTATTATTAGTCTAATATAAACTACAATAGTGATAAACCAGAAAGATTAACTATTAACCATTATATCTTAAATAATTTTTACCCATTGGTATCTGCTCTTCATTTTCAAACTGAAATTGAGATATGGCTGCTATTATAGTGACTATGGTTGGAGTAGAAGTTTTGGTATTTTGGAGCTAGATTTGATATATTTGGCATATTTATTTTCTTTAATCAAGACTCTCTCTTCTGAAATCAAAATGTGATACTTAGTTTTTGGACACTTCCTTGGTTGTTAATAGCACAAAATTGAGGACATGGTCTCCAGTCTTAGTCTTGGATCCAAACATTGACTCCCATCATTTAAAAACCTTAACATACTGAGAAGCTTTCTCTACCCCCTCCTTTTTTTTAAAGATTTGATTTATCATTTTTAGAGACAGGGTAAGGGAGGAGGCAGAGAGGGAGAGAAACATCAGTGTATGATTACCTTTCACCTGCCTCCAGCTACAGTCCTGGCTGGAGACCTGGCTCACAACCTGGTTAGGAGCCCTGGCTAGGAATCGAAGCAACCTTTGGGTTCACAGACTGGTGCCTAGCCACTGAGCCACCAGCCAGGGCTTTCTGTACCCTTTAAACTATTTGATTTGGAGCTCCCCCCCACCAAAAAAAAAAATTAAACAAAAAAACATTTCCTGTTGTTTTAATGGGTGTTTTTTATTTGTTTGGTTTTTGGTGACTTATTATTATTTTTTTTAATCTCATTTAAAGCAAGGAGGAAAGGAGCTTATCCAAGCAATGTATTCCTGAGGAAGAGAACTTCAATTTTTATAGTTGTATCAAAAATTTATAGTAGTAAACATTCATGAGATTTTCAGTAAATTTATAGTTTTAGCCACTTTAGGTTATTTATAATTTCATTAAATTTCTTGATGTTGGAAATTTCTTAACTCTTTATATTTTCTTGGTATTGTTAAAAATAGCAACTGGTTGAAGAATGTACACATAAGAATGAGCTTCAGATGCAATTGGCTAGCAAAGAGAGTGATATCGAGCAATTGCGTGCTAAACTTTTGGACCTTTCGGATTCTACAAGTGTTGCTAGTTTCCCTAGTGCTGATGAAACTGATGGAAACCTTCCAGGTAAGAATATTTCTTTTGTTTCAATTAAGTTTGCTTACTTCATGGACATTAATATGTATTTCTTTCATTTGGTATTCTGCCTCTTGTCTTTTTATCTATGGATACTTAATAAAAAATTTATGTTTCTGATAGCCAAAGTCTCTTGATGTTTGTATATTTAGTGCATTTTATGGAGTAAAAGTCATAAGTGATCTTTGGCTATTAAAGTAGATCTGACAGGCTCTACCTGAATAGAAATCTGAAGAACTTTCCGAACCTATTTTAAGCAGTCTAATTCTGTGGTGAAAGGTAAAGCTGCTGCAACACCTCTCACTATTTATTTATTTTTTAAATGTGTATTTCACAGGTAGCAGCTCTTCAATGTTTTGTGCTGACACTAAGAACAGTACTTAATCAGAACCACAGCAACTCTATATAGAAGTGTACCTACCTAATGTAGGGATAAACTTCAATCAGATTTAAAATTATATTTATAGAGAAATAGATAAGAAGGGCTGGGAGATGGAGACAGGGTGGCAGGGTGGCAAGTGAAGGCAAAAGTGAGTAGCTAGGATTTCAGGCTTTTGTTTCTGTGTCTATTTCTCCAGTGGAGAGTCATTTAAAAAATAAACAAGGCTTCATTCTTGGGTTAATTGTAGTACGAAGTGTAGTACACACCTTTTTAACAGTTGAGCAATACACATATTACAGTTTCAAATAACAAATGAATAAGATATATGTGTTATATATGTATTTTTGTATGAAAACATGCATTACAAATTTTAAATACATTTGAGATACCACACGTTTTTAGTTCAGGGTTTTGGAAATATATTTTAATTAGTGTATTTCCTGAAAAATGCATGAATAAAGAGATTTTTATAAAGCAACATGTTTGATATTATAAGGATGTTATTTTTTTTTTTTAATTTATTTCATTATTTTTAGAGAGAGGGGAAAGGGAGAGAGGGAGAGAGACATCAATGTATGGTTGCTTTTCACCTGCCTCCAGCCACAGACCTGACTGGAGACCTGGTTTGCAACCTGGTTATGTGCCCTGGCTGAGGAATCGAACCTGCGACCTTTGGGTTCACAGGCCGGCGTCTTATCCACTGTGCTACCAGCCAGGGCAAGGATGTTATTTTTATTGCTTGCTCTAAGAAACTTGATAAGTTACTAGAAAATTTTTACATTATCTTCCTGGTCAAGGAAGTGTAGGACTCAAAGCTAAAAGCAAATTCAGCTCTTACTTATATGCCATATAATACCTGTTCTCATTCCTTTGTGGTTGGGAAGAATAGGGCAGAGAATGAATCCTATTTTATGCCAATAAAAAAATTTCTTCTGTTTTCTTAATTTTGGCTCTTGACAACCTCATACCTGGCCCTGGCCAATGTGACTTCATTGGTTGGTGCATCCTTTCATAACTGAAGGGTTGTGGGTTAGATTCCTGGTCAGGGCACTTTATGTAGCTTACAGGTTCCTTCTCCAGGCCCAGCATGTATGGGAGGTAAGCAATTGATGCTTCTCTTTTACATCAGTGTTTCTCTTTTTCCCTCCCTCTCTTTCTTCCTCTCTCTGAAAGCGAAGAAAAAAATGCCCTTGGGTGAGGGTAGAAAATATTTTTAAATAAAATAAAACCTCCTGCCTATTGAGAAACCTGTATGTGTCTATTCTCTTTTTTTTAATATTTTATCATTTATGCTACCTGACTCCCAGTTATTCATTAGGTTGTCCATGTCCATGGGTCATGCATATATGTTCCTTGACTAATCCTTTGACCTGCCCCCACCTGCCCCCTCCACTCTTAGAGCTGTCAGTTTGTTTCTCTGCCATGTTTCTCTCCCTCTGGTTTCATTAATGTTTGTTAGTTTATGTTACTCATTCGGTTCCACCTATAAGTGAGATCAATCATATGGTATTTGTCTTTCACTAACTGGCTTATTTCACTTAGTGTAATAGTTTCCAGTTCCATCCATGCTGTTGCAAAACATAAGAATTCCCTCTTTTTTACTGCTGGGTAATATTCCATTATATAAATGTACCACAGTTTTTTTAATCCACTCATCTACTGATGGACACTTTAGGCTACTTCCAAATCTTGACTGTTGTAAATAATGCTGCTTTGAACATAGTGGTGCATAAATTATCTTCAATTAGTGTTTCCATTTTCTTAGGATATATTCCCAGAAGTGGAATTGCTGGATCAAAAGGCAGTTCCATTTTAATTTTTGAGGGAACTCCATACTGTTTTGCAAAGTGTCTACACCAATTACACCAATCTGCATTCCCGTCAACAAGTGCACTAGGGTTCCCTTTTCTCCACATCCTCAGCAGCACTTGTTTGTTGATTTGATAATGATAACCATTCCTATAGGTGTGAGGTGATAGCTCATTGTGGTTTTAATTTGCATCTCTTTGATGGCTAGTGAAGATGAGCATTTTTTCATTTGTCTGTGAGACATCTGTTATGTCCCCGCTTGTGAAACGTCTATTCAGGTCCTTTTCCAATGTTTTAATATTACATTTTATTGATTATGCTGTTACAGTTATCCTGATTTGTCCCCTTTTAACTCACCTCTTCCACCCAGTACCTCCACTCCCCCTACTCCCTCAGACAATCCCCACACCATTGTTCATGTCCATAGGTCATGTGTATAAGTTCTTTGGCTATTCCATTTCCTGTACTGTACTTCTCATCCCTATGGCTATTCTGTAACTACCTATTTGTACTCCTTAATCCCCTCACCTCTTCACCCATTCCCTGATACCCACCTCGAATCTCGCAGTTATCAAAAAGCTCTCAGTATCTATGATTCTGTCTCTGTTCTTGTTTGCTTAGTGTTTTTTCATACTCAGATATGTATTTATTGCTGTTTTATTGTTCATAGTTTTTATCTTTTTCTTAAATAAGTCCCTTAATGGTTTTGTGAGGATGAATTCCTTTAGTTTCTTCTTGTCTGAGAAGCTCTTTATCTGCCGTTGGATTCTAAGTGATAACTTTGCTGGGTATAAAGCAGTCTTGGCAATAGGTCCCTGCTTTTCATGACTTTGAATTTTCTTGTCAGTCCCTTCTAGCCTGAAGTTTCTTTTGAGAAATCAGCTGACAGTTTAATGGGGGCTCCCTTGTAGGTAACTCATTGCTTTTCTTTTGTTGCTTTTAAGATGCTCTCTTTTATTTAACCGTTGGCATTTTAATTATGCTGTGTCTTGGAGTGGGCCTTCTTTGCATCCATCTTGTTTGGGACTCTGTGCTTCCTGGACTTTTATGTCTGTTTCCTTCACCAAGTTAGGAAGTTTTCTTTCCTTATTTTTCAAATAGATTTCTAATTTTCTGCTGTTTCTCTTCTCTCTATGATGTGAATGTTGATATGCCTGTAGTTGTCCCAGAGGCTCCTTAACACTGTCCTCATTTTCTTGGATTTTTTTTTTCTTCTTGCTGTTCTGATTGGGTGTTTTGCTTCCTTATGTTCCAGATCACTGATTTGGTTCTTGGCTTTATCCATTCTACTGTTGATTACCTGTAAATTGCTCTTTATTTCAATTAGTGTATCCTTTGTTTCTGACTGGATTTTCTTCATGCTGCTGAAGTCCTCACTAAGTTCCTTCAACATGCTTATAACCAGTGTTTTAAACTCTGCATCTGAATGATTGCTAATCCATTTCATTTAGCTAGTTTTCTGAAGTTTTGATCTATTCTTTCATTTGGGCCATGCTTCTTTGTTTTGTTTTCTTGTTCTGGCAGCCTCTCTATTTGTTTCTGTCTATTAGGTAGAGCTGCCTTGACTCCATGTCTTGGTAGTGTGGCCTGATGTCATAGGTGTCCTGTGGGGTTCAGTGGCACAGCCTCCCCTATCACCCAAGCTGTGTGCTTGAGATGCACCCTTCATGTGAGCCAAGTACTCTCTCGTCTTGAGTTGAGCCTTGGTTGCTGTTGGCAAATAAATGGGAGGGATTTACACAGGCCAGTCAACTGCAAGGATTGGCTGTGACCACAGATCACCAACTTCTATCTTCCATGGAGTATCAGCTGTGCAGGGGCAGGGTGGTGCTCCAACACAGCCACTAGCAGCCCATTGGGTGCATTAGCCCTAGGGTTTCCTGGGTGGTGCAGGCCAAGGTCAGACCTGTGGTCTGCCTGTGGCCATCCTTCCTGGCACTGGTACCTTCAGCTGGGAGACTTAGTGTATGTGTGGGACTCCTTGCTCCTGAGATATCCCTTCCAAATTTTTATCTACCATACACGGGTGTGGGACTGCCCGTTTTATGTCTGCGACCCTTCTACCAGTCTGGATGGTTGTGGTGTCTTAATTCCATAGTTGTCAGACTTCCGTTCAACTTGATTTCTGATGGTCTTAAGTGGTGGTGGTTCTATATTTTAGTTGTAAATTTGATGTGGTTGTGTAAAGAACTTACCTTACATGCCTATGCTGCCATCTTGATCAGAAGTCTGGCACGTTCTTATTAGAGGATCGCTTTGGATTTAAAAGGAACCTCTTGCTTGAGCTGTTGTTTGGACATCTTTCTGAAGTTGGACTTACTCATTAGCAACAGTTGACTTTTAGAGGTGTTTGGCTACATTCTTTAAATTGTTGAACTGAATTCAGTGTAGGTTAAATACCCTGAGCAGGGTTTTCTGTTTTTGTTTTTTTTGTCTTTATTCCATTTTATTTTCACTTTAACTTTGTTTATAATACCTTAATGTGTCTTGGTTTTCTTTGTATTAGGTTAAACATTTTAGAGACTGATCTGTTTAGAAGATCTGAATTTAAAGATGAGTTATACAAAAAAGTGTAAAGTGATGAGTTTTACCTTCCATCCTGTTTGTTCAGGAAGGCTAACCTTAAAGATCATCATATGATTTGTTTAGCCAATTTAGGTTAGGGATTCATTTAGATTTCAGAATTCCAATCTGATTAATCCACTTCAGAGTCAGGAGAGATTTTAAAATGGTTCTACTAGTTCCATGTTGAGTATATGTTCAGAGATTTTTCTTTAAAGTGATGTTCAGAGATTTTTCTTTAAAGTGAGAGAAAAAAATTTAAAATATTAGTGGCCATTTTTTGTTACTATAAAAGAAAACTAGTTAAAGTACGTATTTCTGTATTACTGTATTCTTAGTCTTAAAACTTAAAAAGATCTCTACAGTGCTATAGTCTTGATTTTCATATTGGAGGTAATTATTTTATCAATGTTATTGTACCTCTCTCTGTATCATTTTGCTAGTAAATTGAAAATTTGTATTAGATCTACCATTTACTAGATATCTGGAAATAGTCCCTTGGAAATAAAAGTTTGCAGTCATACCCAGGAAGAATATTAAATTTTTACTTTATTAATTTGAGGTATCTGAAAGTTTTAAAAAGTGATGACTAATGGTTAAGTTTACTTATTTTATAAAATTAGTAAATAAATTTAAAATGAGAGAACTTTAAATAGAGTATAGTTACTCAGCAGTTAAAGTCCTTTTGAGGTATGGATCATATTTTTAGTTCAGTGAGATTGTCTTTTTGAGTAGTTGGGTAGATGAACTGATATATGACTTTAATTATTTCTCTTAGATTTCATCATTTAATATAAAAAATCTCATTTAAGTATCTTGTGAATCTAGATCTCAGCTTCTATAAACTTAATGGGCATTTTATCATTAACTAGATTAAATCTTTCCTCTTAGGTTTCCCAACTCTGAAAAATTTAGAGAAAAATGGTTGCTTCTTCTCTCATGTATAACCCTTTAAAGTTCTTAAAATTACTTGTATTCTCATTTATTTTACCGTTTTTTTTTTTTTTGTTTTTGTTTTGGTTCTTTCGGTTTAGTGGCAGGTTGTGGCTTAGCACACTGGGTAAATATAAAAATCATCCTTAGGGTTAAGGTTTGCTTATTGCCTAGATGACAAAAAGACTAATGTAGTAAATGTCTTTCTCCCTTCCTTCTTCTTTTCTTTCTTTTGTAACTATTGACCTAAAAATGTAAAAGTAGGTGAAGCATTAAGAGAAACCCTTGGTATGAACACTGTATTAATATTCATTATCTCTTATTGATTAGCTGCATCATTCTCTTTCCATCCAGCTTGATCTAAAGCTGTGCAATTTAAAGCTTTAAAAGGTAGATTTCTTGATGTGTTTCCAAGTATTTGTGTATATGAGAGTTTGTGACTTTGTCCAGTTATATCCAGTGTTTTGAAGATAACCAGTGCATGCAACTTCTTAAGCATTGACTGATTTCATTTTATTTTTTATAGCACCTCTGAATGTAATTAAAATATGTGGAATGATTCTCTAGTTATGTTTCTTAGGCTGTATGGTTTATTCAGGTAAACTTTGGTAGTCTTCAGAGGTTAGATTAGCTTTGATGTTTGAATTGGCTGTATTAAATATAGATTTACATGTAGTTACCCTGTATCTTAATTTGGGTTAAAAGAATCAATTGCTGATATTGCAGTAATACACATTAATTTTTTTGTAAATTAAATTTGCTCTACAAATATAAAAAATATGGAGCCAAGTTGTTTTTATACTTTTGTAACATGCTATTAATGATAACCTTGATTTAGAAGTCATCAGTATTTCTTATTCTGGAGAAGCTGATTTCTGTGTTTATGACGTGAAAGATATAATTTGTTGCATTATACTTTCAGATTGCCACTTACATCACAAGTAGTCATGATTTTAAAGGAGTTATTTATATATTATAAAAACTGATAATTTAACTTGCATCTAAGACAGAGATAGTGGAAACAGTGTAGGAGCCTAGTATGTATTTTTTGTTTGTAATTGCCGAGTTCAGTTTAGCTGTTTCTCTGAAAAGAATTCACTAGGAGGAACAACTAAAATTCTCTTCCATAATGTTAATTGGCAAAAACTACATATCCTCTATACCTTACATTGAGTTCCAGTGTAATACATTGGTTCACTTAAATTACACCAAATATAAAATTAGGCCTATTTGATTGATAAAATGCCTTTGGTACATAAAATTTCTATAGGAACACTAAAATGACAGAGAAAGGTATAACGTCATATAATTGATTGAAAATATATTAAAGAAAACACAGATTAATCCAAACTAAGGACCAGAAAAGATAAATATTTTTGAAATTTATCCTCATAGAGAAATAACTGGGGAGAGGAGTATTTTGGCATCTGTGCAATTTTGTATAGATATCAAGATTTCGGTGGATTTTATGTCTTTTATTTTCATTGAGTAATTACCTGGTATTAAATAGACTTAGGAGTAAGAGGTACAATTTTTGTCACACTGGAGGGAAATTTTCCTAGCAATAATTTCTTTGCTTTTGTAAGAATATTTATAAATGATCACCTTCTGCATGATATTTAATATAAACCTGCCCTTTGGTTGTTAAATTATAACCATTATTTATAGAGGTGACTTTATTTGGCTACTTTTTTAAAAAGAAGAATTACAAAATCAACAAATAGCAAGTATTTACTCAGTGTGTCAGATGCAATAAGGTATATAAAAAATTGTTAGGATACGGTCCTTACACTCCAAAACTTAACCAAAAAAACTGCTTAAAGAAACAAAATAATTATTGAGGTACTAAATAGCATCTAAGAAAATAGCTGGAAAAAGAAAAGAATCATTTTGAAGCTTCTCATTATTTACTTCACTTGAACAAGTACTATTTAGGTGAAAGGGAATAACAAAAGCAAAGGACATTAAGTACATGGAAGAAGTTGGAATGAGAACTGCATGACCCCCAATTCAGTTATATGCAAAGCGTGTTAAAGGGTGACCAGCTGCCCTGGTTACTGTGGCTCAGTTAGTTGGAGCTTTGTCCCATAAACCGTAGTCATGGATTCAATTCCCAGTTGTGGCACATGCCTAGGTTGTTGGTTCACGGTCCTGTTGGGGGCATGTAGGAGAGGCAACCAATCGATGCTTCTCTCTCTCTCTCTCTCTCCCTAAAAATTAATAAGCATATCCTTAGATTAGGATTAAAAACAAACAAACAAAAAATAACATCACTGGCTTTAGGAACATAAACACAGAAATTAAGACTGCCTGGGCAAAACCTAGAACATTGACACTTACTGATAGGGTACCCATAGGCAAGTCTGTTCCCCTTGCTAAGCCTCGGTCTCTTCATTGTAAATGGACCTATATTTCTAGGAATATAATACTCTGTAATCATGAAGTCATACAATTTTTCTTAGTTATTACTTGCAAAGAGAAATGTTCAGTAAATGTTATATATTGTTGTTACTTTTATTAAAAGACTGAGCTATTTTACAATTTATGTGGAGAAAGGCAAGATTATATTCTGATTAGATTATAATTTGAGCCATAGTATAATCTATCACATTATAGCATTGTATTTTTAATTTGATTACTTTTCCTTTTCCATTCTCTTACGTTTAAAATATGAAATACCCCCCCACACACACGCACAATTAAATGCTCTTATGTCTATCTAATCTGATACAAAATCACCATTTCTAATGGAATCTTTTTTTTCTCCTATTTCTAATAAGTATTCATTATATTTAAACAGTAGTAATAATTACTATAAAATGCTTTGATAGAAAGATCAAGGAATTCCTGGTATGTACAAATGGTTTAAAATATTAATGGTTAACCAGCTGAATTCTATATTCTTTTGCTGTTTATTAAATTCTGATACCATAATTAGTTAAAAGGTTTTACACCTGTTTAGTGTGATAAAAATTGTAATTGGACTTATCACTAGACTTAAGTTCTCTACCAATTAATTTTGGGCAGTTTTATTGAAATTGTTAATGGGTGTTTTACAAAACGTTTATCAGAATATTGTACTGAGAAAACAAAGTGATTGTCTCTTATTCTTTATATCTAGTTGATTCTGCCTGCATTCCTAATTTATTTATCTTCTATTCTTATCTTCTGTGAGTAATAGGATACTTCTGTACTTTTGCTTGCTCTTTCTTGTGTAAATCATGGCTCTGATTTGTTTCACTTGCTGCATTCCTTTTTTTTTTTGCTAAGTACATTTATATAAATGTTAAGTGATATTAAATTAAAGTCTTCTGTATCATTTCCCATTTAAGCTGTAGTCCACTCCAGTCTTGCCTGGCTCTTAAGGGTATTGTTGTTACTTCATATTTTCATAACTGAGTACTAAATGTTAATTTTATGGGAAAAGTGGCTTGGGAGTTTTTCTGCAGTCTTTGTATGGCCATTAAAGTTGACTTGTGTGATTGAAGCATGGAAGAGCAAATTATACCACTTATTCATTTAGCTGTGTTAAAATGCCTGTTGCTGCATGCTATCAGACAACTTGTAATAGCTTCACCTTTTGTTATCATTTAAGACTAAATACTATGTATTCTCTTTCTCCTAGAGTCAAGAATTGAAGGTTGGCTTTCAATACCAAATAGAGGAAATATCAAACGATATGGCTGGAAGAAACAGGTACCATATGCCTCATTGTTTTGTAATAGATATTTTGTTGTGTATTTACTTTTAAAGCTTGAAATTTGTATTAGCTGCCCTATTATTAGCATTGATTTTAGATTAATACAATATAATTTAAACTATTACTTTAAACCGAGTTAACATGGCTCTTACACTTTTCCCTCTTTTTTCTCATTTCAGTATGTTGTGGTAAGCAGCAAAAAAATTTTGTTTTATAACGATGAACAAGATAAGGAGCAATCCAATCCATCTATGGTATTGGATATAGAGTAAGTTGCCTTTGATTAAATTTTAAGTCAGTTGGGTATTAATAAATATTTTTAGACTTACAATTTATTTTATTTAATCAATGTTATCTACTTTTATCTTTTTCTTAAATTTACATTTTAAATTTTTTATTTATATATTTTAAAGATTTCATTTACTATTTCCAAAGAGGGGAGAAGGGAGTCAGGCAGAGGGGGAGAGAAACATCAATGTATGGTTGCCCTTCACCTGCCTCCAGCTACAGACCTGGCTTGAGACCTGACTTACAACCTGGTTATGTGCCCTGACTGGGAATCAAACGAGTGAACTTTGGGTTCCCAGGTCAGCGCCTATCCACTGAGCCACTAGCCAGGGCCTTTTTCTTAAATTCAAATGGTAACTACCAGCCCTAGCTTGATTATGTGGTCTTTTATAAAAGAAATAGAAATGTTTCTGTTCTTTTTAAATAATAGGTCAAAGAAGCCTATAATAAGCTTAGGTATTTTTTCTTTATATTAATTCTAAAGCCATTTCTTAGTGCTGGTCCCTGTACTATCATAGGTTCTGTAGATTATATAAAGCCAATTAAAACAGTACCATATTTAAGGAGTTTACGGGCTAGAAAAGGTAAGACATGCAACAAAATGTAAATTAAAAGTGAAATGTAGCCAGTGCTCTTCAAGAGAAATATAAACTTAAAATGAAGTATTGCCATTAAAATTAAACATTTATGGAGCCAGTTACATAGTTAGAATATAAAAAGAATTGAGCAAATACCAGAACACTCATACTTTATATCCTGTTTTTTTTTAAAAGCATTACTTGGGAAAATTTAAATGATCATTTAAGCAGAATAATACATAAACAATAATGTAAGAGACAACATCTTTCAACTAAGTAAAATACTTTTTAAATCAGTGAGATTATTTTTGTTTTACTTCTTTATTGGTGTATGATTTTCATATGTTAAAAATGTTTTATTCAGTGACTTTTGTAATTGGGAACACCCAAATAATCACCACCCAAGTCAAGATAAAAAACATTTCCACCATCCCAGAAAGCTCACTTTTGTCCCTTCTCAGGAAAAACCAAAAAATTGAATTCTAGATTAATTTTGCCTATTCTACAACTTAATATAAGTGGAATTATACAGCATGTACTCTTTTGTGCCTGGCTTCTTTCATTTAGCTTAATGCTTTGCTCTGTGTAGCAATTATATTTTTTGTTGCCAAGTAATATTCCACTGAATGACTATATCTTGATTTTTCACCCATTGTTCTATTGACAGACATTTGGGTTGCTTCCAGATTGGGACTATTATAAATAGACTGTTAAGAACCTTCCTTTTAAGGACTTACGTTTTTATTTCTCATGGAGTGGAATCCTGGGTCACAGAGTAAATCTGTATTTAATCTTTAAAAATAAATCAACCAAGTGGTTTCAAAAATGGTTGTACTATTTAATACTCACCAGTAATGAGTTTCTATTGCACCACATATTCACCAGCATTTGGTGTTGTCAGGCTGTTATTTGGGTTTTTTTTTTTCCTATTCTAATGTATATGAAATGGTATCACAGCGGGGTGGAGGGACATATGGTGATGGAAGGAGACTTGAATTGTATATCTGAAACCTATTGGGTTAGCCAAAAAGTTTGGTTTTTCCCTGTAAAATGGCTCTCTCTAGTAGGGCTTAGTTATGAATTTGCGAATGTTTGTGTAGCCATTTTAATATTGAAGACAGAAGAAAATACACAAATTTTTGGCATACTATGCTTTATTATTTCAAGAAACTGATATGCAAAAAAAGGTTTGTGTAGTGTATGGAGAAGGTGCTGTGACTGATCAAACATGTCAAAGTGGTTTGAGAAGTTTTGTGCTGGAGATTTATCATTGATGGTACTCTATGGCCAGGTAGACCAGTTGAAGTTGATAACACTCAAATTGAGACATTGAGAATGAATGTTCCACCATGAGGGAGATAGCCGACATACTCAGAATGTCCATATTAATTAAGTTATTGGTGAAAATGAAAAATAGGTCTTTTATTTTATGGAAAACATTAAATGGACTTTTTTGCCAACCCAGTATATAATTTTATTAACCAATATGATCCCAATGAATTCAAGAAAAAGGAAATGCTATCTCATTGTTTTAATTTGATTATGCCAAGAATCAATCAATACATAATTTTCATGCATTTATTGACCAGTTGTATATCTTTTCTTAAATGTGTCCAATACTTACACCAATTTTTAATTTGAATTGCTTATCTTTTTAAGTTTGACTTACAAAAGTTCTATATACTGGATACAAATTCAATGGCTGAAATATGTAGTGCACATACTTCTCAATGTACAGCTTATCTGTTCATTTACTTAATGTATCTTTAACAGAGGCCATTATCTTTTTTTTAAATAATTACCATCTTTTGCAGTTTATTCAAGAAACTTTCTTTTAGGAACTTTATTGGTCTAGGTCTTACAATTAAGTTTTGATTGACCTCTATTTTTTATTTGAAAAGAGGTAATGATTGAAGTCAATATTTTTTTTCATGTTAATATCTGATTGGTTTTGTCCATATAAATACCTGTTTCAACACTTACTTGTTTTCATATGTAGATTTTGAGGTCCTTTAATCTTGCTCTACACTTCTTTTAATAGGCTTTTTGATTTCATGGGGCTTTTTTAAATGTATAGCCATGTCATTTCCTGTGTATAGATTTGTGAGACCACTGCAGTCAATATACAGAACAGTTCCATCACAGGGATCCCTCATTTCACCCTTTTATAGCCACAGGAAGTGCCTTTTCTCCACCCCCGCCCTAATTCCTGGCAACTGCTAATATGTTCTCCATTTCTAAGATTTAGTCATTGAAAGGACGTTATATAAATGGAAACAAATATTAAGTAAACTTTTGAATTTTTTTCACTCAGTGTAATTCCTCTGAGATCCATCCAAGTTGTAGTTTGTTTCTTTCAGTTGTTGAGTAGTATTTTATTTAACCATTTATTTGGATTGTTTCTACTTTTGGGCTATTATAAAGAAAGCTCCTGTGAACATTCATGTACAGATTTTCACCTAGATATAAATTTTTATTTCTCTGGAGTAAAGACCTAGAAGTGTAATTGCTGGGTCATATGGTTAGCACATTGAGTTTTAGTAAAAAACTTCTATTATCCTTTCCAAAATGACTCTGCAATTTTACATTTCTACCGCAGTTGTATGAGTGATTTGGTTTCTCTGCATCCTCATCAGCATTTGCTTTATTAGTATTTTTATTTTTAAAATTCTAATAGTGTACCTACTATGATTTTAATTTGCATTTTTCTAATGACTAATTTCTCTTCAAGAAATGTTTGTTTATATCTTTTACTATAAATGACTTTTTATGATGGCCTATATCATGTTTATCTTCATTTTAGTAAATTGTTTCATGTTCGACCTGTAACCCAAGGAGATGTGTACAGAGCTGAAACTGAAGAAATTCCTAAAATATTTCAGGTAAAAATCTGAAATTATAATTTTAGAAAATGTTCTTCTACTTAAGTACTAAGTATATTTTGTGAAGTAAACATATATATAACAATGCGTTATACATTTGAAATCTGTAGGTACAATACAAATCTTGTTTATCTTCTCTCTTTTGCCATTCCTGAATATAGATACTATATGCAAATGAAGGTGAATGTAGAAAAGATGTAGAGATGGAACCAGTACAACAAGCTGAAAAAACTAATTTTCAAAATCACAAAGGCCATGAGTTCATCCCTACACTCTACCACTTTCCTGCCAACTGTGAGGCCTGTGCCAAGCCTCTCTGGCATGTTTTTAAGCCACCCCCTGCCCTAGAATGTCGAAGATGCCATGTGAAGTGCCACAGAGATCACTTAGATAAGAAAGAGGACTTAATTTCTCCATGTAAAGGTAAGGCATGACAATTGTTACAAGTTAGAGAATTATGTCCCAGTAACTTTCAAGTGTAGCATTTTCTATCCCAAATTAAGGAGGTTATAAAAATATTTTGACACTGGTAGAGCAACATACAGCTATCATTTTATTTGTAGATTTAACTTTGTACGTAATGTCTTTAAAGAGAATCACCCCTTATATATTAAAAAAATAAAAGTATCACTGAGAAATTCTAAGTTGGAGAAAAGAACTATAGTTGAATTCCACTATAGTTCCCCCTTGAGTTTTTACCTCTGGTTTGTTTGCTTTTTCATCTAGTTTTTACTGCCTGAACCAGCATGCTGTATCAGAGATAAAATGTCTAGTTTAGGAGAGGTACTAGAGGGAAAGAATACAGGCTATGGCTATTTTAAGAGAAGAAACTGTGTTCTAAAAATACATTTATTTGTTTCACTTCTCCATTTTTTGCATTTCTGATTTACTTTCTTTTTAGTTTATAGCTAATGTTTTCTTTTTAAATTTTCAGCCTTAACTAAAATAAGGAGAAAAGGATATTTTCTAAGTTGAATTAAGCATAGTGAATCTTTTTAAATTTTAAGAACATTTTAAGAACTTTTTGATTTTATATGACTTGAATTGTACTCTTTTTCTCTTAACATAGTAAGTTATGACGTAACATCAGCAAGAGATATGCTGTTGTTAGCATGTTCTCAGGATGAACAAAAAAAGTGGGTAACTCACTTAGTAAAGAAGATCCCTAAGAATCCACCATCTGGTTTTGTTCGAGCATCCCCTCGAACACTTTCTACAAGATCCACTGCTAATCAGTCTTTCCGGAAAGTGGTCAAAAATACATCTGGAAAAGCTAGGTAAGGATTGAAATATTACTCTTTTGGAGAGTAGGATGATAGCTCATTCGGGGGTGAAGGGATTAAGCAAAAAGGAAAAAGGACTCACGGACATGGAAAACAGTGTGGTGATTGCTGAGGGAAAGGAGTATAAGGAGGCTAAAAGGTAATGGAAAAAAATAAAATGAAGATTAAATAAAATACAAAAAAAATAATGCGAAACTGATTGAATAACACCTATTAAAATTCAAATCTAATTGTTCTTTTCCCCAAAGGGAGCATTGTTTGTAGCTAGGTATTTATTTATATATGACTTGAAATGACTTTATAAATTAGTATAATTGGTTCCTATGAGAAGTTAATAATATTTATAAATATGTTTATTTAGTTCCATGTTAAATTTTGTCATTGGTTGGTATACATGACATATATTTAGCTCTTGAACATTTTTTAAATCTTGTGGCTTACTCCTTTTATGATGTAAATGGATTTATATAAAATTTTGCTCATCTTATTTTTATGTTGGCATAGTGTTTTTTAAATAAAAATTATTTGGTATTATTAGCGACTGTTGTGTTACAAATAAATTTCCTAGTTATGTGTCCTTTTTAGGGGAGGGGTTAACTGATTTTGATGGCGTTTTTTCAAACATATTTATATCTGCAAGAAACAACTGTAGGACATAACCGTTTCTCTTCATTTTTATTTAAAAATTTGTACTAACTTTAGAGAGGGGGTGGAGAGAGATATCGGTTCATTATTCCACTTATTATTTATTCATTTATTGGTTAATTTTTATATGTGCCATGAGCAGGTATTGAATCTATAACCTTGGTATATTTAGGGATAATTTCCTAACCAACTGTGCTAACCAGCCAGGGTCTAACTCCTTTCTTAAAGAGAGGTTATGATAGATAACTCATTGAGTTCTCATTTTGAAGTAGACAACTTACACAGTAATCACATAGCTAACTTGTGGTGTAGACAGGATCAGATCCCATTTTTATCTAATTATAAAGTCTTTGGTTTTTCTCCTCTACCAAATAGCAACTTTCCCTGGAGTGTAATCCCTGTATTAGGAGAGGCATTGGATTCTAGCAGCTGAGATCTGTTTGCCTCTCTGCTACTCTCATCCAAGTCTTCCGAGCAGACTTAAGACTATCTTTAATTCATCCCATTTCTTCACTCCCTGTGGTCAATAACCAAGCCTAATTCTTAGAAGAGTCATACCCATTTTTCTTTCTGTACTCTTTAGCTGCCATACTACTCCAGTGCATTATTGCTTCACTGATGACTTATCTCTGTAGAATCCTATATCAGTCCCCTCCAGTATAGGATAAAAGCTGGATACAAAATTGTTTAAAATTGGCCCAAAATAAATAAAAAATAATTTTAAATGGATTATTATAGCTTTGTAAAATATGTTTGAAGTGTGTGTTTTTTCATATTCTTGTTCAAATTTTGTTAATTATTTGGTATAAAGATAATATAATTTAGTTTTCCCTACAACTGAGTGCATTTTTAAAATTACAATATTTTTCTCTTTTTCCCACCAACAGTTAACCACGTGACCTAGCACCTTGTGGAATCATGCGGGATGCTACCTGATAAACCAGGCTTCTTTAACCATGCAGGGCAAACAGGCTGTTCCTTTGACATAATATCACAGGCTTCAGGGTTAAAATTGCTGTTATTCTGTCATTGCTTTGGCACAAAAGCACATCAAGGGGTTTGTGTTTTTTTGTTTGTTTTGTTTTGCAAGTTTGCCTACAGGTAGATTAGATTAATTATTACTATGTAATGCAAAGTACAATTGGGGAAAAGCTTAGCTAGATACATATTTTTGAAAAGGTGCTGCCTTTTGAATTTCTAAGAAAATGCCTGTCAATCATGATAGAATACAATTTTCTCATATGAGTGAGAGGAAGGAACTTTCACTTTTAAGTGGAATGGCCATCACTATCAAGATCAGCTCATGGAAGGAGTAAAGAAAATATCTCAAAATGAGACAACTGCAATTTTTTAAAATGACTTCAGTTTTTGTGCTCTTGCAAGACTATATGAAACTCTTAAGAAAGTAGTGACATCACTTGACTTCAGTGCCCACACTGTGGAATTTAAAAGCCTTGCTGTTGATTGCCCATGGTGGACTTGATGGAGAATAAATATTTTGCATTATGCTTTACAAAATACTGTATCTGTTTCAGCAAGTTTGTAGATTGGGGAATGGGAAAAGGCAAAAAAAAAAAAAAAAAAAATACATTTAATCTATGCATTTTTGCCAAGCCATATTGACCTATTTTACTACTAGAGACATTAGGAACTAACTGTACAAAAGAACCAAGTTTAAAAACATTTTGTGGGGTACATCATTTCTGTAATTGTATAATGTTATTTCTTTGTGGTTTTAAGTGATAAAGACATTAAGTTAACAAACATATAAGAAATATATGCACTGTTTGAAATGTAAATTATTCTTAGAACACTTCAATGAGCGTTGCATTGAGCTTTTAGTGCCTTAATTTGAGAGAATTATTTTACTGCCATGACTAAATATAGATGTTTCAAAAAACATATTTTCAAAGAAGTATGTGTGTCAGTGGGTTTTCATTGATAATTGGTTTAATTTTAAATATTTAGAGGTTTGTTGGACTTTCATAAATTAAGTACAATCTTTGCATCAAACTACCTTCTAAAATAATGAATGACTTTATAAAACTGCAAAACTTGTCAAAGATTGCACCAATATAAAATAAATTTATGGCAATACATCTGTGATGTTTTCCAGTTAACATAGGAATTACCAGATAAATACTGTTAAACTCTTGTCCAATAACAAGAGTAGATTTGTATGGGCAGTATGATTTATTGTTTATTTTTTTAACCAAATACCTCCTCAGTAATTTATAATGGCTTTGCAGTAATGTATCAAATAAGAAGCACTGGAAAACTGATTTGTCTCTAGGATGATATGCATGTTTCAAGTGGTATTGAAAACCGCACTGATGGATATGTAATAATAAACATATCTGTTATTAATATGCTAAAGACTCTGTGCTCATTTAATGAGAAATAAAAGTAATTTATGGATGGATAACTTTAATGATGACTGCTATGGTGTTTTCTCCTGGCTGAAATGAATAGAAATCATGCTATAAATTAGCTTCTGTGTACAAATGTTTGTTGAATTCCATGATTACATTAAAGTGAATTTTTAAAAGATAAGCAATGGTTTGGACTCTGAACGAAGAATGGCTACAGCTGAAATGAAAAGTTAACTAATATCTGCTGGGAAACAATTTTCCATGAATTTCTTGCATTTCTCACATCTTGTGAGAAGAAGCCCTGACAACCTTTCTTCCAAACTCTTTCCCAAGACTTGTATCGTAAACAGACTTGGAAAATACTGTGACTCTTGGAGAGGATAGGTATGTCTACTGTCCAGTATCATAAAGATAATGTTCCCTCTGTGGCAAAAGTTGGCAGATTTGCTTGAACTTACTATAAAAGATTTAGGTACCCTAAACTTGGGGTTCCTCAGCTGTGATGCAAAACCACTGTATGCCCAAGCATCCATCTGAACTACTCTCCCTGAGCATCACTCCCATGGACTTGGGGGCCAAGAATCTCACATCTTTTGCCAGGATCCAGGAAATGCTGGTAGACTAACTTTTCTTGCGAGTAAAGTCTCAGACTTTTTCTTTTTTTAACTTAATTGTTCTTTTTATTTTATTGTTTAATTACACTTGTCCAATTTTTCCCCCATTGCTCTCTCCTGCCCTCCCCAAGCCGATGCCCAGCAAGACCTGTACGTGCTGTCCATGTCCATGGGTCCTTTATACTTGTTCCTTGACTAGACCCTTTCCCTTCTTTCCCCCGTTATCCCCTTTCTCCCTCCCCTCCGGGAATCTCAGACACTTCACTGTTCTTGACAGTGTCTTTAAAACCATCTTCTCAGAACCACCACCATTACCTAATATATTAATGTATAAGGCCCAGTAAAAGTGCAGAGAACAGAGTTAATTCTAATTAAGCAAAAAAGGATTTTTCTTAAACTATTAACCGGAGCATAGAATGGTTGAGAATTGACAGAGCTTTGAGGAATGACTCCAAATGCCACAATGCATGACCAAGTCAGTCAAGAGAGTTGGTTCTCAGGAAACCACTAAATACCAAAGTGTACTGTCAGGAGAGTGCTATGATAAGTCACACTACTGCTGGTTCGTTACAACATTTTGCCATACCTGCTACACTTCACACCAAGTTACATGCTTTGTACCATTCCTTTTGCGACTTAGGAACCTCATGTCTAGACACTGGTTCTCTGTCACCACTGCCTTAGAAAAACTACTTTCATGATGATGCTGGCTAGCATTAGTGCAGCCCCCATCTCACGCCTTCTTGGCTGAAACTAAATCACATTCAGAACTCTAGGCTAAAGTCTAGGGAACATAGCTTTTAGCTTTCTATCTACTTTTCAGGAAGACTCACGTAAAATGTGGGATAGAGGTTCATCATCAAGCCTGCTCATCCACCACACCTAAAAGCTTCAACTGTGACCAAGGGCTCTGATCTGGAAAGAAAATAGCCACTCTCATTGTCATAGGCTCAAATTAATTGTGAGTCACTTAGTATTTGGAATTTCTGCCTAAAATAACTTACCTACTTTTTTTTTTTTTTTTTAAGATTTATTATTTTTAGAGAGAGGTATAGGGAGGGAGGGAGAGAGACATCAATGTATGGTTGCCTTTCACCTGCCTTCAGCTACAGATCTTGCTGGAGACCTGGCTTGCAACCTGGTTATGTGCCCTGGCTGGGGAATTAAACCAGTGACCTTTGGGTTTGCAGGCCGGCACCTTATCCAATGTGCCACCAGCCAGGGCTCACTCGTACAAGTAAAAAAAATAAGTGAAAGAACTTAAACATGGCAACCAAACTACTTCTTAAAATGTTTCCATATTCTTTTCCTATTGCTAGATATTTTATAATAACCAAATTTAGTAATCACATTAATCAAATCATTGGGTTTTACCAGGTTGCTAGTTTTAAGGTTCCAGTTTTTGTTTTTTATTTTCTAACACTTCCACAATTCTTCCTGCTCAGAAAGAAAGCACAACTACAGGCTTACTACGGAGATTCTGTGATTGCAGAATACCACTATAAATTGAGTTACATTAATTTTTTTGTTTCTCAGTAGATATAAAAGTTAAACTAAATCTATAAAAAGTACATATTTTAATTTAAAAATCTATTGTTGCTAGAAAATGCTAATCAATACAACAATAAAATTAAAAAAAAAAAAAAAAAGATAAGAAAATGCTAATCATCACCTGAGCCTTGTGTGAGTCACCATGGTTTTGCTGGTGGAGAGTCTCCTCAGTGTCAATGGCTGTTGACTGATTGGGGCAATGGTTGCTGAAGGTTGAGGGGTTGTGGCCATTATTTAAAATAAAACAAGATTGGTGAATCGATTACCTCTTCCCTTCATGAATGATTTTTCTGTAGCTTGTGATGGTGTCTGATAACAGTTTACCTATAAAACATTAAAAACTGGAGTCCTCTCAAACCCTGCTACTTTATCAACTGGATTTATGCCTTTGTTGTCTTTCAGCAATTTTACAGTATCTGCATTAGGAGGTAGATTCCATCGCAAGAAACCATTTTCTTTATTCATTTATAAGAAGCACCTCTTTAGTCATTCAAGTTTTATCATGAGATTGAAGCAATTCAGTCACATTTCTAAAGCTCTGCTTCTAATTCTAGCTATCTTATTTCTACCACATCTGTAGTTACTTTCAACTGAAGTCTGATCTAATGTCCAATCTTATACATACAGGAGGCAACCAATCAATACATCTTCCTTGCATTGATGTTTCTCTCCCTGTCTAAAAACAGTGAAAAAAGTGTCCTCGGGTGAAGATTTGAAAAAACGTATTTTCATCTATAGTATAAGTCCTCCAACTTTATAGTTCTTATTATTGACTTAGCTGTTCTTTGCCTTCTGCATTCCTATGTAAATTCTTGAAACATGTTACCTTCCACTGGGGAAAAAATGCTGGGCTTCTAATTGGGACTGTGTTCAAATTGTAGCTCAATCTGAGGAGAATTAACATCTTTATAGTTTCGATTTTCGTGTATGGAAAGCCACTGAACAGAAATAAAATTGACATATTTGTAAATAATGTATATATAGAAGTCTAAAAGCATGAAGTGTTATAATAAAGTTACGGCCCTGGCTGGTTTACCTCAATGCATTGAGTGCAGGCCTGTGAATTGGTCACTGGTCCAATTCGCAATCAGGGCACATGCTTAGATTGCAGGCCTGGTTCCCAAGTTGGGGGTATGCGAGGGGCAACCAATCAATATATTTCTCACACTGATGTTGCTCTCCTACCCTTCCTTCCCTACTCTAAAAGTAAATAAGTGAAATTTTTCAAAAGTGAAATATTCAGAAAAGTTAAAGACCAAAGTAATTAAATAACTTTTAAAGTAGAGCATTTCATATATAATAACTTAAATAAATGATAGCATTCTAAGGATCTAATGAGATTTTTCTTTCAATTTAATTTTATCGTTGTTGTATTACATTCATCCCATATCCACCCCCTGCTCTCCCCTTCCCTACCCTCCTTTTCCCCCTACCCTCACAGTCCGTCCCACTTGTCCATGTCCATGGGTTTCCATGCTAGTTCCTTGACTAAACTACTCCCCTTCTTTGCCTCCTTCTCCCCTCTCACCCTTCCCTCTGCACACTGAAGATCTGTTCCTTGTATTCATGTTTCTGGTTCTGTTTTGCTTGTTTTTGTTCATTAGTATCCTATAATGAGTGAGATCATATGGTATTTGTCTTTCACTGACTGGCTTATTTCACTAAGCATAATACTCTCCAGTTTCATCCATGTTGTCGCAAAAAAGGTAGGAGCTTCTTTCTGCTATGTAGTATTCCATTGTGTAAATATACCAAAGTTTTTTGATCCAATCATCCACTGGTGGGCACGTAGGCTGTTTCCAGCACTTGGCTATTGTAAATAGCGCTGCTATGAACATAGGGGTACCTAAGTTTTTATGAATTGGAGTTTCATGGTTCTTCAGATATAATCCTAGTAGTGGAATTGCTGGATCAAAAGGCAGTTCCATTTTTAGTTTTTTGAGGAAATTCCATACAGTTTTCCGTAGTGGCTGCACCAGTCTGCATTCCCACCAACAGTGCACCAGAGTTCCCTTTTTTCTACATCCTTGCCAGCACTTGTTTGTTGATTTGTTGATGATTGCCATTCTGATGTGTGTGAGGTGGTATCTTATTGTGGTTTTAATTTGCATCTCTCTGATGGCTAGTGATGTTGAGCATTCTTACATGTGCCTTTCGGCCTTTTGTATGTCCTCAGAGAGGTGTCTATTCAGGTCCTTTGCCCATTTTTTAATCGGGCTGTCTCCCTGGTGTTGAGTCGCTTAAGTTCTTTATATATTTTGGAGATCAACCCTTGTGTGAGGTTTCATTGGCAAATATGTTTCCCCATACAGTTGGTTCCCTTTTCATTTTGCTGGTGTTTTCTTTAGCTGAACAGAAACTTTGCAGTTTGATATAGTCCCATTGGTTTATTTGTTCTTGTTTCCTTTGCCCTTGGAGAAGTATCAGTGAAAATATTTCAGTGTAGGATATTTGAAATTTTACTTCCTATGTCTTCCTCTAGGACTTTCATGGTGTTATGGCTTACGTTCAAGTCCTTTATCCATCTTAATTTTATTCTGGTGTATAGTGTAAGTTGGTGGTCTAGTTTTATTTTTTTGCATGCCATTGTCCAGTTTTCCCAACCACTTGTTGAAGAGGGTATTTTTACTTTATTTTATGTTACTTCCCCCTTCGTTAAATATTAGTTGACCATAGAGTCCTGGGTTTATTTCTGAGTGCCCTATTCTGTTCCACTGTAGTATTTTTTTCTATATCTGTAAACTATTTCATTGGTATTTTACTTGGGATTGTATTGAATCTATACATCAATTTGGGTAGTATGAACATTTTAATGATGTTATTAATTCTTCCCATCCATGAACATGGTATATGCTCCCATTTATTTGTATCTTTCTTAATTTCTTTCTTCAATGTTCTGTAGTTTTCTGAGTACAGGTCTTGTACCTCCTTGGTTAAGTTTATTCCTAAGTACTTTATTTTTCTTGTTGCTATGGTAAATGGGATTTGTTTTCTAGTTTCTATCTTTGATGTTTCATTATTGGTATACAAAAATGCTTTTGATTTTTACATATTGACTTTATATCCAGCTATTTTGCTAAATTTGCTTATTAGGTCAAGGAGGTTTTTGGTGGAGTCTATTGAGTTTTGTATGTACACTATCATGTGATCTACAAATAATGAGATTTACTTCTTCCTTTCCAATTTGGAGACATTTGATTCCTTTTTCTTGTCTGATAGCTATGGCTAGAACTTCCAAAACGATGTTGAACAAAAGTAGAAAGAGTGGACAGCCTTGTCTCCTTCCTGACCTTAGGGAGAAAGCTTTTAGTTTTTACACATTGAGTATGACATTGGCTGCAGGTTTCTCATATATGGCCTTTATTATGTTGAGGTATGCTCCATCTGTTCCCATTTTGCTTAGTGTTTTTATCATAAATGGTTGCTGTACTTTATCAAATGTCTTTTCAGCATCTATTAATATAATCACATGATTTTTGTTTTTCATTTTATTTATGTGGCATATTATGTTTATTGATTTGCAATTGTTGTACCATCCTTGCATCTCTAGGATGAATCCCACTTGATTATGGTGTATGATCTTTTTAATGTATTGGTCTATCTTTAAGAAATTTCTATGTGCATTTGAAAAGAATGTGTATTTCGCTTCTTTGGGATGAAAGGTTCTGTATATATCATTTCCTCTAGAATGTTGTTCAATAACACAATATTCTTGATGTTTTTTTGTTTGTTTGTTTGGAAAATCTATCCATTGTTGATAATGGGGTATTAAAATCCCCTAATATTAGTGTGTTGCTGTCCATATCCTTTTTGAAATTCTCCAATGATTTTCCTTATATATTTGGTGCTCCTATGTTGGATGTATATATGTTTCCTAGGGTTAATTTTTTTTTAATTAAAAATAATTTTTCTTTAAGATTTTACTTATTATTTCCAGAGAGAGAGGAGAGAGAGAGGCAGAGAGGGAGAGAAACATCAGTGTATGGTTGTCTTTCACCTGCCTCCAGCCATGGACCTGGCTTGAGACCTGGCTTGCAGCCTGGTTATATGCCCTGGCTGGGGAATCGAACCAGCAACCTTAGGGTTCGCAGGCCGATGCCTTATCCACTGTGTGGGTTATATGTTCTTGGTGAATTGTTCCCTTAAGTATTATGATATGTCCTTCTTTCTCTCTTTTTATGGCCTTCATTGTAAAATCTATTTTGTCTGAAATAAGTATTGCTACCCCAACCTTTTGTTCATGTCCATTTGCTTGATATATATTTTTCTATCCCTTCACTTTCAATCTGAGTTGTTGATGTTTTGTTCTGAGGTGGCTCTCTTGAAGATAGCATATATGTGGGTCATGTTTTCTTATTCATTCAGCTACTCTAGGTCTTTTGATTGGCACATTTAATCTGTTTACATTTAATGTTATTATCGATACTTATTCATTGCCATTTTTCCCCTTTGTACCTGTGTTCCTCTCTGTCACTGTCTGTTTCTTCCTCTTTTTAAAGCAGACCCTTTAGCATCCCTTGCAATGCTGGTTTGGTGGATATGTATTCTTTTAGCCTTCTTTTGTTTGGGAAACTCCTTATTTCTCCTTCCATTTTGAATGAGAGCCTTGCTGGGCAGAGTATTCTTGGTTGCAGGCCTTTGTTTTCCATTACTTGGAATATTTTTTGCCAGTCCCCTGGCTTCTATTGTTTCTGTTGAGTAATCATTTGATAACCTTATTGGAGCCCCTTTATATGTTATTTGCTGTTTCTCTCTTGATGCTTTTAGGATTCTCTCCTTATTTTTGACATTTGCCATTTTAATTATGATGTGCCTTGGATTAGGCCTGTTTGGGTTCATCTTCATGGGGACCCTCTGTGCTTCCTGAACTTGAGTAACATTTTCACTCAAGTTAGGGACATTTTTTATTATTACTTTTTTTAACAGGTTTTCCATTTCTTGTTTCTCTTCTCCTTCTGGTATCCCTATGATACAGATGTTATTGTGTTTCGTGTCATCCTGTAGCTCTCTTAAAACCTCTTTATTCTTTTTCAATCTTTTTTCATTCTGGTGCACTATCTTGGCATATTTTTCTACATTGTCCTCCAGTTCACTGATCTGATCCTCTGCTTCCTCTAGCCTGCTGGTAATTCTGCTGTATTCTCCAATTCAGATATTGTATTCTTCATTGCCTCCTGGCTCTTACTGATAATTTCTCTGTCCTTTTTAATGCTGATGTAGCTCTCAATAAGTTCCTTGTAGCTTCCCTGGCAGTTTTTATAGTTCCCTGGAGTTGCTTGTAATTCTCTTTGAGCTTGCTGAGCTCATTGAGCTCTATCGTGATTATTTTGAATTCCACATCTGATAGTTTGCTTGCCTCTGTTTCATTTAGCAATCTTTCTGGGGATTCCTCCTTTCCTTTCAGTGAAGGAGTGTTTCCTTTTCTCCCCATTTTAGGTTTCTTGCTTACTTTGCTTTATTGTTTGGCTTTTTTGAGTTCCTGTCTTTGTGATGGGACCCTCTGTCGCATAGAGGTGCACCCTCTTTACTTCCTGGGTTAACCTCAGATGAGGTCAGATCATTCCATAGTCTGGACCTAGTCCGCCTGTTGGAGCCAACCAGAGACCCACTGGTTTTGTCTGTGCACTTCAGTTTTTCATTTAGTTGATCTGTGCTCAGCTATTAGGTGTAGGTACTGCTGGGCAGGACCAATTAGCTCTGTTGTAAACCAATCAACCTGTGACAGTTACCACCTTAATCACCACTAAGGTGACTGGTGTGAAGACCAGTTAATTAAGTTGTGATCTAGACTAATCAGCTGCCAGGTTCAGGTCCCACTGGGCTAGACAGAAAGGTTCAATTGTAATCCAATGAATCTGTGATCAGCTGCCAAGCTCAGGTGTAGTTTGGTGGGACAGATTCAGTTGTAAATCAATGAATCTGTGATCAGCCACCAGGCTCAGGCGCCACTGGGCTAGATAGAAAGATCATTGTAATTCAATGAGTCTGGGATCAGCCACCAGACTAAGATGCTGCTGGGCAAGACCAACTCAGTTGCAAACCAATGAATCCATGATCAGCCACCAGGCTTACACGCCACTAGGCAGGACTGACTGCTTGACACAGCTATAAGTCAGAGAGTTTGTAATCAGCTGCCAGGCCCAGGTGCTGTTGTGCAAAAAATAGTGCTTCAGGTGCGAACTATTGAATCCCTGCTCAGCTGCCAGGCTTAGACACTGCTGGGCGGGGCAGATTGCTTCCAGAGGGCTATGAGGGCCCTCATAGGGAAGCCGCTTGGTGCAGCATATTCCACCTGAATTGTGGACCATGAGTCAGCAATGGGATCCCCGTGGTTGCTTCCCCACTTCTCTCCTCCAAGCCACCACTGCAAACTCTCCCCACGTGTATCCAGTCCTCTCTGCCCTCCCTCTGCTGGAGCCCAGGGTAGATGGGTGCCAATGTATTTTCATGTGGTCACCTAAGCAGTTCTCTGTCTCCAGCGCTCTCTCAGGCTAGTAAACCCCACAGCTTTCTTCCCTTCTCAGCTGGATGCTGCTCTGCTCTCTGCCGTGTTGCTGTAGCTGGGACACCCAGCTGGGGACCAGAACCCACCCTTCTCAGGTGGAGCCCCTGGCTCCGTCCCTTTGGCTACTGCCTCCGGTGGGGGCCCAGCCAGCCCCCTCGAGTTTCCGAGATTTCTACATGTCACATTGTGATGAAGCGTCCTCTTATGTCCGTGGTTGTAGGGCTGCTTTCCAGCTGGTGTTCTGTTGGTAATTCCAGCTGACTTTTTCCCAATTAAGTTGTAATTCCAGATGGGACCTGGGAGGAGATTAGTGTAGCTCCACTTACTCCGTCACCATCTTGGTCCCCCCAATGAGATTTTAGGCTTTCTTTTTAATCCACACTTGGAAATGTTCATCACAATTGTTCTTTATAATTTTTACTAAAATCCCTTTCTAGTTGAATAATATTTATGCATAAAGTTGTACTCAGTGCTGTAGGTATATTTTATTCCCACTCTTATGGTTGTAATGTTATTTTTAAAAACAGATCTATGCCTATTGCAATAAATGAAAGAATTGCAAAAGTACAAATGGTTCACTAAGGCTGCTCTGCCTAAACTATACCCTCTCCCTACCGATTCCTTAGTCATTAATACACAGTTTAGTGTGTCACCTAATAGATTATTTCCAAAGTATATATAACTTGACTTTTTGTGAAGGTAAGGAAAGGGTAATATTCCACTTCACACATTAAAAGCCTGAAATACTACGAGATGAAATATCTTCTCTGTTTTGTTGAATTTTAATGAATTGTTGTATGGCAACTAACGTAAGATATTTTTCCTGAGCTATCATTTTCCATGAAGTATTTTGAGATGTTAGAGATACAAGGGAAAAATGAAAATGTTTAGAAACATTATATAATTCAAAATTCTTAAGTAGAGTAATATTTATTGTGTAGTTCTATACATATGGTTCATTGTCATTTTTAATAAGTTGCTGCGTAAGATGATTTGGCCATTAATTTGAATAAAGTGGTTTATTTGCCTACATCACTGTCAGTTTAAATTAACATTTACTTGGAGTAGGCTGGTGTCTGCCCTGATCCAAGCCCACCATGTTGCATACTCAATAAACCATCTTGTTCATATTTGGCTGCTGACCTTCCCTACCTTAACTCCCTGAAACCTAAGACAACATTGCTGCTCCTGTGGAAGAAATCTACCTGCTATCTGTGCTCTTTCCCCACACTAGACCTCTAACAGACTCCACCTGAGAATCAGGACAGACCAACTGAGATTTTGGGGCTCCTGAGAATTTGGGTCTGTGCTGGAGACCCTAGTTAGATTGCTAGGCTGAGTTGCCTAGTCATCAATTATAATATATTTTTCTATAACAAAAACACAATTGGGAACTTCCAGCCAAGATGGAGGTATATGGTAAATAGACACACTGTATCTACCTCCACAACTAAGAAGGAATGCAACTACCTCAAAACTAGAGACAACCTGGGGAGTGCTTCCAGCACCAGACCAAACTGCTTAGCTCGTGGCTCCAAAGCCAGGGAAAAGAAAGCCTCACTGCTTCTGACTGTGAAAACCAGTGGTGATTGGGGCGGAGGAAGGAAACTGCCAATCTCTCAGCAGAGTCTGCATGTTCAGGGGTACCAATGGACCTAGAACATCTGCAAATTCACCCACTCTAGTAACCACAACCAGGGCTAGAGAGGCAGGAAACAACTGGAAGCGAGTACTGAGCAAGAAGCATTGTTTCCTCTCAGACCCCTCCGCCACAGTGTGGTGAAACAGGTCACTCTGCACTGACAAATAACCTAAGGCTCTGCCCCTTATAACAGGTGAGACAGCTCTACCTAAGATACAGAGGCAAACACAGTTGAGGAGTTGAAGTAGTATGGCTCAAAAATGGAAACCGATCAAGGTTCCAGTGGGAGAACTAAACAACGAGGAGTTAGCCAACCTAAGAAATGCAGAATTCAAAATGCTGGTGGTAAGGATGCTCATAGATTTGACAGATATGCTTGAGTACAGCAAACATAGAAGAGAAGAAGTGAAAACTACCCTAAGTGAAATGAAGGAACACACACACACCACACACACACACATATATGTATATATATATAATGATGAAGGGAAGCAAGCCAGGACTCAAACCAATTAATGATTTGGAACATAAGAAAAGAAGTAAACTGTCAGCCAGTACAGAATTAGGAAACAAGAACTGAAAAAAAAAATGAGAAGCTTAGGAATCTCTGGGATGACTTTAGACACGCCAACATTCAAATCATAGGAATGTCAGAAGGATAACGGAAGAGCAAGAAATTGAAAACTCATGTGAAAAAGTAATGAAGGAAAACCTCCCTAATTTGGGGAAGCACAGAGAGTCCCAAACAAGCTAGGCCCAAAAAGGTCCATGCCAAGACACATCATAATTAAAATGCCAAAAGTTAAAAATAGAGACATTCTTAATTTTTTATTTTAGTTTTTAAAAAAGATTTTATTATTTTTTAGAGAGAGGGGAAGGAAGAGAGGGAGAAAGACATCAGTGTATGGTTGCCTTTCACCTGCCTCTAGCTACGGACCTAATTGGAGACTTGGCTTGCAATTTGGTTGTGTGTGCCCTGGTTGGGAATCGAGCAAGCAACCTTTGGGTTTGTAGGCCAACGCCTTATCTGCTGTGCCACCAGCCAGGGCATAGTTTTTTGTGTGTTTTTTTAAAAATTTTATTTATTATTTTTAGAGAGAGGGGAAGGAAGAGAGCCAAAGAGGGAGAGAGACATCAATGTATGGTTGCCTTTCACCTGCCTCCAGCTGGAGACCTGGCTTGCAACCTGGTGCTTTTAGGATTTTAATTTAGAAAGCCTAGCCAACTGTTAATTTTATTTCAATACTCATGTGATATTTTTCCAAGGGGGTTATTTTCAAGATTATTAGACACTAATTGTACAAAAACTCCTTGGTTATAGGATAATCTCCATTATTGTCTGCAAAGCATTTTTATTTGCAAACTCAGGGTTTTTTTTTTCAGTATAGTCAGTTCTTATTTCAGAACATTGCACAGAAAAATGCTCACAATCAGTAATTCATCTTTTATAATGTCCCTTGAAGTAGTTATCTCTAGTTTTATTGGCCTCAAGTGTATTAATTACATGTGTTCAATATATTATTCTTTTAGAATCTTGAGTGTAATTACAATCCAATTTTACACACAATTACAAACATAATTTATTATAATTGCTTCAGGTACTACCTTATGTCTAGAGGGTATTTTAAACCTTTTTTCCAATTTCTCATGGAAGTTATATAACTACTTATTTTTTAAGTCTCTGGGGTTCACAACTTTCACCTAAGTATCAGCCTTACCTTTAAAAATCATTATTTCTTATTTCAACTGTAATTTCTTTCACATAAAATCACTTCAGGCTTGCAATAGCTTCCTGTTACTGAATTTTTATAGATGTGGCTCCTTTTTGCTTCTGGGACTATTTCAGCATATTTTTCTATCAAGTAATATAGTTAACACCTAATCAGTTTTAGAAAAATTTGGAGAAAAAACCCATTGTATGAATCTTTGCATTAATACAATGCTAGCCTCAGTCTTAGTGGTTATTACATTAACATTACTTCAACTTTATATGTAGAACAAATCAAGCCTTTATGAATGTGATTTAGAATCTTTAGGGTCTGCATAACCACCGTATTATAATTTTGCTCAATCACCATTACAGCGTTAGTCAGGAGAGGCTAAATTATGCTGTGGTATCAAACAACCCCCTAAATCTCAGTGGCCGATGGAAGCAAAGGTTTATTTCTCTCTCACACACTACATGGGTCATCAGCAGCTTTGCTCCACATGCTGTTCGCCCTGGGAACCTGGCCGATGGAGATGCCTCTGACTGGAAGATCACTGGTCATCATGGCAAAGGAGAGAAGATAGTGACTCAGGACCTAACTCAGCGCTTCTGTGCAGACATGACACATGTCTCTTCCACTCACATCTCAGTCAAAGCAAGTGGTCAGGCCAAGCCTGCCATCAAGGAAGTAAGAATACATAATATTCTGATAGACAAGGACAGGAAACATTTGGGAACAATAATGTATCTTACCACAATTATTTTCTTTTTCTTTGGCCGAGAAATCAAAGATTTCATACGTAATCATCTCAAATAAACACCCAGGTTTTACTGAAAGAAACTGGTTTGATTTACCTTCTTTATTTCCCCCTATTTAATGTAATCTTTCCCATTTTCCCCCTCCAAGCTAGATTTCTTAGGGTAACATTTTAATGTTGGAAATGACTTTAGAGGTGATCCAGCCCAACTACTTATCAATTGTATCAATACTCATGAAAAAAATTATAACATGCCCATGTTCTAAACTGCAACTAGACACAGAGCAGGACAGAACCCTGGTCTCTCAGCTCATAACTGAATACTGTTTCTACCACATAGAGCTTTGCTTCTAAAACTTTAATTTAAATGATCTGCTTTAAAAAAAACTTCATTTATTTACATTTAGAGGAGGGAGAAGAGAAGGAGAAAGAGGGAGAGAAACATCAATGTGTGGTTGTTTATTGCGTGCCCCCAACTGGGAACCTGGCCCGCAACCCAGGCACGTGCCCTGACCAGGAATCAAACCTGGGGCCGACGCTTTGGTGGGCCAGGGCTCAGTCCACAGAGTCACAGTGACCAAGACAAAATGATCTGCTTTTTAACAAATTTCAGTATATTTTATTATTCACTACATAAAATGTAATTTCAGAAAACATGTTTATGTGTGGGAAGAAAGGTGGAACTCATGTTAGAATACCATTTTTAAAACCTATGCTTTTATGTAAGAAATCCTTTAGTTGAAAATGGAAAACCCTGGTCCTTTTTGTAGTTCGTAAATGTGATGAGTGGGTGTTCATGCACGTGTGTGATATGTGCCTCCCTCCAACCTTGTTACGCTTTTGGCACATTACCCATCTGACGTGAAAAAGAAAAAATAGAAAATAGAAAACCCACCCCAAACTGGCTAAAGAAGAGGACGTTTATTGACTTGTGATTCATTAAAACATTTAGGGGGATAACTGGCTCAAATGATGTCAGTGATCCTTCTTATTTTCAGCTGTTTCCTCCTCTGGACTGGCCCTCTTTTCACAGTCGTCTCATGTTGTTGAAACACCAAGGTTACTTTCTTTTTCTTTTTAAGTATATTTTATTGATTATGCTGTAATAGCTCTTCAAGTTTAGCTATCTCAAACAAAAGCCTAATCATTCCAGGGACCTGGAAAAATCTCCTCATTGCTTGAGTCACATGTATGTCCAGGAATGCATCATTTGGGCAGAAAGAAGCAGTGTTCTGAATGATTCCACCAGGGTCATGTGAGGTCATGGCCACACAAAACACCTATGCTGAAGAGGAGGATGGGTTAGCTTGCAAAGGAAAAATTAGGCTGGTCTTTCTTTTCTTTTTTTTCTTTAAAGATTTTATTTCATTATTTTTAGAAAGAGGGGAAGGGCAGAGAGGGAGAGAGACATCAATGTATGGTTGATTTTCACCTGCCTCCAGCCACAGACCTGACTGGAGACCTGGCTTGCAACCTGGTTATGTGCCCTGGCTGGGGAATCAAACCTGCGACCTTTGGGTTTGTAGGCCGGCACCTTACCCACTGTGCTACCAGCCAGGGCGGGCTGCTCTTTCAAAAAAAGACAAGAGCCCTGGCTGGTAGCACAGTGGTTAAGGTGCCGGCCTGTGAGATACAAGCTATCTCACAGTAGATTTGTTAAAAAAGAATAAAGTAAAAATCTAGACTTTTAGATGCACTAATCAATAAAATGAACTTCAGGGGGTGTGTGATACTTAAAATAGAAAAGAAAACACGAATGAAATAAAAGTAGTTGCACGTTGTTTCTTGAAAATACTAGCACCTTAGAAGTTTTCAAGTATCTCGGCCTTTCATTTCAAACTAGTCTAGAGGAGCAGAGACATTTTTGCCCTGGGATAATGAAATGTTTCTTCTATAGTCACTTGAATTATTTTCCAGAACCAAGTAAATGGCCTCCACCTCAATATAAGAGTTGTGAAAGCAAATATCAATTTCAGAAATTTAGTAGATGCCTTTTCACATTTAAAAAATCAAGTTGATCTAGCCTGGTTGGTGTGGCTCAGTTGGTTGGAGCATTGTTCAGTAAACAAAAAGGTCACCAGTTCAATTCCTAGTCAGGGCACATACCTGGATTGGAGGCTTGGTCCCCAGTCAGGGCCTCTGTGGGAGGCAACTGATTGATATTTCTCTCTCACATCAATGTCTCTGTCATCAGGCGAAGATAAATAAAAAATCAAGTTGACTTATATAATCTAACTTAAATAAATAAATATGAATGGGCACTAGCTTTAAATAATTTAAAGGAATATCCTTGAGTTAAACCTTATCAAAATAGTTCACTTATTACTGTAGTAACAGGAATACCTGTTAAAATTGTTTATGTAATTAAAGGTGAGTAATAAAGGAGCAGGATCTGGGGTTGAAGTGGGGAAGTGATTGAAGAATCTCATTCCATAGTAATGGTACTGTTAGACTTGCCTAATGTCAATATTTTTTAATGCAACATGTTTTCGACCAATTACATGTTTTTGTACATAGTGCTAATGAAGCTTTAGAGTCATTTTAGTCTCTTTTGATGGCAAGGCCAAGGACACTATAGTGGTCATTTATGGTTTTGCCATCCAACATGTTTTCCTTTCTTCTTGTTTCAGCACCCCAGTTTTGGGATACAGGGGTAGGAGGAACTTCCCTTCTGCTATTGTGTTTTGTTTTTACAGTTGGTCAAGGTGACTCCTCTAATGAAGCAGTGTAATGATGTTTGTTATACCAATTGTGATGGTTAATTTTACATGTAAGCTTAACTGAGCCATAGGATGCCTGGACATTTGGCCAAACATTATTCTGTGAGGATGTTTCTGCCTGAGATCAATATTTGAATAAATAGAATGAGAAAAGAGGGTTTCCCTCTCTAATGTGTGTGGGCCTCATGCAATCAATTGAAGACCTGAACAGAACAAAAAGGCTGGGTAAAGGCAACTCCTTCTTTCTGGCTACATAAGCAGAGACATTGGTCTTTTCTGGCCTTCAAACTCAGATGGAAATATCAGGTCTCTTCCGGTCACAAGTGTGCTAACTTTGGGACTAAAAATTATGTCATTGGCTCTCCTGAGCCTCCAACTTACTGGCTGTAGATCTTGGGAATTCTCAGCCTCCATAATTGCACGAGCAAATTTCTTCCATAAGAAACACAGGAGACAGAGAAAATCAATTTAAGTGTTGCCACAAAGAAGTAAATCAACAACTCCACAATACAGGACATTTTATAGTATAGAACAAGTTACCTGGCTTTTCTAAAAGTCAATGGCATGAAAATAAAGGAAGGAAGAAAAAGAAGCTGCTTTATTTTAAAAGACTTAGAAGTTATAACAACTCAGTGCAATATATGAATCTGGATCCAGATTCTAGGAAAAACAAAACAAAACAGACAAATAAAAGTAAAACAGTGGCAACGGAACACATTTTAAAGACCATTGTGAAAATTTTATTGTGGTTCCCATTTTAGTTGATTCCAAGAAATTATTGTCATTGTGTTAGATTTGATAATGACCTTGTGGTTTATTTATTAAGATTTTATTAATAACTTTTAGAGAAAGGGGAAGGAAGGGAGGCAGAGAGGGAGAGAAACATTAATGTATGGTTGCCTTTCACTTGCCTCCAGCTTACAGACCTGGCTGGAGACCTGGTTTGCAGCCTGGTTATGTGCCCTGGCTGGGAATTGAACCAGCGACCTTTGGGTTTACAGGCCGGCACCTTTCCACTGAGCCACCAGCCAGGGTGACCTTGTGGTATATGAAATAATTCATATAGTTTCAGAGATACTTAACTGAGTCTCTTAAGTAAAGAAAGAAAGAGGAAAAGAGGCAGATGAGGCAATTAGGCATACCTTGAATTTTTGTTAAATCTGGACACTAGTAATATATGCTTTCACTGTACTAGTTCCAAAAGAGATTAGATAATATTAAAAAATGTAAGTCTTTAGTTCAAATGTTTACCCCTAGTAATGAGAAGGATAAATCAAAAGAAATATATACTCAGACATATAACAATGAAACTGCATAATATTATGAACAAGAGAATTTCGAGTTACTAGAGAGAAAAAAAATTACTCACAAAGTAATAACAGTTTAATTGAAAAATTAAGTCTTATCAGCAATACTATATAATAGAAGACAATAAAAGAATACCTTCAAAGTGCTAAGGGAAAATTACTGTTAATTTGCTAATACCAATTCAGCTAAGCTATTATTAAGAATACAATTAAAATAAAGCTATTTGCAGCCAAATATAGAATAAGGTAGTCTACAATTCTCAGAAACTCACTAAAAAAATAAGTTAAAAGTTATGCAGCATTTAAGTAAGAGAGTTTATCACCTAGGTAGTGATAGTAGAGGTTATATAGTTTAGTGGAGACTGAAAGGATTATTAATATAGTTGATAGTAATAGTATGATGAGAAATTTATTCATCTGGGCAGTATCATCTTGAGCAGACTATCATTGCCATCATGTCATTTTTATTCCTTCCCCTTCTGGAGCTAACCCAATTTTTTGTCCATTTTTAAATTGATATTATAATACAGGGTGGGGTAAAAGCAGCTTTACAGTTGTTTGTATGGGAAAATAATTTAATAATTAGTAAATAATAATTACAAAAGTAAACTCTATGTTTTGTGTACTCACAACTGTAAACCTACTTTTGCCCCACCCTGTATTCTCAGTTTCTGTTGTTGATAATCTTTTACTACATAAGAGTGTTGGTATAGCTGAAAGATATAGAAAGAGAGAAAGGGGAAGGGGAAGCTAGAAATTCTACTTTCCTTATCTAAATAGTTGCAGTCAAGAAATAGTCTAAGTTCTTATGGAACAAGAAATGGAGGTTTTATGTTAAAATTTTAAAGTAACCAATAAAAGAACCAAAACATTAGATTATAAAAGTTGGGAGAAGTAGAAAGTGGAATGGGAGGAAGATATAATAAGCTACCTCCTCATATTTTACAGTGGGGAGTCAATAAATATTGTATAAACCTGATAATTTAACAAATAGGGTTATAAGAATATAATTTAGAATTATGAAGACCATCAGGAGTCCTAAAATCACTAAGAGTTCCAGTCAGTTGCTTGTGAGAAGTGGAAATTGGGCAGGGGGATAGACTTTTGTTTTTCTTTAAGTATTTTCCTGTTACTTTTTGAATTTTAAACTTTGTATTAAACATGTATTACTTTACTAATTTAAAAAGTAGAGAACATTAAAATGGCCCTTCTGCCTTGACTCACAAGGATCCCTATAAGAGAACTTTTGACTTTGGTTAGATCTTTGCCTTGGAATGAGAGATCATCTGGGAAAGTCTAGCACATGAAAATATCAATATTACTTTTCCTGTTTGTGATGTCCAGTGACTTTAAGAAGATTAAAAAACCCCAAATGTCCTATCCTGGCACTCAGGCTTTTTATAATCAAGTCCCACATTAGCTACCCTGCATTATCTATTGCCACAGCCCTGCACATGTCCTCTAACTCTATTCCTATCTTTCACATGCATAGTTATTACTTTAATATTTTTCTACATTTTCTGATAAACTATGAGTTTCTGCAATGCAGGGTCTGTGAATAGACAATAAATAATTGTTGAGTTAATATATTTGATTACTATGAAGCTTTGCTTTTACTGTCTCTCTAGAGCCCTCCAGCCCCCATTGCCTCCCACTTGCATCAATTTCTTAGTCTTCTCTGAATTGCCATAACCCACACCAGCAATCCATTATTCAGCAAAGATATAGGGTGCTTATTTCATGCTGGGCCTGTGCAGGCCTAGAGGATACAGAAGTGAACAAGAAAGATGTAGTTGCTGTCCAGATAGGAAGCAAATAATCCACAGCGATCTAATTAAAATTATGAAAGTTCTTTAGAATACAACATGGTCCTGAACTGTCTAATTGAATTAATCATCAAATATTTCTGAAGGAGTTGAGGTCCAAAGAAATTTTCATAGTCTAGATGAAAAAATAAAATATACACATTCTGTAAAAAAGACAGGAAATATTAGATATTAAATTGCCAAAAAAACCCAATTACTTAAAGAGACAGAAAATTTTGTTCTTTGTAAGGCTTGTGAATGTATCATGGAGATGAGATGTAAATGAGAGAAAATGGGGAGGGAAAACTTGATTCTAAGGTAGGGGTGGACATCAAAAATGGAAGGCAAAAGGCACAGTAATTCAAGCATCATTGAGTTTAACTGAAGCAGAAGGTAGCACAGGGAAATATTGGGCCAGAACAGTTTATTTGTGCCCAGATGTGGAGATTTTTGTTTCTGAAGAAAACAAAAGGTGAGAATTACAAATCACTTCCTTATTCTGTTTTGGGTTCATAAATTAAAAGTTCTGGAATTGAAGTTAGCCTAGAAGGTAGATATATAAACATATTAGTGTACCTGGTATTTCTACTGTTCTAGATCAGCTCTATTTGGTCATTATTCCTGATGTACTTGTACTCAACCAGCTAATTAAATTAGTTTTCCACCAAACTCCATCATTTCCCCCTTGTAAAACAATAGAATTTAAGCTTGAACCTCTCTGCCCTGCCCATTTCCCAGACTCCCATGCAGCTAAACCAGGCACTATTTTCACCAGTGAAATTTGAATGGAAGAGATTTGTGCACCTGCTTCCTGCTTTTTTTGCTTACAAGGAAATTGCTACCTTATACTTTTTCCCCTTTAATTTCTTCTTCTTGGGGGTTAAAACCTAGTCCTGCAGCCTCTTTATTATAGCAGATCTCCCATATTGGGCAGCCCATACCCCATACCCCAATGTATCTGAGTGGGAGGCAGAGTCAGACATTCCTCTCCTCATTGTTGGCTCTTTACACATGCTTACTTGGGACATGGAATCTTGAAGGAGTGAGGTGAACACAGAGTTAGAAATTACTCATGGAGGTGGTGGCAGCAATGGCCAGACTGTTCCTGTGACATGACTTTGCCCATTTCCCTGATTCCTATCCAATATCTATGCTTGGTTTGCTACCTTTCCTGTTGATTCTCTTACTTTACTCTATATTCCACCAATTAATTCCTTCTCTGGTTTCTGCTTTTCATAGCCAAGATCTCTAATTTAGAGAGCCCACGTAGTTCATGTGTACATATTTCAGTATTCCTAGTAGATTCTCCATATTATGAGGGCAGGATTTTTGTTTGATGCATCTTCATATCCACAGCTCTATATTGGGATCTTGCACTCAATACATCCCTGTTGTGTAAGAGAAGCAAACAGCTCTAATGTAATGCTACTTGATAGAAAACGGTAATCGCAGGAGTAGGCTTTAAGTGTGGATTGTGAGTTAGCGTTAAATGGAGACTTTAAAGTTGCATACAATCTCTGTTGACTGGATGAGGAGGGTGCATTCTAAGCAATAAACGGTAGGTAGTTTAATTTCTGATATTTAGCCACAGTTTTTCAGTTTATTTATATTCAGGTCAAGCTATTACCAACATATTCATTACCTAAAGATGTCAACCTTAAGCAGAAGATTCTATCCATTAGACGTATGTAGACCAAGGCTTAGCGACGTAAGGTACAGGGAGCAAGGCTGCTGTCACCTGCAACTCTGGCTGACACGCAGGACGGCCAGCTGCGTTTCCTTTCAGCCACCAGCATCATTCCCACATCCTCGCGTTGCCTTACTTGCCTTAACTTCAGATGCCCAGGCCTCCCATGAGCACAGAAGTTAGTTGCACCAATAAGCTTATAGTTATATTTATTTTTGCCACAAAAAATCCTCAAAGGCAGGACGAGCCATTTTCATTGTAACACCGACTTGAGGTTGTAGAGCAAAGGCTCTCTCAGTTCTTCGTCGGGCCACAAGATCAACCAAAATCCTCGGCTTGTATTGACTCACTGTTAGGACAAAGTGGGAAAAGACTAAAAAAAAAATAGTCATAAGAATACCAAGTACCCCCAGCACCCGAGGCCAGGGGCGCGGGCGGCAGCGAGTGCGCAGGCGCCCTCAGGAGGGGGCGCAGGGGCCGCACCGAGCGCGCCGCCATCTCTCCGGCTCCCGCCCGCCCGGCCTCTCCTCCCCCCGCCCAGGTCTTCCACCCGCCAGGCCCCGCCTCGCCGCTCTGCTCCTCGCCGCCTCCAGCTCTGCGGGCGAACTGCGTGTTGCTGCGTCATCGCTAGTGGCCGGTTTGAATGAGGCTCTCGTCGCACCGACCTGCCGCCCGCAGACACCGTGCCTCCGTCTCGGTCGCTGCCGCCGCTTCCTCGTGAGCCTTTCCCGTCGCCCTTGCCGGGCCCAGCCTTCCAGCGCCGCCGCCCGCCCGCTCGCCCCGCCATGCCACTCTACTCCGGTGAGCCCCCTCGCCTCGTCCCGCAGTCTCGCAGCGCTAGGCCTCGGAGTAGGCCCGGCCGCGGGGCGGAAGCGGCGGCCGCGGGCGCGGGGACTGCGGCGTGGGGTTGACCTGGCCCCGGTCTAGCCAGTTCCCGGCCCGGCGGCGCGGCGGAGCCGGTGTCCTCGGGGCCTGGTGGGTGGGCTGGGAGCGGGAGTGGGGACGGGGAGCCTCGAGCCTCGGCCTCAGGGAGTGGTGACTCTGCAGAATAGTTTCCGTCGCGTCCTGGCGTGCGGGGAAGGTGAGGGTGTGTCCGGGGTCGGGGACGGGCTGCAGGTGGAGTGGGAGCCCCGCGTGCTCGGCATTGGCCGCGGAAGGGATGGAGGGACCTGGGATGTAAGGTGGACCTTCATCGTTCCTGGGGTTTCTCCCAGGAGCTTCCCTTCGCTGATCTTTTGCGGCTTTGGGCTCAGCCCCTTCGTTTGGACCACTTTCTCTTTTATCCTAAGGCAGATTACGAGTTTTTACCCTTTATTTCATCAGACATTGTTGTGCGTTTCTGTGTCCGAAGCAGCGTGTTAGCGTTGCGAGGTAGATGAAGACCCAAACCCACCAAAAGGCGTCGTTTCCTTTGGGCTGGGTATTGTGCATGATGGTAGTCTAAGGGATTGGCCAGAAATCACATCTTTAGTTAATGAATCTTCCTGTTTTCCCGTCTGATTCTATAAGGCACCTGGATGAAAGAAGGGGAAGGGATTAGCCTTCTAATGTGTAGTCCCTAGACGCTGACCACAGTGCGGTGATGGCCGGAGGGAAGGGGGGCGGGGGCGGCAGCAGGGGTGGGGGGAGGGAATGGGAACATCTCTCTGTAGTAGTGTCAACAATGAAAGTGGAGGAAAAAAAAAAGATGCTTAAAAAAAAAAAAAAGGCACCTAAGATGTATGTAGTGGTTCCAGTTGGCTATGGATGTGTGTGATTCCTTGGCTGTACTTGACTATCAGAATTCCTCTGTTGAAGATTCAGCATTTTCAAAGAATGACATGAAACAAAAGAGTAATGTTTAACCTCAAGGTGGATTCTTGATGTTCTATAATATTGAATACTTTTAATAATATTAGCAGTAGAATAATTACATAATAATTAACAGAAGAGTACTTCCATTTGCGCTGCACAAGGTATGTCACGAAAGTATCAAGCCAACGTCACCCTTAAACTTTCCCCGGAGTTACTTTTGGAAGAGACCTTGTATGGAATTGGGGGGCATTTAAATAATGGTGAAAAATCCCTGTGTAGGCTAACACAGGTAGACACACAACAAACCAACCTCTGTTTGTTCTTCTGAAAAAAATGCTTAGAGTTGCAGCCCTGACAGGTGTGGCTTGGTGGATTGGGCATCATCCTGAAAACGGAAAGGCCCCTGGTTCTGTTCCAGTCTAGTCTAGTCGTGGCACGTGCCTGGATTTCAGGCAAGGTCCTGGTTGGGGGCAGTGGGAGGGACAACCATTGATGTTTCTCTCTCATGTCTATGTCTGTCTCCCTCCTACTCCCCCTCTCTGAAATTAAATAAAATCTTTTTAAAAAAGCCTATACTTACCAGACTTTCTATCTTAAAAATTAAATTCCTTCTTGAATGTTTAATCAAATTTTTCCTGATTTCCAAAATGAGGGAATTACAGATTTCTAAGGTTTCTTCCTTTGACGTCTCTATATTGAGAATCTGCGTTTTAAGGTTCTGCAAAGTGACCTATATTAAAATGAGAACATTTTAAGTACTGTTTTCATAAGTTTTGGTAGGAAGTTAAATATCCAGGTTTTTATGTAGTTATGGTAAGTGCTATGAAGTTTAATGACCATTTGTGTGCCTGGCACAAAGCTAGTGTTTTTTATATGTTGCTTTGTTTTAATCTTCAACATAATCTTGTGACACTGTGATAATTCTCCATTATAGGAAGGCAGAAAGTTCAAGTAAAGTAACTTGCCCATGTGACAAAGCTAAGTACATTTTAGATAGCTTTCTTTTTCTTTTTCTTTTTTAATTTATGGATTAGAGAGAGAGAGAGAAGTAAACCTTAACCTTGCTGCTCCACCCACTCAGGCACCTGCAACTGGACGTCACAGCCAGACCAGAAACCAAACCCTTCCCTCAACCCTGATGTCCTGGGTTGAGGCCCTAACCAACTGAGCTGCCCCAGCCGGGGCCTTTCTTCCTCACTGATTGTGTTTTTGATTTAGTCCTGTCTTTTGCTTGTGCTGTTGTTGTGTTTCTTGCTTATCTCAATGATTACAATCCCATTTTCCCTGCTGCTGCTAGAGTAATCTAATGTTCAAACTAGATCCAAGTGGCTCTTATGAAAACCTTTTCAAGACTGCACATTTACTATGACATAAAGCTTGTATGTTTTAGCACATCTTACTGTCTTCCTTGACTTGATCCTTGGCCAGCTTCCAACTCCAGCCTCTTCCCCTTTATTCTGGGAATTACATCTTAGAACCATACTTTAATGTTTTTGAATGTTTTTCTTGTCTTTTTCAGAAACGCTTTTATTTTTTCTTTTTCTCTGGCTAACACCTAATTTTTCTCTTGAGTTTCAACTTAATAGTGGTAAAAGCTGACAGTGATAACACAAAATCACTTCTTCTAGGAAAATCTTCCATACTCATGAAGCATTCTTCTGTGCTGCTATAGCCCTAATAATATTTATATTGTATTATTTTAATTCTCCCCCTATTTCTCCCTTATTAGACTATAAGTTCATAGTCTCCATAATGCTTGATACTGAGCTTATCATTGGAATGAATACTGAACACATTAATTGAACTGATGAAAGAATTTTGACTTAACAGTCAGGGCCAGTTTTTCATATCCTGATTTTAGTAGTTGGAAATTAAGACAACTGTAGTGAAATTCTCATTTTGAGGAGGTATAGTTTTTAGTGGAAACAAAGTACTTGAGTTTATTTATTTTTAAGTATTTTCAAAATTAGTTAGTTAGAGGCTAATTGAAGATTTTTCATTGGCTGAAAACTTTATTGTGGTAAAGTAAACATAACAAAATGAACTATTTTAAACTTTTTTTTTTAAGATCTTATTTATTATTTTTAGAGAGAGGAGAAGGGAGAGAGGCAGAGAGGGAGAGACACATCAATGTATGGTTGCCTTTCACTTGGCTCTAGCTACGGACATAGCTGGAGACCTAGCTAGGAGCCTGGTTATGTGCCCTGGCTGGGGAATTGAACCAGCAACCTTTGGGTTTGCAGGCCGGTGCAGGCCGGTGCCTTATCCATTGTGCTACCAGCCAGGGCCTTAAACATTTTTAAATAATACAGTTTTCAGCATTCAGAAAATTCATGTTGTTGTGCAATCATCACTATCCACCTCCCAAACCTTTCATGTGTCTAAGCTGAAACAGTATTCCACTGAACAATAACTCTCCATTTCTATTTCCTTCATTCTACTATCTACCTGTACGAATTTGACTCCTCTAGGTATCTCACATAAGTGGAGTCGTACAATGTTTTGTCCTTTTGTATCTGTCTTATTTCACCTAGCATAATATCTCCAAGGTTCATCCATATTGTATCATGCGTAAGAACTTACTTACTTTTTAAGGCTGAATAATATTATTTATATATATATACACACACACACACACACACACACACCACATTTTGTTCACCCATTCATCTCTTGATGCGTACGTGTGGGTTGCTCCTATCTTCTGGCTATTGTGAATAATGCGACTGTGAACATGGGTATAACATATCAATTTGAGTCCCCGCTTTACCCTACTTTTGGGCATATACCTAGAAGTAGAATTGCTGGATCATGTGGCAGTTGTATGTTTAATTTTGTGAAGTATTATACTGTTTCCACAAAAGGTACACCATTTTATAGTCCATTAGTGACACCCAAGTGTTCAATTTTGCCACATACTTATTTATTTTGTTTTTTTTTTTCTTTCTTTTTGAAATAGCCATTTGTATGGCTGCAAAGTAGGATTTCTATATTATTTAATGATTTAGTTAAATTTTTGAATTCTTAATATTTGACCATATTATAATGCTTGGAAATCACATTTCATTTTTATTTTTATTTGAAAATTTTTTCTAAAGATTTTATTTATTATTTTTAGAGAGAGGGGAAGGGAGAGAGGCAGAGAGGGAGAGAAACATCAGTATGTGGCTGCCTTTCACCTGCCTCCAACTATGGACCTGGCTGGAGACCTGGCTTGCTTTGGCTGGGAATCGAACCAGTAACCTTTGGGTTCGCAGGCCAGCACCTATCCATTGTGCCACCAGCCAGGGCCCTCATTTTTAAAATGCAAAATTTATTCCTTAACTTGTTTTAAATATGCTCCCCCCCTTTTTTTTCTTTCAAATTACCTTTCTAAAGCCTTTCTTTCTCCCCTCTATTCTAATAGTATGTAGATTTTAATGACTTTCTAATTACATACATTTTGAAGACTGTGAACCTTATTTTGGGAAATATTTCAGTGTGATCATATTTTGCAGAGATTATTGATGTAGGATTCAGAAGACTTGAGTTTTTACTAACTAGTTTTTTTGATGTTGGCAAATCAGCTAACTTCTCTTAAATGTTGGTTTCCTTTTTTATCAGATGACGTGTTGGATTAGAACCAGTTAAATTTTACTCAGTTCTTAGTGCATTCAGGTTACTCTTGATTTGGTATAGACATGAACATAAAAAGATGAATGACGTAGTTTGACCTTCTAAGTCTGAAGTTTTGTTATTTTTGTAAATGAAAAAAATAAGTTATGGTTTTGTTTGCAGTTACTGTGAAATGGGGAAAGGAAAAATTTGAAGGCGTAGAATTGAATACTGATGAACCTCCAATGGTGTTCAAGGCTCAGCTTTTTGCACTGACTGGAGTCCAGCCGGCCAGACAGAAAGTTATGGTGAAAGGAGGAACATTGAAGGTAAAATTTAGTCCCTATTTTCATTATATACTATTTTTATATAATTAGTGAAATATACCATTTAAGGTTTATTTGGTGAGTATATAGTTATGGGATTATAACTATTCATGTCAGTGTAAGGAGGAACACTGTAGTCATTTCAAACATTATAAAGGCATCATTAAATATTTTACTTTCAGATGCACTATTAATACTTCTGTTGGTCAAGAGAGTGGGGCACTTCCATTTATTTGTATTGTTTGAACATTTTTCCTAGGATGGTGTGTTAAAAGTAATACTTTTGTTTTTAGAGTATTATAAAATTACTTGTATTTTCTTGTAATATTCTGTTAAGGGTTAGAACACTTTATTCCTATTACAAATATGGAACAACATGGGAGATTTTTTAAAATAAAAAGACTAGTACAAAATGTACATGCATTTGAGGCCCTGGCTGGTGGCACAGTGGATAAGGTGCTTGTTCACTTCCCAGCCAGGGCACATAACCAGGTTGCAAGCCAGGTCTCCAGCCAGGTCTGTAGCTGGAGGCAGGTGAAAGGCAACCATACATGGATGTTTCTCTTTCTCTCTGCCTCTCTCCCCTCTCCTCTCTCTAAAAATAATAAATAAATACATCTTTAAAAAAATGTACATGCATTTGAATGTTGAAATTCAAAATATTTCAGCATCTTTACCAAAGCCTCGGTTCAGGAGTCCTGGAAAACTTAACTTTTTCCTGTGGCCTTTTTGCATCCAACCCATTTTAAAAAGAGCCCCTTTCTCTTAAGAGTAATTGCTATCTGGAAATGGGAGAAAAAAGTTTGTTTAAAAAGAGAGGGAATTAAATTTTTCCTTTAGTTTCCTTGGAATGAGCACATTGACTACAGTTAAGAGTCCAAGCTTACTAGCCTCATTGATGAAGGGCCACCAAAAAGATACAAATGTATTTTTTTCATTGCTTTTTATAATACTTTATAAGTGGGTTTTAAAGAGTACTTTACTTTCTTCAAGAGTTAGATTCAAAATGCTAAAGTTAACTTTATTTTTATTAAAATTAAAAAGTTTTCTTTTAATTTAATTTTTTTTTAGAGAGAGGAACATTGATTTGTTGTTCCACTTATTTATGCATTCATTGGTTTGTTCTTGTATGTTCTCTGATTGAACCCACAACCTTGGTCTGTTGAGAGGACACTCTAGGCAGCTGAGCTACCAGGCTGGGGCCTGTGGTTACCTTGAGAGATAAGGGCTGGCTCCCCTTGTCAGCTGGGCAGTAAAACAGATGTTGTTGAAGAAATGTTGTTTCCCCTGCAAGTTGCAGTATGAACTTTTGAATACTAATAACCTAATTTCTGCTGAGCTGTGTACAGGTATACCTCAGAGATATTGCAGGTTTGGTTCCATGCCACTGCAATAAAGTGAATATTGCAATAAAGCATGTCACACAAATATTTTGGTTTCCCAGTGTATATAAAAGTTATGCTTATACTGTAGTCCGTTTATTGTGAAGTAGCGTTATATCTAAAAAAACAAGGTATATACCTTAATTAAAAAATACTGTATTGCTAAAAAATGATAATCATTTTCTGATACCTTTTGCTGGTGGAAGGTCTTGTAAAATGTGCAGTATCAGGGGAGGGGGTGGGGGGAGGAGGAGGCAAAGAAGAGGAGCAGTTTAGTTAAGGAACTAGCATGGAAGAACCATGAACATGGACAATAAGTGGGATTGTCTTTGGCAGGGAGTGGGTGGGTGGGGAAGGGGACAGAGGAGAGGGGAAATGGGATGGATGTAATATAACACCAATAACATTAAGTTTTTTAAAATATGCAGTATCTATAAATCACGATAAAGCAAAGCACAGTTTAATAGGGTATGCCTGTATCGGTGGTGTACTGTAGAGAATTTAAGAAAAATGCTAATTAAATGAAACTGGCTACTAATAGCTACCACTTATTGAATAATAATTTTATGCCAGGCTTTTATTTATTTATTTATTAAAAAGATTTTATTATTTTTCAGGGATAGGGGAAGGGAGATAGGAAGAGAGAGAGAGAGAGAGAGAAACACCAGTGTATGGTTGCCTTTCACCTGCCTCCAGCTACAGACCTGGCTGGAGACCTGGCTTGCAACTTGGCTATGTTGCCCTGGCTGGAAATTGAACCAGCGAGCTTTGTGTTCTCAGGCCGGCGCCTTATCCACTATGCCACCAGCCAGGGCTTTATTTTTTATGCTCAACTATATGTATTTAAAAGTGATGAATGTTAATGTAGTTTATATATTCTATAAATGAGGGAAAAGCATCATAGAGCTTTAAGTAAGATATAATAAGATACCAAAAGAGCATGTAGTCAGTTTCGTCCAGGTTTATTTCCCAGCTCTTTTGTGACCTTGGATGGAGCTGTCACATTTACTGTCTTTTAAATTGTGATAGACTTCCTATCTTTAAGACTGCATCTATTTTTTTAAGATTTTGTTTACTTATTTTTAGAGATGGGAAAGGGAGGGAGAAAGAGAGAGAGGGAGAAAGAGGTTGCCTCTGGCCCCAACTGGGGACCTGAGCTGCATCCCAGGTATGTGCCCCTACCAGGAATTGAACCAGTGATCCTGCGGTTCATGGGACGACACCCAACCCATTTGAGCCACACAGTCAGGGCTGCATGTATTAAAAAAAAAACTATTGATTACTATAATTTAAATCTGACAGACATTTCTATTTGGAAGTGGCTTAAAATTAGTTGATTATTAGATTATGTTCTGATTATACAAGAATGATTAAATGTTTTTTATTTGTCCCTAAAACAGGATGACGACTGGGGAAACATCAAAATAAAAAATGTAAGTATTAGCCTAAGAACACTTACGATGGTGCAATTTCCTAATATTATACCAAAATATATTCCAAATACCTTTTTTTCCATGTGTACATCCAGTTGTTCCAGCACCATCTGTTGAAAATACTTTTCTTTTCCCACTGACTTGTATTGGAATCTTTCTTGAAAATCACTTATAAGTCTATTTTTGGACTCTTTGTCCAAATGTTTCATTGATACATTTGATGAAAATTAAGTCAATGACCACATGGTCGTGATTACTAAAGTTTTGTAAGTCTTTAAATAAGAGTTAAGTTCTCCAACTTTTTCTTCTTGAAGACTATTTTAGCTCCTTCTGTATAACTTTAAAGAAGTCTGTCAATTTCTACAAATGGACTCCTGGAATTTTGTTTGAGATTGAATTTGTAGTTCAATTTGAGGAGACCGAACATCATAATGGTATTGTGTATTAAAATACTTAAATAGGGTATGCTTCTTCATTTGGGTTCCCAGGCTGGTGCTCTGGCCACTGAGCCACACTAGCTAGGCGCTCTTATATTTATAGTTTGCTGTAGTTTTCAGTATGAGAGTTGAATTTTGTTAAATACTTCTTCTGTTATCTATTGAAATTATTATTTTTTTATCCTTGAATATGTTAATGTGGTGAACTACACTGGCTTTTGAATAGTAAACCAACTTTATATATAAATTCTTGCCAGATTCTCTTTGGTAGTATTTTGTTAAGGATTTTTATGTCTTTTCATGAGAAATGTGGGTTTATGATTTTCTTGAATTGTCTGTCTGAATTTGCTAGCAGGTTAATGCTGTCCTTATGAAATGAATTATGAAGCACTCCTACCTTCCTTCGTTTCTGAAGGAGTTTGCATTGTTTTTCTTTAAATGCTTTGTAGAATTTTCTAATGAAGCCCTCTAGGCTTGGAGCTTTCTTTTGTGTGAAGAATTTCAATTAAGAACTTAGTAGGACTACTCAGATACTGTGTTTTCTGTCAGTTTTGGAAATTTACATTATCTTAAGGAGTTGGTTCATTAAGTTGTTGAATCGATTGGCATAGTTTACTTTTTAAAAAACATTTAATTTAGTTATTTTTGGAGAGAGCAGAATGAAGGGAGATAGAGGGAGAGTAGCATCGATTTGTGAAAGATACATTAAGGGGTTGCCTCTCTCACACACCTGCAACTGGGCACCTGGCTTGCAATCCAGGCATGTGCCCTGACTGGGAATTGAAAGGGCGACCCTGTGGTTTGCAGGCTGGTGCTTAATGTATTGAGTCACATCAGCCAGGGTAGCATAATAAACTCTTTAATTCTAGAATCTTTAGTGCTGTTTTCACATGCTCTTTTTCCCGTGTTACTGGCAAATTGTGATTCCTGAGGTTTGTTAATTTTGTTGATTCCCACCTTCTAAGAATCAGTTTTTCTTGCTAATTTATTATTTTAATGATCTTTTTGCTCTGTATTATTTCCTCCTTTTACTTTGGTTTTTATGATGCTTCTAATTTCTTAAGATGAAGCTTTATTAATTTTCAAAATCCTTTTTGTTTTTTTGTTTATCTGTTTTGCCCATTTTCTGTTGTGTGCTTGCCTTTCTGATTTTTTTAGGTACTTGTACATAGTGTAATTCTGTTTTCTAGGTTGTCCTTTTTAATTTTGATTATAGTTGTATTTTATGGAAGTTTAAAAGATTTATGTAGTGACATCAGCCTTTCATCTTTTATGCCAATTTTAGAAAATATAACATGGCAAGGTTTTTTTGATTCATGTATATATTTTTGTAATTATTTCATTTTTTACATTTAAATCTTTAACTTGTAATTCATTTTGGTATAGCATACCATGAGGTAGCAAACTAATAGTATTTTTTCCCCAAATTATTACCTGCTTTACCTCAGCATTCTTCATTGCGTAGTCTAATTATCTTAATAATATTAAATGGCATTGTTTTGGTCTTTATTCATTTTGGAAATTTCTTAGCTATTGTCATGGATCTGAATTCGCTACGTGAATTAAAGATTTTGTAAAGTTTCAAAAGGAATTTCATTAAATTTGGATAATAATTTGGAATCATATCTTTACAACAGTATTTCAGGCCAGAAACCTGTAATGTCCTTCATTTATTTAGGTGTTTTTTTTCTTCTATCCCTAACTAGAGTTTTATAGTTTTTTTATTACATACTTTTTGTTATGTCCACTGTTAGATATTTATTGGCATTCATTCTTTCATACTGTATTTTCTTTTTTTTTTTTAAAAAACAATGTACATACTTTTTTTTTTTTTTTAAGATTTTATTTCATTATTTTTAGAAAGAGGGGAAGGGAGAGAGGCAGAGAGGGAGAGAGACATCAATGTATGGTTGCCTTTCACCTGCCTCCAGCCACAGACCTGACTGGAGACCTGGTTTGCAACCTGGTTGTTATATGCCCTGGCTGGGGAATCGAACCTGCGACCTTTGGGTTCACAGGCCGGCGCCTTATCCACTGTGCTACCAGCCAGGGCCTCATACTGTATTTTCTAAATGGCTGTTAGCTAATATATATTTAAAATTCTTAGTTTTCCTGAGAAAGTTTTCTTCACAAAAAGGTATATTTGGTACTGTTTTGCCATTATCTAATAAAATATTTTAAGTAATAATAGGTAATAGACTGAGGGTTATTGGATTTCAGCATAGGTTCTCTTTTAAGACTATGAGTTCATTGACTTTGTTTTCTAATTTTAATGGTCATCTAGACATTTTTATCTTTTTTTAAAGATTTTATTCATTGTTTTTAGAGAGAAGGGCAGGGAGGAAGGAAGAACGGGAGACCTGGCTGGAGACCTGGCCTGCAACCTGGTTATGTGTCCTGGCTAGGGAATTGAACCAGCAACCTTTGGGTTTGCAGGCTGGCACCTTAAACACTGTGCCACCAGCCAGGGCTATCTTCCTTTTTTTCAAACCTCCACTCAGGTTGTTTTTTTAAAAAAACCTCCATACCCTTTTCTTTGTTTCATTTACTAATGTCTTCCAATTAAGATACTGAGTAAGATCTTGTTCACATTTCAGGGTTATGAGATTTAATATGACAGTATCTTCATTGGGCTTTTTGTGTGTGGAATGTTACATATGTATTCAATGTAAGTATTGCGTTAGGGTGGCAATTTATAGAATTATAAAATTAAGTATTTTAATAGAACTTACATGTTTGATATTTTCCAATAATGTTTCAGTACTCTCAAAATATTTCTATTTAAATGTAAGTAACCGTTGGTTATATAATAGTCACAGAAAGAATCTTATCAGTGCTTAGTGTATTTGTTATGGGAAGAAATTATGTCATTAAATGTTAGTGATCATTTGAAGAGTTACCTTCTCTGCAATAATGTAAACATTCTCAGTTTTCTTTATGGCAATATTTTTTCCTTTAGTTTTGATTTATAGTTTATACAGAATGAAACTTACCTTTTTTTAGTATATAGTTTGATGAATTTGGTTAATTTTGTATAGTCTTTTAACTAGACCACAGTTAAGATATAGAAGTTCAACCACTCTGAAAAGTTTCCTGTGCCTCTTTAAGGTGATGATGACCTCTAGCCTGAAGCAGCTGTTCTAGTATTTTTTTTAACATTTCAATAATTTTTAATATACAGGGTTGTGAAACCTTCTCCACAGTCTTAATTTGAGAAGAATTGCATTTCCCTGAAAGAAATGTATGTGTGTTTAAAGTCACTCCCTCTTCCCAGCTTCAGCCTTAGCAACTGCTGATCTACTTTGTGTGTCTATGTATTTATCTTTCCTGGCAAGTAGAAGCATGTAATATGTGTTTTTTTCTATGTCTGGCTTTTTTCATTGAACATAAAAATGGTCAGCTTTTGAGCATTTTATAGAATTAATTTTTTTTTTAAACAGGGAATGACTCTACTAATGATGGGATCAGCAGATGCTCTTCCAGAGGAGCCCTCAGCTAAAACTGTCTTTGTAGAGGACATGACAGAAGAACAGTTAGCATCTGCTGTAAGGCGAATCGTATTTTATATGACCACTACTTTTCAGTACAGTGCCTTTTACAAAGTAGCCTCTGAATGTTTTGAAGATTTAATAATTAATATCAAAATATATGTTTTATTTACTTATGAAATTGACTTAGAGTCTTTATAATTGGGTGACTCATTACATAGTTAATATCTGTAATGTAAATTTGGCGAGTTTTTAACTGTTTTAAGTGTTTATTATTTTATGTGGAGACAGGTTCAAAGAGGTTAAGTAATTTAAATGTTGGAATATTTAAATTATTAAAACTTAACATGTTGAAAATACATACAATTTATCCTTAATTTAAATGCAACATTGGTTTAGAAACTGGTCAAGATATACTTATCAAACATTCTTCTTATTATTTTACCACCTAGCATTTATATAATACCATTTCTTTTCTGGGGGAATATTTCTATGTATATTTTGTTATCCTGATTTAATGATAAGCCTGTAAAAAGGGCAGGATTGATATGACTGTCCTTTTATTATTTTCAATAAATAAATTATTAAAATGCAGAATGATTGTTAGCATGATGCAAGGAAAAATTTTTGTTGGGAAAATAAAACATGTTACTTTAGAGTAAAGGTGGAATATAAATTGTTATGAACTGGTAAATTACACTTGCTTTAAAGTGTGAACTTTAATGATTATTGTATATGCTCTCTCATTTTATAAAAATGTTTTAATTCTTTATCAGATGGAATTACCATGTGGATTGACAAACCTTGGTAACACTTGTTACATGAATGCTACAGTTCAGTGTATTCGTTCTGTGCCTGAACTCAAAGATGCCCTTAAAAGGTAAGATAAAACAGAACTGTTTTGAGTCTTTTGGGTAACGGAGGTTCACATTTGGGTAAGTAGTGTTTTGTGTATATGTGTGTGTCTGTGTGTGTATATCTATGTATATTAGCAGCTTTATTGAGATATAATTTATAATTTATTTTTTCAAGGTGTTCAATTAAATGGTCTTATTATATTCACAAGATTGTGCAACAGTCACCACATCTAATTATAGAATATCATCTCCCCAAAAGAAACCTCATTAGCAATTGCTCCTTATACCCTTCCCACCTGCAGTTCTAAGCAACCATTAATCTACTCTTTATGTTTGCCTAGTCTGCACATTTCGTATAACTGGAATCATACAATATATGGTCTCTGGTGAACTGGCTTCTTTTACTTAGCATATTATTCTCTAGGTTCATTCATGTTTTAGCAGGTATTGATACTTCATTCCTTTGAATGGCTGAATAATAATACAGTTGAGTAGAAATATCACATTGGTGATCCATTCATCAGTTATCCATTCATCAGTTGATGGATATTTGGGTTATTTCCACTTTTTAGCTATTACAAAGAATGTGATTGTGATCATTCAATTATAAGTTGTTCTGCAGATGAGTTTTTTTCTTGGTTTTAAGTGGATTGCTTGGTCATATGGTAATTTGTATGTTAAACAATATTTTGAGGAATTGCCAAACTGTTTTCTAAAGTGGCTTCATCATTTTACATTCTCACCAGCAATGTAAGAGTTCTAATTTCTCCACATCCATGCCAATCTTGTTATTGTATGTCTTTGATTATAGCCATCATAAAGGCGAAATGGTATCTCATTATGGTTCTCATTTGCATTTACTTAGTAACTAGTAACTTTGATTATTTTTTCATGTGCTTATTTCATGTGCCATTTGTATTTCTTTTCCAGAGAAATGTCTGATCAGATTCTTTGCCTATGTATTAAGTGGTTTGTCTGTGTGTATTCTGGGTACAAGTACTTTTACAAATACACAAATTTCAAACAAATTTTTTCATTTTGTGAGGTTTTTATTTTTACTCAATATTTTTTGTAGTGCAAAAACTTTGAATTTTAAAAAAATTAAATTTATTGTAACATTGGTTAAAAAGTTTTAAACTGATAATTTTTTGTTGTTGCTTATTTGTGTGTGTATGTGTGATGTAAGAAACTATTGCTTAATCCTAGGTAACAAAGATTTTTCTCCTATGATGGGTTTTTTAAAGAGTTATGTAATTTTAGTTCTTATATTTATGTTTGTGATCCATGTTTACTCTCGTGTGGTAGGAGGTACATTCTCATGGAATTTTTTTTTTTTTTTTTTAGAGGGAAGGGAAGGGGGAGAGAAAGAGGTAGAGAAACATCAATGTGAGAGAGAAACATTAATTGCTTGCTTCTTGTACATGTACCAACTGGGAATGGAACCCACAACCCAGGCACGTAACCCTGATGGGAATTGAACTTACAACCTTTTTGCTTTGGGGAACCCAGCTAAGCCATGCCAGTTAGGTTCCATCCTGTTCTTTTCATATGCATTATTTTGCATGTGGATACCCAGTTCTTCTCGTACCATTTGTTGTAAAGACTTATCTTTTCTTGTTGAATTATCTTAGCATCTTTGAAAATCAGTTGACCATTATGTACATTAGTAAGTTTTATTTCTGTATTTTTCATTTCTAGTCTAGAAATCAGTGCATTGATGTATGTGTGCCTGAGTGTAATGGTTTTAAAAAGACATAAGCTTTGTTTTATATCAATATACAAAAGAAAACAGTTATTCATGTTTTGAGAACCTTTGAAATAGTTTATAAACGAGGGTTCCTTCAGTGAGTATATATGTTTAACTAAAAAAAATATGTAACTTAATTCTGACTAAATTTATTTGAACTTTCTTGGTATATACATCTAGTTCTTTTTTTCTTTCTTTTTTTTTAAACAGGTTTTATTACACACACAGGGAATGGGGCTCAGTCCTTTTTGGCTGCTGCCTACTTCATGGCTGCAAGGACATTGCTCAACTTCTCTCTTCCTCTTGGCACTGATATGTGTCCCCACCCTTTCTTTCTTTCTTTCTTTCTTTCTTTCTTTTTATTTTTAAAGATTTTATTTATTTTTACAGGGGGGTAAGGGGTAAGGGAGAAAGAGAGGGAGCAAAACATTGATGTGCAAAGAAATATCCATTGGCTGCCTCTTTCATGCCTCTGAGCTGGTGATCTGGCCCCCAAGCCAGGCATGTGCCCCAACTGGCATCAAACAAGCAACCTTTCACTTTGCAGGATGATGCCCAATCCACTGAGCCACACGAGTCAGGGCCCCACTCCTTTTCTTGATGAATTTCAGGTCCTTCTTGTCCTTAGAGACCTTGATCAGCTCTATGGTATGCTGGTCACAGGGGGCAAAGCCACACACCACTCAGATAATGTTCTGCATGAACTTGGTGTGCTTGGTTAGGCACCTGTGGTGGTGGCTGTGCCTTGGCTTGCTCCTATTCTTGGTCACCTTTTGGCTCTTGTTGAGGCCCACGGCTATGAGGTAGCACAGAACCATGGCTCTGACAGAATGCTGCAGTCCAGTTCTTAATGTATGATACAGTTCTAAGCTGCAATTTGGATTCTTAGCTTCATGAATGTTGAATCTTTTTATTCCTCACATAAGAACATGCTTATTGATGTCAGAGAAATGGGAGGGGAGGGGGAGAGATTGGAGAAACATTGATGAAAGAGAGAAACATTGTATGCCCCAACCAGGGAATCCACAACCTAGACAGGAGCCTTGACTGGGAATTGGAACCTGCAACCTTTCAGCTTAGGGGAAGACTCTCAACACCAGATAGGGCTGAATGTTGATTTTGTTATTTCCTTAGTGGCTTCAGAAATGCTTTGGTATAACCGTACATTAGAGAGGAGATAGAAAAATATGCAGAAACCTAAGAGTAGTTAAAGGTTTGCTCAGTTTCACTGAAGTGAATACTTGCCAGGTGTTTCTGTGAAGTTGTCTGGAGTGCAACTGATGCTTAATCAGTGAACAAGGCACAGTACCTATTTTTCTTTTTCTTTTTTAATTTTATTATTTTTAGAGAGAGGGGAAGGGAGAGAGGCTGACAGGAAGAGAGACAGACAGGGAGAGAGATGTCAGTGTATGGTTGCCTTTTTCACTTGCCTCCAGCTACAGACCCAGCTGGAGACCTGGCTTACAACATGGTTATGTGCCCTGCCTGGCTGGGGAATTGAACCAGCAACCTTTGGGTTTGCAGGCTGGCGCCTATCCACTGTGCCACCAGCCAGGGCTACAGTACCTATTTTTAAGGCACTCACAATCTAATTGAGAAAGATAATCAAATAAGTACTGTTTCAGAACTGCTTTCGTAGGACATTTAGTTATTTTTCTTCAGAAGCATAGTTATTTCTTAACTGCTTTAGTGTGCTTATGGTTACTGATAGGTCTAATTTTTTTTTTTTAAGATTTTTTATTTATTTTTTTTTAGAGAAGAGGGAAGGGAGAGAGGCGGAGAGGGAAAGGGACATCAATGTATGGTTGCCCTTCACCTGCCTCCAGCCACTGACTTGGCCGGAGACCTGGCTTGCAACCTGGTTATGTGCCCTGGCTGGGAGTCGAACCAGTGACCTTTCAGTTTGCAGGCTGGCTGGCGCCTTATCCACTGTGCCACCAGCCAGGGCTAATATTCTTAATTCTTACTCTTTTTTTGTTAATAATTTCTAGAGTTTCCTCTTTATTTTTCAAAGTTTACTAATAGTATAAGTGGGGGCTTGCTTTTGTTTATCTTACTTAAATCTCATGTCCTAAATTTTGGGTCTTTTGCCATTATTTCTTCAGATAGCTACTTTTCTATTTTATCTAGATTCAGTTTACATTTTGAATATTAGAATTTCTGGATCTATATTTCATGTCTTTTCCTCTGCACTTTTAATTTATTTTTATGTGCTGTGTTCTGGGAGAATGCCTCAGTTTTGTTTTACTTGACTTTTATTGATTTATACATTAGCTTTGTTCCACGGCTGCTTACTTATTACAACCTTTTTTTCTGTTTTATAACCTCCTGTTCATAATATTTGGTTATGGGTCCTGTTTTTATGTTTTAGAGGCTTTAAAATAATATTTAAAGATGTTCTTTTCCATTAACTCAGTTATCTTTGGATGTAAAGAATGATCTTCCTTCTTTTGTTTGAAGGTTATGTACTTATCTTATGCACTCATGTTCTCTTCCTCATGTCCTGATTGTAAATTATTTGAATGACTGGCTTGCTGGATCAGCTTCTTGCCCTAGAGAGTGGCTAGTTGGGACAGACTTGCCTTACTTTTCAAGACTTCTTTCATCTGGGATGCCTTATAGCCTCTATTTCAAGGAGAGCTCTCTTTATGTGTAGAGTCATTTCTCTGAGTTTGTATAAGCAGGGAGGGGGGTTTTCATCCTGTTAATTCTGTTTTCTTGAAACCAGATGATGTATTTTTTTTTGAATTCTTAAGTTTTCACAAAGCTGGAAGACCTTGTGCTTATTACCTTAATCGCTGTAAGATGACATAAATGGTGTTGTGTGTCATTGGAAAAATGGCACTGATAAAATAGAAATGAAAGAGAAGAATTACCTGAAAGGTATTTTACAACTGGAGGTACTGAAGATTATTCTCAAATAGGATATTTGGCAGGCTGTAGACAGTGGGATGTATAATGAGAAATGGTAGAAAGAAAGTACATTCAAGAGAAATAGACTGGGTTGACTGAAGTGCAGAGACAGTGAGGGCCAAGAATTATAGCTACAGGTAAAATCTGGTTTGCTTGATGCTATCCATCAGTTGGAACCTCATTGTAATGTGGGAGTTCTAAATTTAGAACTTAGAATCTAAAATATAAAGTGCATGTAATAAAAATTATACTTGAAAATTCTGTAAGTTACTCATAAAAGACAGTATCACTTGGCCATATTTTTGTCTTATTGGAAATTGGCAAGCCAGCTTTGTTTTCTTAATAAAAAAATTTATTGATTGATTTTATTGAGAGCGAGAAACATTGATTTTGCTGTTTTACCCGTCCTTGCATTCATTGGTTGATTCTTGTATGTGCCCTGACCAGGGATTGAACCTGCAACCTTGGTGTATCGGGAGGACGCTCTTATCAACTGAGCTACCTGGCCAGAGCTCTGGCAAGCCAACTCTTGATAAGTACAACATAGTCAGTTTTTCCATTAGCAGTTATTAGATTGCATTTTACTTTCATTTTCAAATATATATAGGAAAAATTGACTGGATCCAACCTTTTTTTTTTTTTCATTTCAAATGTATATCTTCTACATTTTTTAGAGTCAGTTTTGATAATTTATGTTTTTCTGTGAATTTTTCTGTATGTCTTTAAACTGTTTTAGTATAAGAGTTACTCAATTTTTGGACCTGGTTTCTCTTTTTTATTTATTTGTTTTTATTTGTTTTTTTCTTCCCTTGATTGTCTTGTCAGATATTAGGTATTTTATTTTTCACAGAATTAGCTATTTATTTATTCACTTATTTCAGTTGTCAGATTCGTTCTACTTTTTTTGTATTTCTTCTGTTTTCCTTGTGCTTATTTTATTGTTTTCTAACTTCTTAAGTTGCATGCTTGGATCATTTATTTATATGTATGTAGTGATGAAAGTATTTAATTCAGAGGTTTTCCTGTTTTCTCTTTATTAGATAACATCAGATGTTAAAAAAACTAGTTTCTTATCTCTTACTGTTGGCCCAATGTTTAGTTTTAGGTATTAACTTATAATTCCATAAAAGTATACAAATGAATACCCAACAATGAACACATCCATGTAACCAACACAGATAAACATAAACATATCAGCAATCCCCAGATTTCCTCACCTATCCCTTTCTAATCAGCACCCCAGCCTTCTTTCCAAAGTTGTTAATACTAATGTGTTATTTTTACTATTTTGAACTCTTTGTGAATGGAAACATACAGATTGTATTTATTTGGGTCTGGATCATTATGTTTGGTTTATCCAAGTTGTGTGTATGTGTGTGTAGTTGTAGTTCATTCATGTTCGTACTATGTAGTATACCATTTATGCATATCTTACCACACTAATCATTCAGTTTTCAGTTGATTAATGTTTAGGTTCATCTGATATATGATTGATTGTTGTGAACAATTCACAGGTAGAAAAGTAAAACATCCTCTTTTTGTAGGTGGTAGTGTAATAGATGTTAACTTTATTAATTACATTCAAATTTTCTATATCATTATTGAATTTTTTTATTGACTTGAAAAAACTAGGAAGAGTACTCTCTTGATTTTTCTGTCTGTAAAACTTAGTATTTCTATCTGTTAAATTCCTCAATAATCCTGCCAGTTCCTCTATTTTTTTTTTTTTTTTTTTATCCTCACCTGAGGACATTTAAAAAAATTGCTTTTAGAGAGAGAAGGAGGGAAAGAGAGAGAGAGAGAGAAACATCGATGTGAGAGAAACATTGATTGGTTCCTCCCGTACTCCCCAGCTGGTGTTCGAATCTGCAACCTAGGTATGTGTCTTAACTGGGGATCGAACCTGCAACCTTTTAGTTCACGGGATGATGCTCCAACCAGCTGAGCCACACCAGCCAGGGCCCTCTTAAATTACTTAAGAGTTTTTCTTTGTAAAGTTTATTCTTAATATTATTTGCTATTGGATGCTTTTTAATTAATTAGAAAATGTATGTTTTCTTGTGATATTTAGAGATTTTAGGGGATGATTCTTCTATTCATAGGTAATTTAATACCATCCCCTAAAATCTAATTCATTAATGTAGCCATTTGCCATAAATGTAGAAATAGTTACTTACTCATGTTACCCTATAATTAGAAGCAAAATTTAGTAATAATAGCACTTATGTAATTATGTGATGTTCTGGGATATATCTGCTTTATTAATAATTATATTATCAAAATGCTTTTGAAAAAGCTGCTATACTCTCTGACAGGGGAACTATTATGTTATTCTTTTTTGAACATATATGAGGTCATGTCCAGTCATGTAATATGAAAAAATAGAGACATTTATTAAAGAAGATAAAAGATACAAGAAACACTGTACATAGGACAATGACACCTCAGCCCCTTTCAAAGAAGGCGTCTTGGGACCTAACACAGTTCTCCAGCTGCTCCATTGTATTTTCCTGAATCTTACTGATGTTCTGAAATATGTCCCTTTTCAAAGGTGGTTTTAGTGGAAAAAGCCAGGAGTCATAGAGTACCAAATCTGGGCCATAGTGATGATGAGTCACCTGGATGATTTAATGTTTTGCCAAAACACTATACAAGACATGATGCGTGAGTGGGTGCTTTGTCATGATGAAGCTGCCAGTGACTAGTCACCCAACTGTTTATCTGAACAGTCTTCATGGAGGATTGTTCAAGCTTAATGAAAAATTTGATTCAGATATGTTGCTCTACTTGCTCAGTCATCATTGTGATGGCCACACAGTACAACGTCATTCAATACCCTCTACTATTCTTACTGATCAGTAGAGTGAGGTCATCATTGTTCAAGCATGCATGTTCCAGTCTACTCTCCTTGATTGCTAAGTTACATTCATGTAGCACAAATTCTCATTATATTAACACTGGAATAACTGGACTTTCTCCTGACAGACCTTGTATAATTTAGACATTATCATGAATTACTGTGTATTGAAAATTAAAAAAATTTTAGTTGTGCAGTAATTTCCAACAGCTCTGAACAAATGGAAAAAAAAAACAACTCATTTAATTATAACATTTTCTGTGACTTTCTCTTAATAATTTTTTTATTGTTATTCTATTATACTTGCCCCAGTATTTTTCCCCTTTGCCCACTTCCACTCATTCCACCCCCATCTTCTGTTGTCCGTGCCTGTGGGTCATTGATACATGATTTTTGACTAGTTCCTTCCTCTTGTTCCACCATTATTCCCCCTCTTATCAGTCTGTTTCATGTTTCCATGCCTTTGGTTCTATTTTGTTCATTAATTTATTTTGTTCATTAGAGTCTTCTTGTAGGTGAGATTGTATGGTATTTGTCTTTGACTGACTGACTTACTTCATTTAGCATAATACTCTCCAGTTCCATCTATTCTGTCGCAAAAGGTAGGAGTTCCATCTTTCTGCTGTGTAGTATTCCATTGTGTAAATGTACTATAGTTTATTGATGCATTCCTTTACTGATGGGCACTTAGGCTGTTTCCAGCACGTGGCTATTGTATATAGAGCTGCTATGAACGTAAGGGTAAATAAGTTTAGAATTGGTGATTTGAGATTTTTAGTGTATATTCCCTGAAGCATAATTGCTGGGTCAAAAGGCAGTGTCATTTTTAGTTTTTTGAGGAAAGTCCATACTGTTTTCCATAGTCTGCATTCCCATGAACAATATACTAAGGTTCACTTTTCTCCACATCCTTGCCAGCACTTGTTTGTTGATTTGTTAATAATGACCATTCTGACCAGTGTGAGGTGGTATATCATTGTTTTAATTTGCATCTCTGATGGCTAGTGATTTGAGTATATTTTCATATGCCTATGGGCTGTTTGTATACATGTTTGAGTCATGTAAGTTCTTTATATATTTTGGAACTCAGAACCTTGTCAGATATATCATTGGCAAATATGTTCTCTCATATGGTCGGTTCCCTTTTCATTTTGATGATGTGAAGCTGTGTAGAAGCTTTTTAGCTTGATACAGTTCCATTTGTTTATTTTTTCCTTTATTTCCCTTGCTCTAGGAGATATATTGGCAAGTATATTGCTATAGGATATCAGGAATTTTCCTGCCTATGTTTCCCTCTAGGACTTTTGTGGTGTCATGGGCTTACATTTAAGTCTTTTATCTATTTTGAGTTTATTCTGTTGTATAGTATAAGTTGATGGTGTAGTTTCATTTTTTCACGTGTGCCAGTCCAGTTCTCCCAGCACTGTTTATTGAAAAGGTTGTTTTTGCTCCATTGTATGCTCCTGCCCCTTTGCCAAGTATTAATTGACCATAGAGACATGGGTCTGTTTCTGAGCTCTTTGTTCTTTTCCATTGATCTATGTGCCTGTCCTTATGCCACCATCAGACTGTTTTGATTACAGTGGCCTTGTATGTATAGTTTGATATTAGATATCGTGACTCTCTAACTTTGTTCTTCTGTCTCAAGATTGTTGAGGCTATTTGGGGTCGTTTTTGATTCCATATATATTTTAAAAATATTTGTTCTAGATCTGTGAAGTATGCTATTGGTATTTTAATAGGAATTGTGTTGATTGCTATGGGTAGTATGGACATTTTAATGATATAATTTTTCCAATTCATGGATATGGTACATGCTTCCATTTATTTGTATCTTTCTTAATTTCCTTCTTCAGCTTTATAAAGTTTTCCGAGTATAGGTCTTTTACTTCCTTGGTTAAAATTATACCTAGGTACTGTATTTTTCTTGTTGCTATAGTAAGTGGGATTTTTTTCTTAGTTTCTCTTTCTGATATTTCATTGTTGGTGTATAAAAGTGCCATTGATTTATGAATATTAACTTTATATCCTGCTACTTTGCCAAATTTATTTAACTGATCAAATAGTTTTTTTGGTGGAGATTACAGGGTTTTCTATGTACAATATCATGTTATTTAAAATAATGACCATTTTGCTTCCTTCTTTCCAATTTGGATGTCTTTTATTTCCTTTTCTTTGATCACTGTGGCTGGAACTTCCAGTACTATGTTAAGTAAGAGTGGTGAAAGCAGATACTCTAGTCTTGTTCCGAATTTTAAGGGGAAAGCTTTTAGTTTTTGCCCATTGTGCATGATGTTTTCTGTATGTTTCTCTCATATGGCCTTTATTATGTTGAGGTATGCTTTCTCTACTCCCACTTTCATGAGTGTTTTTTTTTTTTTTAATCATAAATGGGTGCTGGATTTTATCAAATGCATTTTCAGCATCTATTGATATGATCGTGTGATTTTTGTCCTTCATTTTAAGTGGTTTATAACATTTATTGATTTACAAATATTGTACCATCCTTGTATCCCTGGGATGAATCACACTTGATTTTGGTGTATGATCTTTTTAATGTATTGCTGAATCTGGATTGCCAATATTCTTTTGAGGATTTTAGCATCTATGTTCATCAGAGATAATGGCCTGTAGTTTTCTTTCTTTGTTGTTCTTCATCTGCTGTTGGAATTAGGATGATACTGGCATTGTAAAGAGTTCGGGAGTCTTCCCTCTTCTTGGATATTTTTTGGAATAGATTGAGAAGGATAGGAGTTAATTCTTTCATAAATGTTTGGTAAAATTTACCTATGAAGCCATCTGGTCTAGGGCTTTTGTGTGCCAGGAGTTTTTTGAGTACTGCATCAGTTTCACTAATTGTTATCTGTCTTTTCAGGCTTTCTGCTTCTTCTTGATTCAGTTTTGGAAGATTGTTTCTAGAAACTTGTCCATTTCTCCCCTGTTGTCCAATTTTTGTCATATAGTTGTTAGTAGTAATTTCTTAAAATCATTTGTATTTCTGTAGTATTCATTGTATCTTCTCTTTCATCTCTGATTTTATTTGGGTTCTCTTTTTCATGATAAGTCTGTTTAAAGTTTTGTCAATTTTGTTTATCTTTTCAAAGAACCAGCTCCTGGGTTTATTGATCCTTTGAATTGTTCTTTTCGTTTCCATGTCATTTAATTCTGCCCTGATCTTGATTATTTCCTTCCTCCTTCTCTCTCTGGGCTTTGTTGGTTGTTGTGCCTCTCATTCTTGCAAATGGAGGGTTAGGTTGTTTGGGATTTTTCTATCTTCTTTAGCTTGGCCTGTAATGCTATGAACTTCCCTCTCAGTACTGCCTTTGCTGGTTCCCTAGGTTTTAGATTTTTATGTGTTCATTTTCATTTATTTCCCATTACTTCTTGTTTCTTTCTTTCTTTAAAAAAAAAAAAAAAATTATTTCCAGAGAGAGAGGAAGGGAGAGAGGCAGAGAGGGAAACAGACATCAATATATGGTTGCCTTTCCCCTGCCACCAGCCACAGACCCAGCTAGAGACCTGGCTTGCAGCCTGGTTATATGCCCTGGCTAGGGAATCGAACCAGTGACCTTTGGGTTCGAAGACTGGTGCCTTATCCACTGTGCCACCAGCCAGGGCCTTGGTTTCTTTTTTGATCTCATTTTTGACCCATTCATTATTTAATAACATGTTATTCAGTCTCTATGTATTTGAAAGTGTTTGAGATTTTTCCTTGAGGTTGGTTTCTAATTTTAATCCATTGTGATCTTAGCACATGCTTGATAGGATTTCAATTTTTGTAAATTTGTTGAGGCTTGTTTTGTGTCCTACAGTGTGGTCTGTCTTTGAAAATGTTCCATGTGCATTTGAAAAGAATATATATTTTGCTTTGGGGTAAAAAGTTCTGTTCATATCAATCAAGTTCATTTGATCTAGAGTGTCATTCAGTGCCACAATATCTTTGTTGGTTTATTGTTTGTTTGGAAGACCTATCCCTTATTGACAGTGGGGTTATAATCCCCTATGATGACTTCATTGTCGTCATTATCTTTCTTGAAGACCTCCTTAATTTTCTTTATATATGTTGATGCTCCTATGTTGGTTGCATGTTTACAAATGTTATGTCCTGTTGGATTACTTCCCTAAGTAATATGTAGTGACTGTCTTTGTCCCTTTTTATGGTATTTGTTTTGAAGTTTGTTTTGTCTGATACAAGTATTGACGCCCCAACCTTGTTTTCATGTCCATTTGCTTGGAATATTTTATTTTCCATCCTTTTGTTTTCAGACTGTGTAGATCTTTTGTTCTGAGGTGGGTCTCTTGTAGACAGCATATATGAGGGTTGTATTTTCTTACCCATTTAGCTACCCTTTGTCTTTTGATTGGAGTATTTAATCCATTTACATTTAAGGTTATTATTAATGGGCACTTAACTTGTTGCCATTTTTACCATACTCTTGTGTGTTTCTCTCTTTCTATCCCTTCCCTTTTATTTTTTTTTAAAGATTTTATTTCATTATTTTTTAGAAAGAGGGGAAGGGAGAGAGGCAGAGAGGGAGAGAGACATTAATGTATGGTTGCCTTTCACCTGCCTCCAGGCACAGACCTGACTGGAGACCTGGTTTGCAACCTGGTTATGTGCCCGGCTGGGGAATCGAACCTGCGACCTTTGGGTTCGTGGGCCAGCACCTTATCCACTGTGCTACCAGCCAGGGCTATCCCTTCCCTTTTAAACAGTCCCTTTAGTATCTCTTGGAATGCTGGCTTGGTGGAGATTAGCCTTATTTTGTCTGGGAAGCTCTTTATTTCACCTCCCATTTTAAATGAGAGCCTTGCTGTGTAGGGTTGTAGGTCCTTGCTTTTCATTACTTGGAATATTTTGTTCCAGTCCTTTCTGGCTTGTAGTGTTTCTGTTGAGAAGTTAGCTGATAGCTTCATCAGAGCTCCCTAGTATGGTACTAGCTGTTTCTCCCTTGCTACTTTAAGATTTTTCTCTTTGTCTTTAATTTACCATTTTAATTATGACTTGTCTTAGAGTAAACCTCTCTGGGTTCATCTTGATTGGGACCCTCTGTGCTTCCTGAAATTGCATGACTTTTCTCTTAACAGGACTTTAGTGAAGTTTTCTGCCATTGTTTTTTTCAAACAGGTTTTCTATTGCCTGTGTCATTTCTTCTCTTTCAGATCTTCCCATGATGCATGTTGTCCTGAAGCTAACTTAAACTATCTTTATTTTTTTGAATCTTTTTTAATTTTTGTACTCCGGTGGTATTTTTTTCTATGTTGTCTTTCATCTTGCTGATTTGGTTCTCTGCTTCATCAAGCCTGCTTTTAATTCCTTTGAGTGTATTTTTCATTTCAAATATTGTAGCCTTCATTTATCCTTGGTTCTTACTCATAGTTTCTGGGTCCTTTTTCATACTGCTACAGTTCCCACTAAGTTTCTTCTAGCTCCCACAAAGTTCCTTGTAGTTCTTACTGAATTTCTTGAGCATCCTTATAACCATTATTTTGAATTCTGGGTCTGATAGAGTGCTTACCTCAATTGCATTTAGCTCTTTTTCAAGGGATTCCTCCTTTCCTTTTCATTAGGAGCTATTTCATTGTCTTCCCTCTTTTAGGTGACACCTTTTTTTGTTTCTGCATCTCAGGTTGCTCTGCTTTACCTTCTTGTCTTTGTGGGGTGGACTTCTGTGGGAGGAGTTTGTGAGACTCAGTGGTTCAGTCCTTTTGATCTGATCTGTATGCTCTAGGGTTTCACTTCATTCAGTTTACATGGACTCTTTGTTGTACTTGATAATTATGGCTCATTTGTTGATGGCTTTGATTATTGATGGCCACTTTGTTGTCAGGCTCTTCCCTCTTGCTGGCTGAGTGGCAGTCACAACCCCTGGCATGTCTTGTATGCTGTTGCATAGGTGCTGGTTAACAAAGCAGTTCTACCCCAGAAAAACTAAACCCATTCCAGCAACAAACCACCCCCTTACCCCATCAGCATTATCAACAGTAATTGAGCAAAGATAAATAAAGTTGGCAAGAGATTAAGAATGTTGTAAGATAGGAAAAAGGGAATATGAGATGACTATATATAAAGGGGAAAAAAGTGATTTTGAGTGGCAAGAGGGAGAAGAAATAATAAGGGTAGGGAATAGAAACAAAGCAAAGAAAGAAAATAAAATTCAGAATATAAGCTAAACAGGGAAGGGTAATGGCAAAAAGGAGTAAGAAAAGGGAAGAGTATAATACGAGGTTTGAAATAAAATTGAAAAAGTAGTGAACCAAAGGCAACAAAATTGCAGAAAAACCACAACAGAATCAATAACAACAGATGAGCAAAGTTTAATAAAGGTAGAAATAGAATAAGAATATTTATGAAAAGAGAATATGAGATGTCTACAGTAGGAAAAGATTTCGAGAGGATAGAAGGAGGAGAAATAATGAGGATAAGGAATAAAATTCAGGCTAAGAAAGGGAAAAAATAAAATTCAAAACTCAAGAGCAGGAGGAAGGCAAAATGGAGTAGATATGGGAAGAGTAACCTATGAGATTTGAAATAAAAAATAATGAACAAATAGGATTACAGTTGAAAAACTGCAATAACTGTGATATCTAATCCAAACAAGCCACATTCTGTAAAGGTGGAAAGCAAATAAGAATATTATCAGAAGGGGGAAAAAATGGGAGCTGACTAAAGGAAGAAAGAATAATTCTGAGAAACAAGAGTAAGGAGTAGGAAAAAAGGCAATAGCGTTAGGAAAAATAAGATTTCTGAAGAAAATATGAAAGGGCAGAAAGAAGGCAAAATGGAGTTAGACAAGGGAAGAGTAGAGTGTGAGGTTAGAAATAAACAAAATAAGTAATTAAAATATAAAGAAGAATAAAAGACAAAGAATAGTGAATTACAAAGAATAGTCGGAATACAGTTGATACAAAAGAAGAAGTCTTAAAAGGCTGCGTGAAAGAAAAAAATAACACAAATTCTGAAGAGGAATGAGGTGGAATTCTCAGCAATTTGGTGTTTGCCTTCTGACTTTTCTTTCTGGATCTGTCTCTGGTTTTTTATCAGCCCAATGTCCCAGGTGGGTGATCCAAGTTTTGGCAGTACCTCCTATATCACCATCTCCTGCCTCTAGAGGGAGCTTCTGTTGTGACGGGGAAGATGGGGCCCAGGGTCTCCCCTGGGAGGCACTCACTGTTCAGTCTTCCGGAAAGTTGTGTGTGTGTGTTCCCTGACCTTGCACCACCTGCCTTGGTCTGTCCTAGCTCATTTCCAGTATGTATAGTTTCCTACGAGTTAGTTGTCTGTTTCATGGGAGGGGCCTATCTGTATAAATGAGTCAGCTCTTTTCTGCTTGGTGGTGGCAGCTCTGTGTGCAATCTGAGCCTGGGCAGGGCTCCCATTCCCCTTTGCATGGATTTCAGATCTCCCTGCCTTGCTGTCTTCTATGGAATGGGGCCCTAGGGACCAGTGTAGTTTGCCTCCCTGAGAGAAGTTCACAATGGACCATTTAGGTATTTATTTCTCTTGTGATCCTGTAAGGAGGTGGCGGCTGGGTATGTCCTTCCCTTCTGGGGTCTCCCCATGAGTCTGACTATAAATAGTCTCAGGTGTTCCTCTCCTGCCTGCCCAGTTCCCTGCCCACTGCCTTCATAGTAGCCTCAGTCCTAAACTGTCCACTCTGTGCTGTCTGCGCCTTGCTAACTATGCTGGGCTGGGGCTGAGAAATCCCCTTGCTCTGCATCCTTCTGCTTTCTCCGCCCAGTGGGAGCAACCATGACCTCAGTCTTCTCCCCTTGCTGGCAGGGGTCCCTGCCCAGCATGCAATTTGCAGCTCCCCTTTGAAAAAGTATCTTCAGGCACTCCCACTGCAGTCACTGTCCAGCTTTCCTCACACCACCTTTCCAAAAAGCCCAAAGTCTGTCACAGTTATGGTCAGTCTCCTCTGCCTGACCCAGGTGCAGATAGAATTCCTCTCTCTAGCACTCTCCTGGTTGGCATGTGCTGCTGTAGCTATGGGTGTGCTGTATATAGCCTGGATCACCCCAAGTTTGTTGGCCCAGGTCTGGGGGTTCCCTCCCCTAGGAGGACAGGGAGCTGCAAAGCTGGGTGGGATCTCTGACCAGGCTCTCTGTGACTACAGGCAGTACGCCCCAGGTACATCCCCTTCAACCTGTAAAATCTTGCCATCCGTTGTGAAGTGTCTTCTGTACTCCTTGGCTTTTCAAACTTCATATCTGCTAAGATTCTGTTGAATGTTCAGTTTATTTTTCAGGAGTTCAGCCAGGTAGGTATCTGAGTTGGGGACAAGAGCATGTGTGCGCGCGCATTCAGCTTCCACCTACTTGATTGCCATCTTCTCTTCTGTGATTTTTCGTTCTAACATAAACACAGAATTTTTGGTTTTAGTTTTTTTCTTTAATTGAAATATAATCTGCATCTAGTGAAATGCATGTATCTTAAGTGTTCAGGGTGATTAATCTTGACAAGCACAAATTCTCTATAACTCTTTCACAATTAAATGGTAGAACATTTCCACCATCCCAGAAAGTTTTCTTGCACCTTTGCAATCAGCCCTCATCCCCTCCTGCTGCCCCAGTTCCCAAGGTGCTATTGATCTTTTGTAGTTGTATGCATTCTAAAACTTAAATTGTACAGAATGTACTTTTTTGGAGGGTAGGGGGCTTGGCTTATGTTCACTCAGCATAGTTTTTGAGGTTCATCACGTTATTGACTGTATCAGTTCTGATTGCTCCACATTCTTGCCAGCCTTGGGTGATACCACTCTCTTTCATTTTAGTGGTCATGTGATGCTAAGCATAGTTTTGATCGTAGTGAATATGCAATCTCTCTTACCCCCAATGTTTGAATATGATTTGCATGATAATTTCTGATCTTTTGCTCTAAGACATTATAGTAGTAAGTACTGTGGTTTGACTCTTTCCTTTGGATGGCCACTCCTTTGTACGATTGTAAATGAACTGAGAATCATAAAGCTGAAAATACATAGGTGAGCAAAATGACTTGAAATTTAAGTCATTAGTTAGTGCTGAATGTAAGTGAATTGATTTTGATTTAATGTTTTCGATCTAATGCCTTTCCTCTTCATTATTTTTGAAGTTATATTTTATTTCCTTTGTGAGAATGGACAGTTAATCTGTACCTTTTGTTTTACACTGTTTTCAGAAAATGTTTGGTATAGGTGAGTTAGACAAGGGGAAGGAATTTAAAGTGGCTTCATTAATTTAATTTTTCCCTTTTGTTTAGCACTCCCTTTTTTGCCCTACGCTTAAAGAAATAAGACCAGAAAAGATGAAAATAGAAAGGTGGGAGCAACTCTGAGAAGCTTGCACTTGAGGATGCCATAATAAGTCCTTTTAACTTGTTCTTTCCCAATTGAGTTTCAGAATGAATTGAATCCTGTTACTCAGTTCTGCCTTAATGTCTCTAGGTATGCCGGTGCCTTGAGAGCTTCAGGGGAAATGGCTTCAGCACAGTATATTACTGCAGGTAAGTGTTTTAAAAATACATAGTTTTAAAGAGAGAGTATAGTATTTCAATGAATCTTATTTTTACTCACAGTTTACACCTTTCAATTTACAAAATGTGTTTTGTAAAACATCACCTCATTAAAATTCGACTACTTACTGTAAAGTAGTTGGGATTTACTTTATAATTCAGATTATAAACCAGTGATGTGTGTCCATTTTGAAAAACAATATTTGGGTTAAATTATAACCCAAATTTTGACTCTAAGTTCTCTTAGTAACATGTATCTTTGAGTATATCCAGAAATAGGCTTCATTATTAATGACTAAATCATTAATAAAAGAAAGTCTTTGTGAGTGTAAATGTAAGGAACTATTGTGTGAAGAATGAGGAGAAAAAGTAATTCTTAAAGGATGGAAATAATTTATTTCTTCATTATGTGAGATCATGTGTTCCCTTATCTCATTTTTGGTTAGACAAAATGAGTACGCTTTTAAATCTTGGGGCTAGGTTGCTAGGGTTTTCACAGAAATGCTTTTTTTTTTTTTTTTTTTTAGCAACTTTTTTGAAATACTCATATACTATATAATTCACTCATTTAAAGAATACAATTCACTTCTTTTTTTGTTTGATTTTTTTTTTTTTAATTTATTGTTGTATTACATCCATCCCCTTTTTGCTTCCCTCTGTCCCCCTCCCCACCCACCCATTCCCCCCAAAGTCAATCCCACCTGTTGTCCATGTCCATGGTTCCTTTATACTAGGCTCTTGTCTAAGCTGCTCCCTTTTGTTTGATTTTTGAAGATTTTATTCATTGTCTCTAGAGAGAAGGGCAGGGAGGGAGGAAGAAAGGGAAAGAAACATCAGTGTATGGCAGCCTTTCACCTGCCTCCAGCTAAGGACTTGGCTGGAGACCTGACTGGAGACCTGGTTATGTGCCCTGACTGGGAATCCAACCAGCGACCTTTGGGTTTACAGGCTGGTGCCTATCCACTGAGCCACCAGCCAGGGCTTTGTTGTTTTTTAGTATATTCATAGAGTTGTACAACCATTACCAAAATTAATTTTAGAATATTTTCAGCACTCCAGAAAGAAACTGTGACTTGTAGCAGTCACCTTGTTTTCCCTTCAACACTCCTAGCCCCATGCAACCACTAATCAGCTGTCAGTCTCTATAGATTTTCCTACTCTGGACTTTTGGTATAAATATAATTATATGATGTGTGGGATTTTTTTGTCTGTCTGCTTTTCATTTAGAATGTTTTCAAGCTTTATCTACATTACAGCACATACCAGTACTTTATGCTTTTTTATTGCTGAATAAGATTCTATTGATTGGACATACCATTTTTCACTTGTCCTTTCATCGTTGAAAGACATTTGGGTGGTTTCTACTTTTCAACTATTACAAGTATTGCTGAAAGTTCTGTGTACAAGTCTTTGTGTAGACATATGTTGTCATTTCTCTTGGATAAATCTCTAGCTGTGGAATTGCTGGGTTACATGGTAACTGTACTAGGTCTGTCTTGAAAGTATTGAGCCATCTGTCAATGTAATTAAAACAGTTTGCACTAGATACTTTCAGAACAGACCTATTATTTTCCAGCGCAGCAGCTTCATTTTACATTCCTTTCAGCATACGGAGGATTTCAGTTTCTCTATATTCTTGATATCTCAATAATGCTTTATGTTTTTGTCCTTGATTATAGCCATTCTAGGGATTTGAATTAGTATCTTATTGCGGTCAACCATTAGTTTTCAATACTATAAATAATAAGTTTTTTGTGTCATTTGGAATTAATTTCCTCTAACGGTTTTTTCCTAAAAGTAGATTTATTTTTTTGAAGTGAAGTTTTTAATGAGAAGATATGATCACTTATATCTAGTTCATTCGATTGCTTATGTATAGAAGAGTAACTCCAAATTTTCAAAAACTTCTCCAGTGTCATATAGGAGGCTTTTGTAGTATTGATGGGATGAAAAATACTGTTCTTTACCTCTTGCTTCTTGACTTTTAAACTTTTTATTTTAATTACATTTTTTTAAACGTATTTTTAAAGTTGATTTTTAGAGAGAGAGAGAGAGAGGAAGGTTGGGGGAGAAAGCGTGCATAAATTGTATCTATCAATGCATTCCTTGGTTGTTTCTTGTATGTGCCCTGACCGAAGATCGAACCTGCAATTTTGGCGAATTGGGAAGATGCTGTAAAGAACTGAGCTCCCTGGCTGGCCAGGGCTAAACTTTTTCATTTTGAGCTAAATTTAAATTTATAGGAAAGTTACAAGAATTCACCAATTACAAATTATTTTGTCACATCTGGTTCATCATTCTCTATAATGGCGTGTTCTTTTTTTTTAACCATTTGAGAGTAAGTTGCACACATCATGTCTTATTTTTGAATACTTCACTATGTATTCCTAAGAATTGGGACATTCATAACCACAGGATCATTTTTAAAATCTGGGAATTTAACACTGACATAGTACTCTAAAATACAAATGTTATTTGTTATTTATTTTTAATCCTCACCTGAGGACAGACTATTTAAATTTTGCCAACTCACCCAGTATTGTCCATTGTAAAGTTGCTTTTCTTTTTTGCTTCAGGCGCTAGTTTAAGATCACAAATTGCATTTCATTGTTATCATGTCTCATTAGTCTCTTTTTATTTTTATTGTTGTTCTTTAACAGTTGTCCTAGTTTTTCTTCCTTTGCCCTCACCTGCCCCATCCACCATCCCATTCCCACAGCTAATCTCCACCTTGTTATCCATGTCCATGGGTCCTTCATACTTGTTCTTTGACTAGACCTTTCCCCTTCTTTCCCCCCTCCCCTCTGGTCATTAATCTCTTAATGTGTAGTGTTATTTGACCTTTATAAAAACTAATGAAGCCCTGGATGGTGGCTCAGTGGATAAGGTGTCAGCCTGCGAACCCAAAAGTCGCTGGTTCGATTCTCAGCCAGGACACATAACCCGGTTGCAAGTGAGGTCTCCAGCCGGGTCTGTAGCTGAAGGCAGGTGAAAGGCAACCATACATTGATGTCTGTCTCCCTCTCTGCCTCTCTCCCTTTCCCTCTCTCTAAAAATAATAAATAAACTCTTTTTAAAAAACCAAAAAAATGAATGAAATACTTTGAGATGCTTCGTTCATGGTATATATTAAATAATCTAAATCTTCTTTTTTAGTATTATGCACTTTATTATAATTTAGGCTTTTTTATTTTACAGATAATTAGCTTGATAGTGGTGCTTAAATTTCAGCCTTCCAAAAATACTTTAGAAACATTGTGTTTAGTTGATTTAGTCGGGAACATTTTATTGAGCACTTGCTGTGTGCTGAGATGTAGTATTTTCTGCGTTTCAGTCTGTATGACAATAATAGATAGCATTTCATATTTTACTATTTTTTATTTAAAAAATATTTTATTATTTTTAGAGAAAGGGGAAGAGAGAGAGAGAGAGGCAGAGAGGGAGAGAAACAGCAATGTATTGTTGACTTTCACCTGCCTCCAGCTGGAGACCTGGCTGGAGACCTGGCTGGAGACCTGGTTATGTGCCTTGGCTGGGAATCGAACCAGCCAGGCACCTATCCACTGTGCCACCAGCCAGGGCGCATTTCATGTTTTAGTTACCAAGACAAGTCAGGATAAGCTGGATTAGAGGGGTTTTTTTGGTATATGAAATAAGGGCAAGCTGTGATAGCTAGGAAATCTGCAAAGAAAAGTACTCTCACCTCCAGAAGCCAGGGCTGAGTCCATGATCATGGGATGTGTAATGCGGAGTGGGGATAAACAGAGGTCAAATTAGTTTTGGTTCTTAGCTGTTCAGTAGAGTTTAAAATTAAAGAGCCAGCTTTCAATATTCAGGAGTTCTAAAGATGGCAGCCAAGTAAAAGGAAGTGGGTTGGAGTGGTGCCCTGAGGCCTAATAATAGCAGAATGGCAGAACAGTAACATTATACCTGTTTGATCTCTAGACAGAAGTTCTATGTTCTTTTATGTTGAATGAGTATATTTACCCTGCCTTGTTTGGGATGGCAGTGGTTGGCGCAGAGAGAGGGTCAGGGTCCAGAAGTTGTTTATAGCTAGTGATTGCATTATAAAGTCTAGTGACTTCCTTAAGATTTAAAACCATATGCTTTTCTTATTAGGAATTCAACAATTACAAAGTGAATAGATGTGTATAAAAATAGTTACTAAGCAGTTTTGTTTATAGTAATTGAGATTTAATTTATAGTAACGTGTATTAATTATGCCACTGTTTTACTAAGGTACTGTTTGCTTTGTTTTTAAGCCCTTAGAGATTTGTTTGAGTCCATGGATAAAACTTCTTCTAGTATTCCACCTATTATTCTACTGCAGTTTTTGCACATGGCTTTTCCACAGTTTGCAGAGAAGGGCGAACAAGGACAGTATCTTCAACAGGTAATCAGGGCAAGGTTCTTGGTTTTCATTTTGTGAATGTAAAACTTAGGTTTCTACATTTACCATACTTAATCAGGATATATTTGGAAATACAGATATCAGTACTCCCTAGCTCAAACCACTGTTCTCTATTGCCTGGCGTGGTGCAGTAGTCTGTTAGCTGGTCATCTTGATCTGCTTTTGTTTCTTTGCAGTGTTTCTCTATTATAGCCCCCAGACTCCTTTTAAAATGCAAATAAGATTATGTTGGTCCCTGTTCAATACTTGTAGTGATTTTCTGTCCCTAAATAATTAAATCCTAAATAATCCTAAATAATCTAGCCTCTGGCTACCTTTTTGAACTCATCATGTGCTACTGTCCTCCTTGTTCACTTCTCTCCAGATATTGGCTTCATTGCTATTTTTTAAACCCTTCCCTAAATTTTCTTTGTGCAGGGCCTTTGCTTTTTTGTTTGTTTAAATTTTGAAAGTACATTATTATAGCTGGGGATGGTAAAACAAGGAAGGTTCCAGGAATGAAGGAACAACAGGAGAGCCTACCTAGATGGAGGTGCTTTGGCTTTCTAGGGACATAGAAAAGAATTGAGCTGTAGTGCAAAGTCAGAGAAAAGGGGCCTTGGGGACAGGTTCAGGGGGTTAGTCCAGGATGAGCTGTCACTGCCCATTCTCCTCTGGTTGCAAGTCTTGTGGAGACCCTTACTTACAGTTTCAGAGAAAGAAAACTCACTTGAAAAAGAGGCTTGCAAGGGTGTACCCTAGGAGGGCACCCAGGGTTCCTTTGGCTCTCAATCCAGGACTTTCCTCCTCACCCTCAGGTCTTCTGGCTTAAATGTTGAGGCGGCAGAGAGAGGCTCTCCTGGATCATTCTGTTGAAATAGCTCAGTTTTTCTTCCCCCATCACTTTCTGCTCCCGTGTTGCCTTTTTCTCCTCTGTTACCCTTCTCTTTACTTAAATTTATATTTTGTTTATCTAGGTTTGCCTTTAGGACCTTTTCTATTTGGTTTATTGCTACGTATTCCTAGTGTCCAGAATAGTGTTTAGCATAATTGGGACCTCAGTAAACATCTTTCTTTCTTTTAATTGAATTTATTGGGGTGACATTGACTAACAAAATTATATAGGTTTTAAGTATACAATTTAAGTATACATAAACATCTCTTGAATGAATGAAAGAACTACTTTGAAATTTCTTGTTTTGAAGATCATAAAAGATCGACATATGCTTAATATTTTTAAAGAAAAAATTAGCTTTTCTCCCCTAAGGACATTAATTATTTTGGAAGAATTCTATAGACCAACACTGTCATAGCCAGGATTATTTATTATGTAATTTTTAAAATTACAGGATGCTAATGAATGTTGGATACAAATGATGCGTGTATTGCAACAGAAATTGGAAGCCATAGAGGATGATTCTGTTAAAGAGGTAATTGAAGTGTATTTGTGATTATTGATTTTCATTATACTTTGATTCATCCACTCCCCAAAGGTTTGAAATAAATTCATCTTAATAGATAGACACGTACATGCATCCTTTAGGTGTTTAATCTGTAGTTAGAATTTGAAACTTTGCATTTGACATTTGAATTCTATGTGTTTTTATTAAACTTAGTTGATGTTATTGAGCATCTGTAGTTTTTTCATAATGTTTTTTGAACGATAGATTTTTCAGAAAGGAATTATATTTTAATAAGCTTAAATATGTCTTGCAAAACTGGATTGTGTGGGAGGGAATATACATTAATAACTACATAATATAAAATAGGAATTTTATTTTAACTTTGCAGACAGATTCTTCATCTGCATCATCAGTGACACCTTCTAAAAAGAAAAGTTTAATCGATCAGTTCTTTGGAGTTGAGTTTGAAACTACGTATCCTTAAGAGCCAAGCAAGCTATGTATAAATCGTAACTTGCCAGAAGTGTATAAAGTGAATTGGTGTAAAGGGTGTTGACTGGAATGGTAGGTGGGGTATGAAGAATAATTCATCAGAGGTTTTTATGTCTAAAAAATACGGAAATTAGATGTTTGGAAAAATTTACCCATTTGAGTGATCTTGAAGTTTAGATAAGTCTCTACTTTAAGGATATTCATTATTTTTTCCTCAGAACATCATTAGTAGAGTCTGCTTCATATATTTGCATCATAGAGAATTAATATTTAATTATATGAAATGGATGTATCAATTATATACATCAGATTGAACCAATCTTAAGACATGAATTTAGGGAAGTAATATTTTCTAGGTAATGGATAGAGACTTACAAAAGAGTTTTCTTTATGTATCTTTGGATTATTAAGACCATTTTAAGACTGTGTAAATAGCTACTTACATTTGTTTAATATTTGTCCTTTTCATTCATTCATTGCTCAATATTGTTGGTAAGTGAATGAGCATTTTTTTAAAGATTTTATTTCATTATTTTTAGAAAGAGGGGAAGGGAGAGAGGCAGAGAGAGAGAGAGAGAGACATCAATGTATGGTTGTGTTTCACCTGCCTCCAGCCACAGACCTGACTGGAGACCTGGTTTGCAACCTGGTTATGTGCCCTGGCTGGGGAATCAAACCTGCGACCTTTGGGTTCACAGGCTGGTGCCTTATCCACTGCGCTACCAGCCAGGGCTTGAATGGGCATTTTTAAATATGTTGAAATCTATTGGAAGACCGAAATGGTTTAACTAGTCATGAATGATATCATTAATTTTAATAGCAATAGGATAATTTATTCAAGATTATATAATGAATGCCTGTTAGTATATCCCTTAACTTATTTTGCAAAGCATGAAATGTACAGAATCTGAAGAAGAAGAAGTTACTAAAGGAAAGGAAAGTCAGCTTCAGCTTAGCTGTTTTATCAATCAAGAAGTCAAGTATCTTTTTACAGGACTTAAATTGGTAAGAACAATTGAGTTGATCTTCTTTATTTGTGGATTCCATATTTGTGAATGCTAAAATTTATTTGTAACCCAACATCAATACTTGTGGTGTTTTCATGGTCATTTGAAGACTTGCTTACTGTGGTAAAAATTTTATTTTTATTATTTTTAAATTTTTATCCTCACTTGAGGATATGTTTTTTAATTTTTAGAGAGGGAGGTAGGGGAGGGGAGAGAGGGAGAGAAAAACATTGAAGTGAGAGAAACATCAATTTGTTGCCTCCCATGAACCCTAGGTATCTATGTGCCCTGATAGGGAATGAAATCTGCAGCCTTACGGTGCATAGGATGATGCTCAATCATTCACCTGGCCAGGGCTAACGTGACAAAAATTTTGAGTCATCTGGCATACACTATCTCATCTGAGGGCCAGTAAGGTGATGCTGTGACTTGTTGCAGCTCTTATCAATAAACTAGTGTTCTTTTTGCAGTCATTTACAAGATTATTTGTTGTCTGAGGAGTAGAAAGGCAGACATCATCATTAAGGTATATAATGGCCAAAGGCTTTCCAACATTGGCTAGATCAACAGAGGGTTTTCTTGTTATAACTTCTCAAATTTAACAATAGTTGGTTCTGGAAGGCTTTTATATATCAAGTGTAAAGAACAAGGATTTCCTGCATCTTCTTCATTTTTCTCTAATGTGACTATTAAACTGTAAGTAGAAGAATACCATAAAAGGCTACCTTTAGTTATATAAAATGCAGTATAGGCTCAGAATTTCAGTCACATTTGGGTCATAGTTAAAAAACTTTATATATTCTAGCAAACTCACACCAGTGTAAATGTTTTGATGCCTTCTGATGCCTTTTAAGACCTGAACCATTGTCCTGACTGGTGTGGCTCAGTCTGTTGGGTTTTGTTCCACAAAGCAAAAATTTGCCAATTTGATTCCTGGTCAAGGCATATACCTGGGTTGTGTCTTGGTCCCTGGTCAGGGTGCGTATGAGAGGCAACTGATAGATGGTTCTCACATTAGTGATTCATTCCATCTCTTTCTCTTTCCTTTCCCCTCTCCCTGAAAATAAATAACATATTTTTTAAAGATTTTTTTCCTTTTTTCTTTTTTTTTTTTTTCCTTTATATTTTTTTTAGAGAGAGTGGCAGGGAGAGAGGAAGAAAGGGAGGGAAGCATCAATGTATGGTTGCCTTTTACCTGCCTTCAGCTGGGGATCTGTCTGGAGACCTGGCTTGCAACCTGGTTATGTGCCCTGACTGGGAATCAAACCAGCAACTCTTGGGTTCACGGGCTGGTACCAGTCTACTGAGCTACCAGCCAGGGCCCAACCTTTTTTTTTTTTAAAAGAACTAGACCATATCTAAAATCAAAAGTCCTCATTTTATCTTCATTCGGATTATTTCTCAATTGTATCAGTCGATTGATGTACAGGTCTGTTCAGAAAGTATCCAGCCATGTAATGAAAGATAGAGACATTTATTGAAGAAGATACAAGATACAAGAAACATTGTACATGGGGCAGTGATGCCTCAGTCCCCTTGAATGTAGGCACCTTGGGACCTCACACAATTCTCCCAGCGTCTCTTCCACTATTCAGAACACTAAAATCCTTTGTTAGAGTTGACATTGGCTGCTTTATATTATTTTCCTAAATCTCATTGAGGTCTGAACTCCCTTCCCTTTCAAAGGTGATCTTAGTTTTGGGAAAAGTCAGAAGTTGTAGGACACCAAATCTGGGCTGTAAGGAGGCTGAGTCACCTGGGTGATTTTATATTTTACCAAAACATTGCACAGGATATGATGAATCAGCGGATTCATTGTCACGGTGAAGCTGCCAAATACCAGTTGTCATTAGCAGCTGCCATTTTTTGTTGTCTTGCAGCTGTCACCTGACAAAGAATATTGGGGTAAAATTGTTTGGCCTGGAGGGGCATACTCATGATAGATAACACCTTCCCAATCAAAAAACATAGTTAACATGGTCTAGATCTTCCTGTAACTTTGTCACGCCTTCCCTAGGTGAGGAGAATGAGGTGATCCCATTGGGACAGCTGGGCCTTTTTTTCTGGGTCATAGCCATAGACCAACTCCATTCATCTCTGGTTTTGAACTTCTTGAGGAAATCTGGTTCATTGGTAGTGGTTTGAATCAAGTCATTAGCAACTGTAGCATGATGTTCCTTCTGCTCTGGTAGCAGAAGGCACGGAAAGAATTTTTGCCATGACACGCTTCATGCCAAGATTCTGCGTCAAAACCTCAGACGTAGTAGTTTTGCAATCCCCATATCAGCTTCTGGTTCTCTCACTGTCATTGGGTGATTTTTGTTGTGTGCAGCTGTACGTGTTCAATGTTCTCAGGGGTTCTGCTTTGCAGGCCTTCCAAGAACATGCATCACTTTCGACAATCTTTGAAGCATTGGTGGCACACTTTTTTGCTGCACTCATTGCATCATCCCCAAAAGCCTTCTGAGTCACCCAAGGAGTTTCCGCAGAGGATTGTTCAAGCTAAATGCAAAATTTAATGTAGATTTGTTGTTTTACTGCTCAGTCATTTCGAATGCGACAGCTACACAGTACACAAGCTCACCCAATGGCATCTATTGCCCCCACTGGCTAGTACAGTGAAGTCGTCATTGTTCACCCATGCACATTCCAGCCCACTCTCTTTGGCTGCCAGGTTACGTTGATATTGTGCAAACCATTTTTGTTCTATTTCTAGTGACTGGACTTTTTCCAGACAGATCTTGTACATTGTCTGTGAAATAGTGCTAGTTTCAGAGAATTAAAGGTGTGATTCTGTATTATGGAAAAAAAATTTTCTTAAGCTAATGTTTTATCTTCTGTTATGTTCTTTTTTAGCGACTTCAGGAAGAAATCACCAAACAGTCCCCAACATTGCAAAGAAATGCTTTGTACATCAAATCAGTAAGTTGTGCATAGTTTTTAAAATTGAATTCCATTTTAAGTTTTTCAGTTAATTATTGTTACCCAGTCTTTGTTTTTACCAAAGAATTAAAAACTTGCTTACTGTTTTCATGTAATAGGATTTCTTCATATTTTCTCTCCTCAGTCCAAGATAAGCCGGCTGCCAGCTTACTTGACTATTCAGATGGTTCGATTTTTTTATAAGGAGAAAGAGTCTGTGAATGCTAAAGTGCTTAAGGTTAGTAATGAACTTTTTATTTTTTATTGATTTTTAGAGAAAGAAACATTGATTTGTTGCTCTGCTTGTGTATGCATTTATTGATTGATTATTGTATGTACCCTGACCAGGTATCAAACCTGCAACCTTGCCATTTAGGGATGATCCTGTAACCTGCTGAACTACCTGGCTAAGGCAGTAATGAACTTTTAATTTTATTGTTGTTGTATTACATCCATCCCCTTTTTTCTCCCCTCTTAGTGTAATAAAAGTTGTTATTCTTTGAAGACAGTCCCTAATGTACAGTAGGTTTTTAAATTCTTTTAGGGATAAATTTTCTTTGAGATACTGTAAGTAGGAAAGTTATTAACATTAGACTAGCAGTTTAACCAAGATGTGTATTGGAATTATCCAGTCTTTTTGTTTGAAATTAAATACATGCCTAGCTTCTGCAAATTTTGATTAAGTGAGGCCTGAGGTGGTACATTTTTGAAAAGACTTCCAGATAATTCTGATGGATGTCTTCTAGTCCCCAGAAGCATTACCTGAACTCCAGAGGACTGATCTAGCAGGTTTAAGGATGTGGGTGGGGTAGGGTGTAGTATAATACACTGCATTCTGTTCTAGGTGGTTTTTTTCTTCCAGGTGAAAGGAGTGTTTAATTATAGGTACCCAAGGAGTTACTTACATTGTAGTCTGTTAATGGTGGAACCAGCTTTACGATTTAGCTACGTACCCAGCATTCCTGATTCTTGGGAGATGTATGTAGTTCTAGCCTATTGAGCTGAAATTCATAATATGCTTTCAGATATATGTACTTAGTATTATATTAGAAGGTTAATTATAGTTGAAGTACTTGCTAGTATTAACTTCATATGTTAATATTGGTTATTGAACTGCACCACTATTGTTTCCATGTAAAATTATATTTCAAATTACAGTCAAAGGTGACCCCATTTATAAGTTGACTACATTGCTAGTTTTAGGTCTCCATATTTCTAAAATGCTTCTTTGTCTTAGAAATTTTGTAACTGCTCTGTGGTTAAAATGTTTAATGTAAAAAAGTTAAAATTTTAAAGCAACTGCATAGATTTGTAAATGATTTACAGATTTCATTTTCAACTTCATTTGGATTATGAAAACGTTACTTTAAAAGTGTGATAGAGAACCCTGCCTGGTGTGGCTCAGTGGATTGAGTGCTGGCCTGTGAATCAAAAGGTTGCCTGTTTGATTCCCAGTCACAGCACGTATTTCTCTCCTCTTTCTCCTTTTCTTCCCCTATATCTAAAAAGAAGTAAATAAAATCTTTTAAAAATGTGATAGATGTTTTATAACTCTTTGTAAATCTGTTTAGACATTATTTTTCTTTGACTTGTATATAGGATGTTAAATTTCCTCTTATGTTGGATATGTACGAACTATGTACACCAGAACTTCAAGAGAAGATGATCTCTTTTCGATCAAAATTCAAGGATTTGGAAGATAAAAAAGTGAATCAGCAGACAAAGACAGTAGGTTCTTATTGTTGATTTTTAAATTTTAACATTTTAATCTTTAGTCTTCATAGTTACTTTGTATTGTTAATCTGTTGTAAAAATGGATGAACCTGTATTTTATTTAGCTTTATTTAGCTTGTAAACAAATCTAACATTTTGGTATAAGCCTTTAAAGTTTTAGGTCTATTTTAGCATAAGATAAAGAACTCTAGTTATGATAGGAGGCCTTTATAGTAGAATAATTCTTTTATAATCTGTACCTCATGTTCCTTTTCTGTTTTATCTCCTCAAAGCATTTCACATGAAATTGTACTTAGTATATTATTGGTGTATTTTTAAATTTTCTTTGGAAGGCATGAAGTTATCTCAGTTTTTTAGATGGAAGTGGTGGTAGAGAATATTGATTCACTTATGCCCACTGAGACAGCTAAGTTGTAACTTTTAATAAGCACTGCTGATGTGCCTGTAACTCCTAAAATTTTACCTTATCAACTTTATATTTAACGGATTCTATTATTTTGGGTCCAGATAAAGTATAACTAAATTATATGTTTTTGAAAATGAAAAAGATTTCCTCGTAACAGATTTTTAGTGTGATATTATATCAAATTTTAAATTCTTCTGCAGATTACCATTTGTGTTTGTGTATAAAGCAATTTTTTAAAATTTAAACTTTATTTTGAGATAAATGTAGAATCGTAATTATAAGAAATAAATCACATGCAGTTATAAGAAATAACACGAAGAGATTTTGAGTACCTTCAACCCAATTTTCCCTTGTGGTAACAGCCTGCAAAACTATAATGCATTATCACAACTAAACTAGGATGTTAACATTGATACAGTCCAGATACAGCCCACTTCTATCACCATAAAGATCATGTTGCCCCTTTGTAGCCAAATCCACTTTCCTTTTGTCCCTGCCCTCTCCTTAATTCCTAGCAACCACTAACCTGTTCTCTATTTCTATAATTTTGTCATTCAAGAAAGTTATATAAATGGAATCATACATTATGTAATCTTTGGGATTGACCTTTCTCACTCAGCATAATTCTCTGGACATTCATCCAGGTTGTTTCATGTAGCAGTAGTTCCTTCTTTTTTATTGCTGAGTATTATTCCATGTGGACATGGATATACCACAGTTTGCTTTACCATTCACCCATTGAAGGGCAGCTGGATTATTTCTAATTTTTGTCTGTTATGAATAAATATGCTATAACATTGATGTAAACCTAAATTGGAATAAATACACAGGAATGTAATTTCTAGATTGCATGGTAGTTGTGTACTTTTTAAAGAAATTCAAATGTTTTCCATAGTGGCTGTACCATTTTAGGTTTTCATCACCAGTAGTGTATAACTAATCCCCCTTTTCTGCATTGAATTAGGTGGTATCACTTTTTTATTTTAGCCATTTGAATTGGTTTGCAGTGATATTTCATTGTGGTTTTAATTTGTATTTCCCTAATGGCTAATAATGTTGAACATATCTTCATATATTTATCTGTATATCTACTTAGGTGAAATGTCTCTTCATGTCTTCTACCTGTTTTCTAATTGTGCTGTTTTATGCTTGAATTTTGAGAGTTCTTTATAGTCTAGATATTAGTCCTTTGTTGTATATAAGATTGCCAAATATGTTCTCCCTGCTTATAGTTTTGTCTTTTCATCTTAACAGTTAAGTGTATATTGTAGAGGGAAAATTTTTAATGCTTTGATGTGATTAAATCTATTTTATCTTTGGTTCCTCTTGCTTCTGGTGTTGTGTCTAAGAAACAATCGCCTGGTCAGAGGTCATGAATAATTATGGTATGTTCTAAAATTTTTACAGCTTAGTTCTTCCATTTAGGTCTTTGATCCATTCCGGGTTAATTTTTGTAGATGAGGTGAGGTGCAGGTCCAGATTCATCCTATTACATGTGAATATCCAGTTGTCCCAGCACTATTTGTTGAAAAGACTATTCTTTGCCTATTAAATGGTCTTGATGACGCTCTTGTAGAGTCAGTTGTTCATAGATCTGTACAGGGTGTGTGCGATCAATTGGCAGAATTTTAGTGAAATAAACAACATACCACAAGTGTTGTATTTTGAAATAAATGTATTCTTATATGTAAATACATAAACATAGTCATTATTTTAAAAATTGTTCAAAAGTCTCCATTTGCTGCAATAATAGACTCAATTTGACTTCAGAATCTTGAGCATGCTTTAATTAACTTTTCTTTATCCTTGGACACCATAATGTTTTCAGTCAGCTTTAACAGCCTCTTTATTGGAATGAGGTGGTTTATTGACTTCTCTCTCACAAATGCTACATACATAATAGTCTAAAGGATTTGCATCTGGTGAACTAGGCAGCCAGATTTCCTTTGACCAGAATTCAGGGACATTGACACTGAAACATTCTTGCACCTTTTTGGCATCATGTGCTGGTGCCCCATCTTGTTGGAAGAAAAAATGATGTCCATTTGCAACTTGTTTCATCCATGGTGCGACTACTTCTCTCAAAACATCAAGGTCCACATCACAGCCACCTTCAAGCCTTGTGGGCAAAAATGCGGGATCATGATATCTCCGTCATGTTAGGTGCACATCTAGATGGTGCTAAACACCATCACTGTAGCAGGAAATTTCATTTTCATGACAATTGGGACTTCATTAAGATTCTCACAGAACCACCTGTTGTTTCTTCTGTGGACAATTTGGTCCTGCTGAGAATTCTTTGCATCAGAGAAGAAAATCAGAGGGTTTTTTTCTTTGGAATATTTTCATTTTGTTAGCAGTTTCCTTGCTTTTTCAAAGCACCTTTCCTTGGTCTGCTGTGTCATAAACTGGCTTCTTCTAAGAATATATGTTCTGTATCTGATCTTTTCATCAATAATCTTGTGAACTGTTGCATCTGACATCTGCAGCTCTCTTGCTGTGGAGCTCATTGACTTTCCTGGATCTTCATTGATGATCTCCTGGATTCTGTGTACAATAGCTGGACTTGTGTGATCCTTGCATACATTTTCCTTGTTGGAAAATACATCAGGATCAGCATCATACACCTTCACGTCGTCAACTGTATGTAAAGGGATGTCATTGAAGTCTGCAATTTCCTTAGCAGTTCACGTGCATGCAGTCCAGAAATTATGGTTGCTCTAACATCATATTCCTTTGACATGATGGTTGCTTTCAGAATTTAATACTTTATATCCGAAACAGTGATGTTAAATCATAACCTCAGAAACATAGTTTTTCAAAGTAAGCACGTGAAATAAGGAGATGCAAAGTTATTGCTAATTTATTGTGTGCACCCTGTATTTCTGGATTCTTAGTTTTATTCCATTTGTCCTTCTGCTACTACCAAAGTCTTCAGTTTTGTAGTAAGGACTGTAGCCAAGTATGAGCCTTCCACCTTTGTTCTTTTCAAGATTGCTTTGGCTTTTCTGAAGTCCTTGTATTTCTTTATTTATTTTGGAATCATATTGTCCATTTCTTCAAAAAAAGCAATTGGAATTCAAGGAATTGCATTGACTCTAGATCAATTTGGGGACTTCGGACCATTCAAAAAAAATTTTTTTTAAGTATTTTTAGAGGGGAAGGGAGAAGGAAAGGGAGGGAGAGAAACACCCATGAGGAAGAGAAACATCAATCAGTTGCCTCTTGCATGCCCCCATGTGGGGACCCGGCCTGCAACCCAGGCATGTGCCCTAACTGGGAATCAAACCTGTGACCTTTTGGTTTGCTGGACAACACCTGACCCACTGAACCATACCAGTCAGGGTAGGGAGTCTTGCCATTTTAATGGTATTGAATTGTCTTGAAATCTATGAATTTGATAGATACATTTAGGTCTTTAATTTGTTCAGCTATTTATAGATTTCAGTGTAAAAGTTTTAAACTTGGGTATAGTTTGTATTTTTATGGACTTGATATATTTAGCCTACCCTATTAATTTTATGTATGAGGTTGTCTAGTATTCATTTTATTCTTCGGATGTCTGCAGATTGTGGAATGCTGTCTCTCCGTTTTGTTCCTGGAATTGGTAATTTGTGTCATTTTTTTTTCCTGTCAGTCTTGCTAGAGGATTGTCAGTTTTAATCTTTCAGAGAACTGGCTCTTTGTTTTATTGATTTTCTCTTATTTTTTCTGAGTCTAATTTTATGTCTACTCTTATTCCTTCTTTTGGGTAAGTACTTAAGGTAGAGAAGCTTAATTTTTTTTTTTTCTTTTTACTTTTTTTTAAATTTATTTAAATTTTATTGTTGTTGTATTACATCCATCCCCTTTTTGCTCCCCTCTGTCCCCCTCCCCACCCACCCATTCCCCCCAAAGTCAATCCCACCTGTTGTCCATGTCCATGGTTCCTTTATACTAGGTTCTTAGAAGCTTAGTTTTTATTGCAGAATTTTCTCTATTTTCTAACATATGCATTTAGAGGTATAAATTTTTCAGCAGTGCTTTCCCTGTGCTCTACAAATTACATTATACTGTCCTTTTTTTTTTTTTTTTTTTAACTTTTAAAGATTTTATTTATTTCCAGAGAGAAGGGAAGGGAGGGAGAAAGAGCAGGAGAGAAACATCTACGTGTGTGTGGTTGCCCCTCACAGGCCCCCAACCGGGGACTCAGCCCACAACTCAGGCACGTGCCCTGACTGGGAACTAACCAGTGACCCTATGGTTCGCAGGTCGTCACTAAGTCCACTGAACTACACCAGTCAGGGCTCGTTATACTGTACTTTTATTTTTATTCTGTTCTTTGTATTTCTGTTTGATCTTGAGTTTTTTAGAAATGTCTTGTTTAGTTTTCAGATATTAGAAAGTTTTTTCTGTTAGTGATTCTAGATTGATTTCATTGTAGTGAGAGAACGTACTTGTGCTATTTAAATTTTTAAAATTTTGTTGAGGTTTCCATTAGATGCCTCAGGATGTGTTCTGTCTTGGTGTATGTTCCATGGGCTTGAAAAGAATGTGTATTCTCCTGTTGAGTGTTCTCTAACGGTTGGATCCAGTGGGTTGATAGTTTTGCATTTTCCTACAAGCTTGCTGTTTTTCTGTCTAGTTCCATCATTTGTTGAGGGAGGACTGGTAAGTCTTGAACCAAAATTGTGGATTTGTATGTTTCCCCATTCAGTTCTATCATCTTTTACTTTGCATGTTTTGTAGCTCTGTTATTTTGGTGCATACACATTTAAGGTTACTTTGTTTTCTTGGTGGAGTGAACCTTTTATTAAAATGCAGTATTCCTCTCTGTCCTTAGTGGTTTTCTTAGCTCTAAAGTCTACTTTATCTGATATTAATATCACCATTGCTGCTTTCTTTTTGTTAATGTTTGTATGATACATTTTTTACTATCATTCTACATCAAATTTTCCACACTGTTATATTTGAAGAAAGTTTCTTATAGATAGTATATCTTTGGATCATATTTTTTAATCCACTGTATTAACCTCTTTTTATTGGTATATTTATACCATTTACACTTAATGTAATTACTGATATGTTAGTGTTTAAATCTATTTTGTAGTCTTTTTCTCATTTTTGCCGTTTAGGTAGCCTGAACATTTTTTTAGAATTCTAGTTTGATTTGTGTGTATATTTCTTGGTATGCTCTTTTCTTTTTTTTAAAAAGAACTTATTTATTTATTTATTTATTTAAAAGTTGTATTTATTATTTTTAGAGATAGGGGAAGGGGGAGAGGCAGAGAGGGAGAGAGACATCAATGTATGGTTGCCTTTCACCTGCCTCCAGCCACAGAGCTGACTGGAGACCTGGTTATGTGCCCTGGCTGGGAATTGAACCAGCGACCTTTGGGTTTTTAGGCCAGTGCCTTAGCCACTGTGCTACCTGCCAGGGGCTTTAAAAATATTTTTATTTATGTGGTTTGATAGTGCCATATTTGGGTAAAATAAAATTAAAGAATTAGATTTCCCTTTACAGCTCCAGAGCACTGTTTATCTGTACTACTGTCCTCACTGGTGTGCTGTAGCTTCAGTGGTTTAACTCGGGTCCTGTAATCAGAGGGCGTGTTTTTATACATGCAAGATCATGTATTGTCAAAGTGGGTTTCCAATTTTATGTGAACTCTAGTTATATCATTTCAGTCATTTGTAAGGAAGACCATGTTTTGTCTTTATTTTGGTCTCAATGCTTTGCATTGTTGACAGTATTTGTGAAAATGAATACAGTATTCACCACTTTCTGAAAGTTTGCTTTATGCCACTTTGCTTCTATGAGAGGCTTACCTGTTTTAGCTAACTGAAAGGAAATCTAAAGAGGAATCTTCCTTTTATGAAAACCTCCACTATCATACTAATGTAGGTCTTTTGCTTTTTGTAAAAGTGAAGTGGCATAAAGCGAACTTTCTTAAAGCAGGGTATACTCTTCAATTTATTTATGCCAGTTTGGCTTATGCAAGTAATGTGCTCACTGAGAATACAAATTTTATTTTTGATATCACGGTTTGAAATTAAACATTTTTTCCCCTTCAGAGTGACAAAAAGAGTAGCCCCCAGAAAGAAGTTAAGTACGAACCTTTTTCTTTTGCTGATGGTAAGTGAAATCTTCATTTCAGTTGAGGTATTTGTGTGTGTGTGTGTGTGTGTGTGTGTGTTTTAAGGTAAAATTACTATCTTGCCACATTTTTTTAGATACTAAAAAAAAATGGTTTCTTGAAGTATAATTTATCTCAATGGGACATAACAGTAAAAATCTATATTCTAGCAGATTTCTATGAATGATAATATATTTCTTAAGACATTTTTCGTGAAATCTGGGACTGGATAGTAGTCCCTTACTGGATTTTAATAATAGAGCAGTGTGCTTCTCTAGCCTAACCTTCAAAGTTGTTCGTTACCTGGCTTTAAAGAACATGTCTATTTGTCTAATATTACTGGATTTATATCTTTCTTAGATATTGGCTCCAATAATTGTGGATACTATGATTTACAAGCAGTGCTAACACATCAGGGAAGGTCTAGCTCTTCAGGTCATTATGTATCATGGGTGAAAAGGAAACAAGGTAAAGATTCTATTATCTTTTTCAATTGTTACATACTTTTTCAACAGTTTGTTTAGTATAAATTTTATAGAACTGGTTCTCAAATATTTTGGTCTCAGAACCTGTTTACATTTGTAATTATTGAGGACCTTTCCAACGGGCTTTTGTTTGAGGATTAATTTATTTACTATAATAGAAATTAAAACAGAGAAGTAAACCCATTTAAAAATATTAATAGCATTCTAAAAATGAAAATATTTCCAAATCAAAGTTAGTAAGAAATGGTATTGATTTATATTTTTGTAAGTCTTTTGTCTGACTTAATATGAGACAGTACTCTCCTAATTGTTTCCCTATTCCATCTGTTGCTTTATCACACATTGTGTAGCTTCTGGAAAATTCCAAAGCACACTTGAGAGAATGAGGGGGGAAAGCATTTAATGCTGTAGTAGTGTTATGAAAATAGTTGTAACCTTCATAGAACTCCTGAAATGTCTTGAACCTGAGTAGTCCTGGAGCATGCTTTGAGCCCTCTTGATATACGGTAGACGGAAAACTGCTGTACATAAAATTAGTACCTTTTTTGAAATGGAACTGTGAAAAAAATTGTATATGATTTTAATTTCATTTTCCTCTCTTTTATAGATGAATGGATTAAATTCGATGATGATAAGGTCAGCATCGTGACACCAGAGGATATTTTGCGGCTTTCTGGTGGCGGAGACTGGCATATAGCTTACGTTTTACTCTATGGGCCTCGCAGAGTTGAAATAATGGAAGAGGAAAGTGAACAGTAATCTTCATTTTAGCTATTTATGCTTAGGTGTGAAATAAATGTTATTTGTTGATCATTTATATAATCCAGAGCTTTAGAGGAAGAAATGTAAGTGGTTTTATTTCCCCTCCTATGGAACAAAGAGGGCAGAAGCAGATCACACTGTTTATCAAACTAAAAAATTACAGAAAAGAGAATTGCCTTTGGAATGTGCTGACCTGTATAAAGGTGGCAGGTTGACATTTTTTAAAAGCTTATTTTATCCATTAATTTTTAAAAATTGAGTTGAAATGCCTTTCAGTCTTACCTTCTGTGATAATTTTCCCTACCTTTTTCAGCTGAAGATTCAGCAATGAAATGTTTATTGCACACCTATTACTGTTATTTGTTGGTCTTGCATGGTTCAAACCACGGGTAATTCAGTAGCTGTCCATTCTTTGCCTTATCTAACAAATTTTGCCAGGAAGATGGAAAAGAAGTGTTGCTCATTGTAAAACAGTGCTGCTGTCCATAGCCTATGGAAACATGGATACAATCAAGTGTTTGTCCAGCCTGATTATTGCTGGCTTTTCATGACTAAAATAAATTGTGATCAGTAGTACGTTTGATTATACATTTATTACTGTGTCTGATGTACTGTGGTTTGTATGTTTAACTTTGCAATGGTTTTGTAGTAATCAACCTTAAAAAATGTTGAAAGGCTCTGGTTGCTTGTTTAGAAAATGGGGTTATTTAATAATAAAAAAAGGGATTAACAGTTTTTTACCTCAAGTTTTTTGTCTGTTGAGTTGGCTGAAGTTGATATGTTAATCCTGATGGTTAGTTTCTCTACTGTTAAGCATCCCTTTAAAAATGTGATCTTTGCTTACTAGCATTCTGTTGTTTAAAAAGATATACAAAGCTGTAAGAACAGTGGAGTTCTTTGGATGCTGAATGCAGCAATGTTATCAGTCAGATCTGTTCCTTGGCTCAGTTATTTTTATATTTTATACTCCTATCTTCCTAAAATCTTCGTGTGTGTCACTGATATCAATGATTTTTAAAGTGGAGTAAGAAATACCAAGATTATCAGGTGTTTCAGTATGGTAGGTTTAATATATTTTAATTAGTTCCTTATCTTTTTTTAGGAGCTTTGATTGTTAAGAGAAATTATAGAATATTACCTCAGTGGTCTGATTTTTTTTTTTTTTTGAGTTGGGTATTTATAATTAAGTTTGGGGGATTATCATGAAATCTCATCTTTGCTTATGCTGTTTTAATGCTCTGGAGAGCACAGCACTGATAACTAGTCGATTCCGAGAGAATAATGGCCAGTGTGATAAAATCTGAGAACACTAGGGGGTATAAAATAAAAATTTAAGGGAAACTTACTTCAAAGTAGCTTTTTCAGCTAACCTTTAATTATGTTTATGTTTGGCAATCTGTATTTCCTTTGCTTTGGAGAAAGGTGAATAGAATGGGGAAAATGAGACTAAGAATTGTCATATTTCCTTTATATATTAGTATGATGCTTGTAACTTTGCATTTTTTTAAATTCACTGTTTTATTTGGCTTGGACAACTTTGATGACATAATTTAGCAATTAAAATACAGATTTTCTGATTTGCAGGATGCTGTTAGCTACTAGAGATCAGGTGAGGTAGGTTTAGAGCAGCATATATAAATAAGCCTTGTATGGAATTGTAAAATTGTAATTCCTTGTCATAAAAAACTTCATTTTCTCTTATTGATCCAAAAAAGCATTCTTCCAAAGATATTTCAAGTATAAGAAATCAGACTTATACCAGTGTTGTTTGAAACGAATAAGGCATATAATTCAGCCTTGCATAGGTCTTTGAGAGCAGGCAAGGAAAGGGCTTGACCTCTGAGCCATCCTTAAGTGCTGTGCTGCTAGCACTGAGGCCCTTTTGATATTAGAGCAGTGCTGTGTACTGTTGGCTTTGCTAGTGAAGTTAAGCCCGAGACCTATTATAGTGCAACATGTATTTAAGAGCTATTCTTCAAGATTCAGAACTAGGATAACCTAATAGTAGACCCCCAATGAGGGATCTAAGGGTAATGATTACATGGGAACAGGAAAAATAGATGCGTCTGTCTCCAGCCATTACTACCTATTACTTTGTTGCTTATAGAGTGCTTTCACTTGATCTGTTTAAACTTCAAATAATCCCTGCAGTATGGACCCTTATTTTGATGACTTGAGGTTAAATAGTTTTTGTAAGGTTAAAAGAACGAGGCTTTAGACTTCACCCCATTTCTTTTAAAGTTGTGGGTCGGCAAACATTTTCTGTAGTGGGCCACGTAGTAAATGTTTTCAGCTTTGCAGCTGTAACATCATTATTGCAATTACTTGGCTGTTAGAGCAGGAAAGAAGCCATAGATAAAACCTCAAAAAATCAGCAAGGTGGTATGCTGACAAAATTTTACTTATAAAACCAGGTGGTGAATGGACCATTGTTTGCTGATCCTCTGCTTTAAAACGTGAGTGAGACTGGAACAGTCATATGGTTTCAGAAAGTCTTATTCTGGGATTTTCAGAAGAGCAAGTTAATTTTACAACTACTAATGGCATGCAGAATCTAATTTTCGTAGTGTATTTTAGGAAAGGCCATGCCCCTAAATATCACATTGACTTCCATATGAATACATTTAATTTATTCAACGAAAATATATTGTGACCTTAACTAAGGTCTCTTAATTTTGGCCATTTCCCCAATCTGCTCTTCCTCCTCTCTCCCAAAACCCTGAGGTCAATTATCAAGAGCCAATGCGTGTTCTGTTGTTCCCGGAGCACCAGCCAACTGTACAACAACTGTTACAAAAATGTTTATTGTTTACCAAAACCAGTGGACCTCTTATCAAATGCTGCTTGGTAACAAAATCTTATCACCGTTTTAATAAAAAAAAAAATAAGCTAACTATTTGTCTCATTGTCATTAGTTAGACTCTCTACCAGGTCACTTAATCCCGACTTATTCAGTGCATTAATCAGGTTCTCCGGCGTTGCATGCACTCCCTCTTGATCTTGCCAGGCAACTAGTAGCTGCCTAGCTCTCATCTTCATGTCTTCGCTGTCACATTCAATCTGTCTAATTTCTGAATCTTTCATTTCCAAGTAGGGAGCCAGAATCTTCCATTGTTCACCCAATTTGTTGGCAAATATCTCTATTTGTTCCCCTGTTACAGGTTTGTCTCTCCGAACATCAGGGCCTAGAAAACACAGGAAATGTAAATTATGTACAAAGTACAAGAACATGTGTAATCAAAGCATTAAATTGTTTTTTATATTTTCCATGGATTGTTATGATCATTAGGAAATCAACAAAGCTAAAGCTGTTGCCTTTGTTACATTCATGAAAGTTTCCCCTGAAACTAGCTGTTCCCCTTCATTCCCCACAGAAATTAATCTTCGAAAGTAAAGTATGCTCCCGTCTCTTCCAAATTTTATTGTATAAAATGCAGTACTTTAAATTGTTGTCAGGCAGTGCTTTAAATTCCTCACTGTAAGAAGCAGCTGAGATACACTGTAGAAGTTGGGAAGCATATCAAATTTAAACAACATACCTCTCAACAAAGAACCCTAATCTTTTACAATTTTGTAAGATAGTTAAGAAAATTCAATTCTTACTTTCATTTTCCTTCAGTAAAGCATCATTATCTTCCTCATCTTCATCCTCACCTGTTTTTATTTCTTCAGAAGGAGGCTAAAATGAGTAAGGAGATAGTTTAAAAGAATGCCAACTTTTAAAATAACTGGGGTTAGGCCCTGGCTGGTGGCACAGTGGATAAGGCGCCAGCCTGTGAACCCAAAGGTCGCTGGTTCAGTTCCCAGCCAGGGCAAAATAACCAGGTTGCAAGTTAGGTCTCCAGCCTGGTCTGTGGCTGGAGGCAGGTGAAAGGCAACCATACATTAATGTCTCTTTCCCTCTCTGCTTCTCTCTCTTCCCCTCTCTCTAAAAATAATAAAATCTTAAAAAAAAAAACAAATAAAATAGCTGGGGATACATTTGTGTGACTGACATTCCAAGTACAGGGCCCAGAACTTGACCCCTTGAGAGTGCTTATGCCAGGCCAGCCTCACACATGGGACAGTGTTAACCTGACAGGAAGTAGAGGGAGGCTTAGAAGCTAGAAAGACTCCCCTTGCTTGCCCCCAGTCTGGGAAGAAGGGAACCAAAAAAAAGGATGGTAAAATGATTTTCAAATCCCTAGCATGTGTAACAGTAGAAACAATGGTCTAGGGAAGACTGTGGTTGAGCAACTGTGTCCTTAAAATTTTTTGAGTGATTTTATTAGGTTTTATGTCCAGTTAGTACCATATTGTAGTAATACAATGAGAACACTATACTGGAAAAGAGAGAGCGAAAAGGGCAAGTTTTTTATGCTACCTGTCTTTGATAAAATAAAATATAAAGCACCAACAAATAAGAAAAATGATAATACTTTACCCAAAAGTATTACAGACTTACATTAAATTACATGCTGTATTATAAATGATCAGTTTATGTGCTTCCTATAAAATGTATCCTCACATGCATTTTTCCTCATTCTAAAGCATGGGAGGTGTTCGTGGACTTTTTTTTATACGATCAATTCTAAATTCAGCTTCTTGCTCAAATAATGATAGTTTAAAGAAGGTAACATCATTTCTCTTTCTCTCCCTCTCTCAAAAAAACAAAACAAAACAAAAATAACATCAACTAAAGGCTATTAAGAAACTAATCTATAATACTTACTGGTAATTCCTTGGCTAGCTTTATTACCATGTTTTCAAGATATTCTGGCAGACTTTTGAATTGCTGGTTGGTTGGCTGGAAGAAGTGAGGGCTTCTCCGTGCTAATAGTCTCAGGGCTCTCCAGCCATAGTTGGAATTGTTCACAGCCCTGTAATAGAGATGTTGCTTTTACAATCTGCAGTTTACTTCTCTATTCTCTTCTGGTTAATGTAATTCACCACATGAAATTCTATAAGTAGCCACAGCGCCATTCATTTCATTTTGATCATACTCCTAAAGACATTTCTTGTGGAACTGCAAAACTGTTCTCTGGAGCACTGGTGATCTTGCTCCCTGACTTGTTACCAGTTTGGCTCAAATAAACTCTTATTTTTATAAAAAGTTTTTGTGCAGTTCACTTATAATAATAGAAACAAAAAAAGTCTGAAGAGGCATTTTAAAAGTTCCCATGTAGTTTACTTAATTTTAAGAAGTCAATTTAGTATGTGTATAGTACTGGCTGGATGCTATGTATACGAGTATGCAGGACTGAAATCATCTCCTTAGTTACTTAAGGGGAAAAAATGAGTTCATAATAGGTTCACCATGTTTTATAAGTTGATACCCATACTGGCAATGTCACCTACAGGTGTGAGTTCCAGACTGTGTTGTAAGCTCAGCACAGTTTTGATTATGTTAATTTCATCAATATTTGGTTTCCTGTTTAATGCCTAAATTTTCATTTGCTCAGCCCAACCTCCATGAGTAGAAGTGGCTCCAAAACCACAACGGAACCACCCAGTAGCCAACTGAGTAAGCAGAGAGGCCAAGAACAGAATCAACAGATAGTTCCCTAATGAACCAAAGCAATAATAGGTGATATTCAATAAAGTGAGAAATGGAAACCTTGGGGAAATTACAAAGTTCCTGAAACAGGCAAGCTGCAGAAGAATACAGAGCACAGGTTTTGTTCCATTTAGGATTTTTTGCAAGTCATCTGGAAACCCCTCCCCCAAGTTGCTAGATTAGCAGCCTCGCTTATTTAGAGCCTCATTACCTTTGAGACATGCTGCCACCTGCGAAACTGCCCTCAGACAGTGGGGACCATACCAAGTGAACACCATGCTATGAGGCTTTGCCTAAATGGCCATGAGCCTTTCTCGCTGATGCATTTGTTTCAACAGTTTGAGTCTTTTAAGCATTTTATTCCCTATCAAAATTATACATATAAACCTTCCTATTCTCCAGAGACCCACATCATCCAAGTTTTTAAACTAATCTTCCAAGGCTATCACTTGAAAGAAAAATCTATCTAATCTTACCTAGCAATAATAAATTAATATTCATTCCTTCCACAAATGCCTGTGGAGCTGGGCATTCAGAAGCTGAGACCGTAACCACCTGAACACAGGCACCACAACACTCCTCCGAGCAGGGCCTCCCAGGCCAGTGGGATTTTCCTGGCTCTGTCACCAACTAGCTGAGAACTTCAGTAAGTTATTTACCTTCTGCCTTGATTTCCTTAACTGCAAAATGGGAGAAAAGAACAGTTTCTACCTTAGTTATAGAAGGTAAGTGCTTAAGAAGTAACTGACGGCCCTGTCTGGTGGCTCAGTGGATAAAGCTCTGGCTTGTGAACCCAAAGGTCGCTGGTACAATTCCCCAGCCAGGGCACATAACCAGGTTGCAAACCAGGTCTCCAATCAGGTCTGTGGCTGGAGGCAGGTGAAAGACAACCATACATTGATGTTTCTCTCTCTCTCTCTGCCTATCTCCCTTCCCCTCTCTCTGAAAATAATAAAATATTAAAAAAAAGAACTGACGTAGTGAATTAGGAATCTGTTGCTAACCATCATTATAGATACTCAGGTGTAAGACAATTTCAGATAGTGGTAAGGTTGAGAAAAGCCTGATAAAGAATTTCGTACACCAGAACTACATTACAGAGTGAAAAGGAAGAGCTTGGTCAGGGAAAACTGCTCAATATTTAAGGTGCGAGCTGAAGTGAGAATACGCCATGGGATTACCAGGAGGGAAGTTTTATGCAAACAAGTACAAAAGTCCTGGGGTAGAAATGCCTTTTGAGTTGAACAGGGCTGGTGTGATTAGAGAGAAAATAAGCAAAGAGAAGAAATGTGATTGGAGAGGTAGGTTAGGTGTGAACAAGATAAAGGAGGTCTTGTAGACCTCAAAGGGGTTGGATTTCATTTTAATTTTAATAGGCAGCAGCTGGGAGATTTTAAGCAGGTGATTTGACTTGTGGATTTAAAGATCTCGGCTGTTTCCTGAAGAATCAGCCAGAACTGGTCAGAGCGCTCATTTTTGCTGTGCTAACTACATGCAGAGTATACAAATCATCTTAATCCTCAGAATAACGTCGTGAAATGGGTACTATTCCTATTTCATGGAGAGCAAACAGGCAAAGGGGTTAACTTAGCCTGAGTAGCCTGGTGCGCGAGGACTGGAACCTAGGCATCTGACACTAACATAAGGCCATTCAGAACCACGGGGCTATGTGGTATCCTGGGAAAACTTGGTTGAAGAACCTGAGACAGAGTCCTAATTCTAGAATTAGGCAGAGGATTAGGACGCCCACAGTGGAGACTGAGGCGCAGTGAGACAACAGCAGGTGCTGTAGTTGCATGGATGGCGAAAGAAGAAAATGTTATCTATTTGGTTGGAGAGACCAACCAAGGAATGCTGCTGAGGGGTCCAAAAAAGGGGTGACCTTGGGAAGAGCTACTGGAGGGGAGATAGCCCAGCAGGAATGGGCTGAGGACAATGGGCAGCAGTGAACAGCTGTTGGGAGGTACAGGCCCACCTTGAAGACACTAAAGTGAATGTGGCAATAAAGTGAGTTGTATTTTTTTTTTTTTTTTTTTTTTGCTGGTATAGGGTTTTGCCTTCAATTTGTAAAAAGCCTGTCACTTGTCAAGTGCAATAGTGAAGCACAATAAAACGAGTTATGCCAGCACTGTGATTTGAAAGGAAACAGGGAAAAAGAGGTGAATAGTTGGACAGGGATGTAGGCTCAAGGGGATTTTTGTTATCTTTTTAAACAAGCATGATTTTAAGTTGTGCTTGGTAAGTCAATGAAATGGTCATTGAAATCAGATACATAATAATGTGAACTTGGTAGATAAACTCACCTGAGAGGAAAAGTACTCCTCCATCAACTGTCTCCCTTAATAAGCATTCTAGTATACATAAAATTCCTAAGAAAAAACGTTGGAGAAAATCAGCCAATGAGAAACAAGTATTACTTACTTATATTCATTTTCAACCATGCTTTCAGGATCTGCCTGTTCAATGGCTTCTTCAAAGAATTCTTCCAAAGTTGGCATATATTCCCTGGATGTTAAAAAATACTAGTGAGGATCATATGTTCTTAATAAATACTCATAAAATGGTAGCGATCAAGGATTCTAATGTTATCTGCACTTGGCTTACATAGTTAGCTTAGTTAGGAGCCTGGACTTTTAAGGAGGTAAATGGCTCAAAACAAACTAAACTTCTCAAAGGGGAACACAAAGAGGGGGCAGTGGGGGACTCCAATGCAGTATCAGCTATGTCCTTTGTAATGTAACACACTGCGTTATACACTGTAATACATGATGATGTCACTATTCTAGTCACAGGGCAGCTTACTAGCATTTGAATTTCACCAGTAAGCAGGAAAATTTCATATGTCCACATTCATGGATTTTTTCTTTAAATCAGAATTAAACCCAAACTAATAACCAAACATACTGAGACTTTAAGAGTTTAACTTTGAGCTTATTTTAGATTGTTGCCATGGTAGCATAGTTTTTAACTGTATCTTACTGAATTTGGTTTTAGAAATAAAATTTTAAGACAGTCAAATAAGTATGATCTAAGAATCTGATCAGAAGACATCTTTGAGGAAAATAAGAAAAATGGGCTCTCTGAAAGAAAATCAAGCATCAAATCTTAGGACTTTAATTGCAATACAATGCTCTGTAACGTGAACCTTTACAGGCGTATGAGGTTGCTTGTGGGTTTGCCATCAGTTTTCTTCCAGACGTCACACTAGACAAAACAGGGTTCACATCACAATCCCAACCACTGTCATTCATAAATGTTTAGGACCATTTGCTAAGTTTGGAATGAGCATCCCAGGCTTCTGCCCCATCTACTTCCGAGTTTCCATCATGCCGGTGGAGCATGTACCCTCCCCAACCTTGCTTTCTTCTCTCCCCAGGGGTCGCCCTTCTTTAGAATTTGGCATTTATCATTCATGTGCTTTTTAATGCAAGTTCAATAGATATATTGAGTCTTCAGATTTTCCAGTAATGGAATTCTGCTTGGACTCCACTGCAATCCTGATTTACCTTTTGACTGCTTCGATTTTCTATATTTTTCCTCAACTTAGCAAGTACGTTTTCTTGAAATCTAGTTATTAGCTCTATCTTTGTAACATTTTTAAACTCCAATCACTCCTTACATTTTTGTCATTTTTTTAATCAAATAGGTTACTTCCACCCTTCCACCTTTTTTTTAAAACCCCAATTAATATTACTGTATTATACAGTGAATCTTTGATGAGATTTATTTGTATTTACCAATGTTTGCATAGCAATCCCTGCAACTGACACATTGTTCCTGGGTTCAATTTCTTTTTGACAGCTTTTTAAAGTAAGACTTGAGGATAGATTCTCACAGTTTTAGTCTGAGAGTAACTTTATTTTTCAGTCACTCTTGGCTGACTGACCCACTGTTTTAACTTGTTACAGAATTGATACTTTCACTTTGAAGCTATATTCCAATCTTAACTTTATTTTATTTTATTTTTGTTCTTGAAGTCTGCTATCAGCCTAATTTTGTCCCTTTGCAGGTGGTGTTTTTTCTTTCTGGTGACCACTACAGTGCATAGAGAGATAAGGATTTATTCTGTTTATCCTACTTAATTTAAATCTGAACTTTGAACCTAAGAATTTAGGCCTATTCTTGGTTCTGAAAAATTGTCATTATGTCCTTGATTACTGCCTCTTTCCAATTCTATTTCCACCTCCTATTAGATATTTGTTGGACTTTATACAATTCTGTGGTTCTTTACTTTTTAAATATTTTCTAATTCTTCATATCTCTACTGTGTTAGCCTATTTTTAAAAAACTCACCTGGTCTTTTGAGTATCACATTCCTTTTTTTAATGTCTTTACTCATTTTAAATATACTTACTTTAAGCCTTTATCTGATGGTTTTATTTTTTGAAGTGGCTAATTTCTATTGTTTACTCTGACTCATATTTATGATAGATTATTTTCTTAAATGTTTTATTGAGTCTGGATGGTGAATTTGCTTCAGATTTTTAAAAAGATTTTATTACTTTCAGAGAGAGGTAGAGAGGGAGAGAAACATCAATGTATGGTTGCGTTTCACCTGCCTCCAGCTATGGACCTGGCTGGAGACCTGGCTTGCAATCTGGTTATGTGCCCTGGCTGGGAACTGAACCAGCAACCTTTGGGTTCACAGGTAGGCACCTTATCCACTATGCTACCAGACAGGGCAGCTTCAGATTTTTACCTGCAGGATCCTTGTGTGTCTTAGTTCACTCCTTTAGTTCACTGCTAGTAGTATATATTTAAACTTTAAGAATGCATGGCAAGAGACTTGTGGTTATAATTTCCCAGGAACTTTTTCTCCTTTATGTCTGCAGCCCAAGTAGTAAAGGAGATGCTTTCTTATTTCCTATAAGGAAGTCCTTCCATTTCCCACTCTGTCCTATTACAGATAATGTGGGGAATTAGAGGCTCTGCATTATTCAGGGGAAACTCAGTTACAAACTTGTGCAGGCCTAAGGCTTTACCTTCTGTTCATCTGGGGCTGTTAAAATCCAAGTTCCATGGTTCCCCAAAGTGGGAATCATCTGTACTGCTCCCCAGCTGGGAGGTGTTCAAACCCTGGTTTTTAGACCCTCTTCTTTTGTGAATCCTTGTTTTGTTGTGAATTGTAAAACTATTTTATTAGCATCTCTAGGTGCTTTATTTATAGTAGGAGGCCAGATTTTGCTGTGTTGAAGTCAACCACGATAAACTTAAATTTCTTTTGAACTCTCCTGCTAGCTGACAATTCTACTCTACTTAACATTTGAGAAAAGGGATACTTAATGCAAAACATTCACAACTTGCCTTGTGTCTGATTTACAGGCTTCCATGTTATCAGGGCAGAGGTTCCAAAGCCTTGTTAACTCCTCACTGCAAAACAGACATATAAACAGATAGGTTTTTAATGGACACCATCCTCATGTCTTTTTTTATTTTTTATTTTTAAGATTTCATTCATTATTTTTAGAGAAGGGGATAGGGAGAGAGGCAGAGAGGGAGAGAAACATTAATGTATGGTTGCCTTTCACCTCCCTCCAGCTATGGACCTGGCTGGAGACCTGGCTTGCAACCTGGTTATGTGCCCTGGCTGGGAATCGAAACAGCGACCTTTGGGTTTGCAGGCAGGTGCCTTATCCCCTGTGCCACCAGCCAGGGCCCTCATATGTCTTAAAGTTATAAAAATACCTAAAGTTAAATAGTGGAGTTTTAATTTTTTTAATTAATTTTTGGTATTTAGCAAATTTCCTGTGAGTGTATACTGAACGTAATCATGTCATTATTTTTTCTTAAATTACTCATGCACAATATAAAGCAATCAGCAGTTAACTAGAAGTAACAGAAAGGACTGCGGTGTCTTTCAACAACTAGGAAATGAGCTGGATCGATCTAACAGCAGTTCTACCATCTGTGATGATAGGAGGTGTTTTACTTTAGTCATCTATGCATGTATCAAACACAAAAAAAACTGGAGAAACACAAAAAACTGAAGAGTTCTTATAGTAACATCTTCTAAATAAAAAATAATAACATTTCACATATGGAGAGAGATTAACCTACTTTCCCATCAGAATCTTTTTGTTGGGTCCTTTTCCTAGGAAGTCTTCTGGTGCTGTTCTCTTCCGTACTATTCTCGTTGGCTTGGTATCAGATGTTCTGTGGTGAACAAAACATACTGGAATTAAAAATGGACAGCAGAAAGGGAAGAGTGTTTAATGTGAAAGAAAATTTGTTTTCTTCCTTAAAAAAATCAAAACTTCGTATTATTAAAGAATACTTGGACTCGTCCTTATGGCTGCCGCGCCGGAGCCCGGCGAGCCCGAGAAGGGGAAGCCCTTCAAGCTCCTAGGAATTTTAGATGTCGAGAACATTCCCTGTGCCCAGGACTCTGTATTATATGGCTCCTTAGGATCTGTTGTGGCTGGCCTTGGACATTTTTTGTTAACTAGTAGAATTAGAAGATCATGTGATGTTGGACTAGGAGGATTTATCGTGGTGACTTTAGGATGCTGGTTCCACCGTAGATACAATCATGCAAAGCTACGAATCCAAGAAAGAATCACCAGAGAAGGAATTAAAAATAAGATTTTATATGAAAGTACCCACCTTGATCCTGAAAGAAAACAAAGCAACAGCAGCAACTGAACAGGGTCTCAAGTATAGAGACCCGCATACAACTAACTCACTGATGTCAGTGTGAACAAAGCGGAGATCAACCTTGTAAAACATTGTATGTACCATAGGAAGGCTTTCAGTGAAGTAAAGTACGTTTTAAGTTAAAAAAAAAAAAGAATACTCATGAAACATAAAAATGCCATACCAGGGAACAAATTACAAGAAGTTGTGTAAAACATTTTTTTCCATAATTAATAGTAGCCCAATTTGTTCTGGGAGCTTAGTCACAAGAAATTTGACATAAAAAATTCAAATTAAAACACCAGCAAAATTCAAAGGGAACCAACTGTAGGGGAAAACATATTTGCCAATGATACCGCAGACAAGGGTTTGATATCCAAAATATACAAAGAACTAATGCAACTCAACACCAGGGAGACAGACAGCCCAATTCAAAAATGGGCAAAGGACCTGAACAGACAACTCACTGGGGTAGATATACAAAGGGCCCAAAGGCATATGAAAGAAGGCTCAACATCACTAGCCATCAGAGAGATGCAAATTAAAACCACAATAAGATACCACCTCACACCTATCAGGATGGCAATCATCAACAAATCAACAAACAATAAGTGTTGGTGAGGATGCGGGGAAAAGGGAACCCTGGTGCACTGTTGGTGGGAATGCAGGCTGGTACAGTCACTATGGAAAACAGTATGGAGTTTCCTTAAAAAACTAAAAATGGAACTGCCTTTTGATCCAACAATTCTACTATTAGGACTATACCTGAAGAACCCTATGTAACCCCTATGTTCATAGCAGTGCTATTTACAACAGCCAAGTGCTGGAAACAGCCTAAGTGCCCATCAGTGGATGAATGGATCAAAAAACTCTAGTACATTTACACAATGGAATACTACACAGCAGAAAGAAAGAAGGAACTCTTACCCTTTGCAACAACATGGATGGAACTCGAAAGTATTATGCTTAGTGAAATAAGCCAGTCAGTAAAAGGCAAATATATGATCTCACCCATTTCAGGACAATAATGAACAAAACAAACAAGCAAAACAGAACCAGATACATGAATACAATGAATAGATCTCCAGTGGGCAGAGGGGACGGGGGAGGTAGGTGGGGAGAGAGGAGGAGGCAAAGAAGGGGAGCAGTTTAGTCAAGGAACTAGCATGGAAGAACCATGGACATGGACAACAAGTGGGATTGACTTTGGCGGGACTGGGTGGGTGGGGAAGGGGGCAGAGGGAAGGAAAAGGGATGGATGTAATAAAACAATAAAATTAAGTTAAAAAATGCAAATTAAAGTGGTTGTATTATTACTGAGTTCAAACTTCAAAAATATGAAATACAGCTGCACATGGCTATATAATATAATCATGTCAAATTATATTTGAATGTTTCTCGGACTGGTTGAGATGTGTATATAATTACCTTTCTTTCACAAAACTTGGGCAGCCTTCATTTTTCCATGAGTTCCAGTTTTCTTCAGTGTTTAATATATGCTGGGAAAAACAAACAAATTGCATTTGCATAAGGGCGGCTTCTGAAATTCCACTTGGTGCTAAGAATACTATGTAAATATAAAACACATACCTCTACCATCTTTGAAAATCTTTCTCCATCGGGTGGGTTTTCAGATAGTAGCTGTGATTAGAAAGAATATACTAAGCTTTCAACAACTTTCTGCATCATAGAAGTGGTTTGTAGGCAGAGAACCAAGAAGTGTTTGTGGTCTTGTACCTGAGCTTAACTTTATCCTTATTTTCCTATTTGGGGCTGAAACAAAGAAAAATCTAAATTTCCATTTTGTTCAATCATGGGTTTGTTGCGTGTTGAACTTACTTGATAAACTGATTTTGTAGTATCTTCAATCCAGAGTGATTGCTCATCAGTTAAAACATAGTTTGAACTACAAAACAAAGCAATAAAAGGATGCTTGAGTTAACAGCAATGTATATTCAACTTGAAGGTTTATATATTGTTTTGAAAAAACATAAGACATGAAATAGATAAGTTAACCATAATGTAAGAAGTGTCAAAAATTAGCAAGACAAGAATAATCATAAATGGGAGGATTTTAAGAGAATTTCTTGTACTTCATTCTCAAGATGGTAGAAAACACAAAAGTGTATAAAGGAGAATAAAACATTGAATTCATCTTATTAAATATGAACAGAGCAATGAATGTTTCCTAAAATAGTAAGTTTAATATGGAATGAAAACCTCTGAGACAATATTAACATATTCCTCTACATGATGTACATTCAGATAAAGCATGCTACCTTCCTTTAAAATGCATTCAAAATATAATGACTGAAACCCTAGAGAAGGCTGAAAGATGACCCAAATTATTAACAGCTGGCATTAATTCAGCTCTATGTATCAGATGCTTTATAGCCATCCAATAGGTATTAATAACCACTTTGTGCTAAGATATGAGCACTCTTACATGCAATACTCATTTAATTCTCAAAGTGCGTAGGAGTGCACGTTAAACAAGCTACAGAGCTTCAACGATTTGCCCAAGGCCATGAAGCTTGCATACAAACAGGTCTTGCTCCGAAGCCCTTGACCTTTCTACTAAGCTATACCAAGCCTCCATGATGAACAGAAGGATAAGCAATAATATTTTGTGTACTTGCTTTGTGTTACCTTAAAATTACAAGTCTGAAAGAGCTGAACTGCTGCTAGTGAGTAATGAAAGGGGGATTTGAAACCAGCAGGTAGTAAAGCTATTTTCTTTACACAACTAATATGTACTTCTTTGCAAACTTAACAAAAATACCATCAAGTAACTGAACTCTATTATGGCTAGGACAAGAGGAAATGATCAAGACCACAGGTGGAGATATTAAGATGGACAGCGGAGGTCCTGATTAGGTTTCTGGAAATCCCAAAGAAACTGGAATTCCTCTGAGCTTCAAAGACTTTCATTTTTAAGACAGCTTCACACCTTGTGAAAAAAGTATTACTGGCTTATTGGAAAATCAGGTTCGGAGAAGGTCTGAGCAGGGAGAGATGGGGATGATGGAAGTCTGGAGCAAGACCTCCATCACCAACACAATGAGAACTCCCAGGAAGTCCTGGTGCTCAAAGTCACCACCTTTTGCCTAAAACAAATATCCTAACATCTATTCTCTCTAATAAAAACTTGATTTTCTAATGTTGTACAAAAGAAATGTTTCTGGTGTGTGACCCTATACATAAAATATGCCCAATACATAAAACAACAAAAACAAGCAAAAGACAAAACATCAATCAGCAAGTACTTCTTTTCATAGTTTACAAACTATTTACTACCTATTTATTAACTTATACTTACCTTTTGAATTTGACCTGTCCCTTGAGATACTGGAATAAAATGAGATACTGCAATAGGATGTGTCGTCGAAAGTTACTGTCGCTCAGCTGTAAATCCATCAACTACTCAAAAAAAACAAATATACACAAAACAACACATTAAGTTCAAGTTTTGCCCAAAGGTTCAGGATATGCTGTTACAGAAATGAAAGATTTCAATTGAAAAAACATTTGCTGAAAGCTCACTGCACATGAGGCATTACTGTACAAGATCTGTAACAGAGGAGAGTGGCTTCGTTTAGATTTCTTAACTAATTATGTCATGATGCATAATTTGTGTCAGGGGATAGTGTATTTGTGATCCTGAAGTCAGGATAATGGCAGACATGTAAAAAAGTAAAAGGCTGCCACTTTCCCACATAGAAAGGAAAGGTCCATCCAGATAAACACAGTAAGGAGTGTTGCTTGTTTTTGTAGCTGTCCAAAGTGCCTGCAACGGAGGTAGTAGTGCTCAGTAATAAATGAAAAGGAATGAGACGTGAGTCTTCTGTGAATAAAATGGCCTTTTAATTTTTGTTTTTTTTTTTTTGCATTTTAGAAAAATTGTCATTCTTGAATTATCACTGATAGAAAAGGTCTAGAAGATCACTTAGGAGGAAGTTCAACAACCCTGCCCCTTTCTGTAAGAACCACCTCCAGTGATGAATGTAACCATTCTATTCCATTTCTAGAGTGCTGAGGAAAGCTGCAGTCTACCCACCAATTTGTGCTGGCTCTGCCTTCCAGACCTAGAACAGCAGCAAGCTGGGGTCTGCTAAATGAATAACTAGGAAAGACACCAGAAAGCCCTAGGAATTGGTGTCGTTTGGCTGTATTCCACCTACTAATGCAACCTAATGCTCACTAGCCATTTCTTCCACACAACTGGTTCTTGCTTAAGTAAACCCTATGACTTTTTAAGATTTTATTATTTCCAGAGAGAGGGGAAGGGAGAGGGGCAGAGAGGGAGAGAAACATCAAAGTATGGTTGCCTTTCACCTGCCTCCATCTAAGGACCTGGCTTGCAATCTGGTTATGTGCCCCAGCTGGGAATCAAACCAGTGACCCTTGGGTTCGCAGGCCGGCACCTTATCCACTGTGCCACCAGCCAGGGCAAATCCCATGACTTTAAAAAAATGTTTAAACATATGATTTGGCTTCCAGTCAGGTTTTATTCCCCTTCAGAGATTGAATATTTGGGTTCTGTTATTTATATTAATTATGCCACCCCAAATTGGCAGACTGAATGGCACTCTCCAGTCTTCTTTCCTCCCACTCCTGAGGGACTTTACTATCCCCACTCCGGCTCCCAGTTCCTTGACCCAAACTCCACTGACGGTCACAGCCCCTCCACTTTGGCCCCCAACTACCATGGCCACAAGCTGGATCTGGTTTTCACTCACAGCAGCCCCGGTTCTGAAATCCTTACTTCACAATCCTCCAACCATAACCTCCTATTCTTTCAGGTCTCTCACTCAGCTGTTCCAATATATCTAATATTTGGACCTTCCTGAGGCCTTATGTCGCTTGGACACTGTATTTTCTATTAGTCCCACCCTGTTTTCACTATTTTAGTCTAGATAAGGGGTCAGCAAGCTTTTAATCAGAGGGCCAGTGAATAAATATTTTAAGCTATGTGAACCAAGAGGCATATTATGGATGCCACGCAAGTACTTATGTAAACATTTTAAATGAAAAACAAAGCCAAACAGGTAGTGGGCTGTAGTTGGCTGACCTGTGGTCTAGATTTCTTTATCTCTTCACTTTCTTGCCAACTTCCTCAACACCCTGTCCCACACTTCTGTCACATCTACTGAGCAAAATGACAACCTCAGATCAAACCCGTTTTATTCCCTTTCTTTACATCAACACTAGGCTTCCAATCTAGGCTGCAGGTGGAGCGGCTTGAAAAAAAACAACACAGCTGTACAGATGGTATCACTGCTATGTTACTGTCTCCAACTTAAACCTTTGTCTGCAGTCAGCAATCTTTCTCCAATTTCCAAATCTATTTTCTCTCCTATTCTCCACAGCAACTATTTCAAGGCTTTTCCATTTACCAAAAACACTACATATTATCCCTCTCACACTCAATAGATAACTACCTCCATCTAGACTGAGAAAAATTCATCAAACTGAAATTTCAGCTGCACCCAGATCCTTGTTTTCTTCATTTTGTCACAACATTTCCCCATCTCCTTAAATGAATTCCATCAATTAACTGCCTCAGTACCTATACTGTCAACTCCTTCTTTCCAAGTTCCTTTCAATTAGCATTAAATACCTTCTCTCGAAGAGCCTCACCTTATCCACCCCAAACAGCAAAAGTTCCTGAAAGGACAGGGGTACATCTAATTCACCCCTCAACCTGCTATATGGTTTAACAATCCACTGAACGTGTATTTTGTCAAGATTATCAAAGACTTATTTGTTGTAAATCCAACGAACACTCTTTTCACAGTCTTCATCCTACTTGATATGCCTGGCTTCCATGAGGTCATACTTTTCTAGTCTTTTTCTCCAGGAATACTGACTACTCTCTAATGTTTTTCTCTCTACTCCCCTGCCTTCTCCTTTAAATGCTGATTTTCTTCAGGGTTCAATCCGATGCTTTTTCTCCTCTTTCCAGTCTACACTCTCTAATAACCATGACTACTAATCTGGTAACTCCTAAATCTATACTTTCAACCTAGATCTTGTTTCTAATTTCTAGATCTGTATACTCAAGATGTGACTACCTATCTCTGAATGTTCAACTGACACTTGATCAGATTTCATGACCAAAATAAAACACACTAATTTTCCCCACAAAGCCTGCTCTTCTCCAGGTTGTCTAATTCAGCAAGAGACTCCACCATCTGCCTCTTTGCCTAAGCAACTCTAGGAAGGCTTCCTGGAAAAAGTGGCAACTATAAACCACAGGAGCAAACCTAAACTTGGAGAACACATGGGAAGAAAGAAACAGGAGGTACAAAGACTTGAGTCAATTAAGACTGGCCTGTTAGAAGACCCTAAGTAGTTCAATCAGTCTGGAGTACAGACAGGGACTATTGGTTTGAAGAGATGAACTATGCTGACCAAGGGCCGTTTACTAACGCTCATCTATCTTGGACCAAAAGTCTCTTTTACCACATTCATTTCTTACTCTGGAAGGTAAGTTTTCTTGATAGAAACAATGGATTGAAAACAGCAGTCAACAAGACATTGACTCAGAGGTGGGAAGGTGTGGTCAAACTAATTGCTTCACATTAAGCTTACGAAAACTAAATCTGAAAAGTTCAAGTGACTTCTCTAAGGTTATACTGCTAGTTAATGACAGAGGGAGACTAAAACTGACATACTCAATTATATTCTTTCTTCTACAATATACTCATATACTTTCTAGTTTTCGTTGGTTATTTAAAAAATTATAGCATTTTATCATGCAATGGTGTAAATATTTCTTTGTCATCTTTGTTTCTTGAAGAAAGGGCTTTTTATCATTTATCCTTAGCTTTTAGTGGACACCTTAGGTCAGGCCTCAGATATCTTGATACTATTTCAAACCTAAAAAGCTCAGGATATTCCTATCAGTTTTCCTTATGCTTTCTGTCAATTGACTGTATATATATATATATATATATATATGTAAACAATATTAATGGTAAAATTAAACTGAAGTAGGGATTCTTTCACTTCTATCACTAACATAAAATTTGAAAAATCTGCTAGAAAACAAAATTTTAAGAGTATACTCATTAACTAAAATCCTACTAATATGTTATCATTAACACATCAGCTGAGAGCAAATTATCCAATTTTCAAATCATAACATTTTTAAATGTTTCATTAGTAAGTAACGCAACATCCATGCTTCATTGTCCAATTACATAGTGAATCCTAGTATCTTCACTTGTTCCACATTTGGAACTAGGATACTACAGAAACTGTTGAAGGACCCTCTGTATCCCCTCCCGTACTACGATGAGTACTACCATGCATTTGGTGTTTATGATTCTCATGCATATATTATACTACTACGACTACATATGTAAGTATCTACAAGTATCTATGTATTTTGCATGTTTTTGAACTCTATCCTGCAATACACTATTTTCATATAGCATTATGTTGGAATTTACACAATTTTAATACATGTAGCTCTATTTCAGGGGTTGGCAAATTTCTGTTAAGGGCTGACACTTTCTGTTCAGGGCCAGTTAGCAAATTATTTTAGTCTTGGTGGATGATTAAGTTCCGTTACAAGTACTTACCTCTGCAGTTGAAGTGCAAAAGTAGCCACAGACAATACATAAACTAACTAGCATGGCTGTGTTCCCATAAAACTCGTCTACAAAAATAGGCACTGAACCTTACTTGCAGACCACTGTTGCACAGAACTCTGTGGTATAAATTTGCCAGCTAGTCTCTGGCTCCTGAACATTTATTTAGTTGTTTTCAAACTTTCACTTACAATGAGCCTTCTGATACATTTCCTTGTGCTTGTGTGTGTGATTCGTTAGGAACCACATCTAAGAACCACTGGTTACAAAATTGTTCTGCAAAATGGTTGTAACAATTTATACTTCCACTAGCAGTGTATGAAAGTTCTCCTCTTTTCCCACTCTTGCCAATACCATTTGTTAGGCTTTTAAATTTTTCTCAATTTGATAAATGTGACCTAATTATCTCATCATTTTAATTTCTTTTGCTACTAGTGATGGTTTAAATTTTTAATAAGCTTATTAGCTATTCAGGTTCTACATCTGTAAATTACCTGTTCATGACATTTTCCAATTTTCCACTGGGTTATCTTTTGATCAATGTTATATTTAAAGTACTACTTTTATTCAGTTATATAGGTGAATATGTTATCCTAGTTTGTGGCTTGTCTTTTTATGTCTCTGATATCTATTAATATAGAATTTTACATTTTAATATTAAACTTATTGATCTTTCCCCTCATGATTTGTCTTTTTTTGTGGCTAAAGAAATCTTTTCTTTTTCCAAATGTATTCTATATTTTCAAAGCTTTTACTTTTCCCACTTAGGCTTTTACTTAACCTGGAATTGAGCTTTGTGACTATACTAAGCTTTGGATTAAATTTTATTTTTTTTCTATGGATGAGATGTCCAAGCAACATTTATTAAGAATAATCCATCTTTTTCTCACTAATTTGTAAACTCTTTTGTATATGAAACTTTCCTACCTTCTTTTTGTTCCTGTAGTTTTCTTCTTTATACCTGTATTAGTAATCACCTCACTTAGTTTCTATAACTTTATAGGTCTTAATATCGGATAAGACAACTGTTCCCACCACCCTCTTCAAATTTTTCTTACTCTTGGCTTTTTTTTTCCCCATAAAGATTATAAGATCAACTTTTCAAGTTCCTTCATTTGCATTTGATTAAAAATACACTGAATTTATGGATACATTCGGGGATAAGTGGCACTGCGTCTACCTATAAATGTACTCTCTATACTTTTCCATCTTTATAATTTTCTTACTCCTAGGTATTAGTTTTCACCACTATTTTCAGTAACATTTTGTAACTGGTTACTTACAGGAACAACACAAATGGTCTCTAGTAACCTTGATAAAGTGTCCTTAATTCTAAGTTTGCTGGTTCTCTTGGATTTTCTCTGTCAACAATTATACTGTCTTCAAACAGGAACAGTCTTTTCTCTCTAATATGTATAACTCTTATTTCTTATTTTCTCTTATTGAAATGGCTAACGTCCTTCATTAGAGTGTCGAACAGAAATGTGGTTAGGAGACATCTATGCCTTGTTCTTAAATTTATTGGGACTACTTCTGAAACTTTGATCATTATGTAAGATGCTTGCCATAGGGTTTTTATTTTTATTGATTTGACAGGGGGATGGAGAGAGGATTGAGAGAGATTGAGAGAGAGAGGGAGGGACAGGAAGAGATTCATTGTTTTTTTCTTTTAAGTTAAATTCTTATTTATTTTTAATTTTATTGTTGTTGTATTACATCCATCCCCTTTTTGCTCCCCTCTGTCCCCCTCCCTACCCACCCATTCCCCCCAAAGTCAATCCCACCTGTTGTCCATGTCCATGGTTCCTTTATACTAGGTTCTTGTCTAAGCTGCTCCCCTTCTTTGCCTCTGCCTCCCCCCTCCCCCCAACCCCTTTCCCCCTGACCACTGAAGGCCTATTCACTATAAGGAGATTCACTGTTAATTTATACATTCATTGTTTGTTTTTTTTAAAAGATTTTTTATTTATTATTCCCAGAGAGAGGGGAAGGGAGGGAAGCAGAGATGGAGAGAAGCATCAATGTGTGGTTGCCTTTCACCTGCCTCCAGCTATGGACCTGGCTGGCAACCTGGTTATATGCCATGGCTGGGAATCAATCCAGAGACCTTTGGGTTCTCAGGCCGGCTCCTTATCCACTGTGCCACCAGCCAGGGCCATTGTTAGATTCGTATACGTGCCCTGACTGGGGGTTGAATCTGTAACCTTGGTGTATCAGGACAATGACCAATTCAGCTACCCAGCCAGGGTGGAAACTAATATAATATTGATAGTCAACTGTATTTGAAAAATAAAAAAAGTAAACTCAATAAACAAAGAGAAAATAAGCCCTGGCTGGTGGCACAGTGAGTTAAGTTCTGCCCTAGTCTCTGCAAGCAGTGATTCTGCCTCTGGCCCCTGGCCCTGCAAGAAGCATATCTGGTCTGTCTCTTTCAGTCAAACTCCTAAATGTCACCACCAGCTTAACATACAGAGTTCAACAGGCCCAAGGCTTCTTCAGTTTTGCTGTTTTCCATTCCTAGTCAAGATATTTATCTTATTTCTGGAAAGCCAGCTTTGTCTTTTTCTTGTTTTCCCTTTACATATATATTCACTTGCCATTTGTATTTATTTGGAGCAAAGGGAATAAGTTTAAACATAAAATCTCTTACAGTGGAACAAAAAGTACTTATTTAACCATATAAATAATATTAACAGGGAATTTTTAAACCTCTTATTTGTATCTAAATGGAAAACTAAGTGCAAAATATTTTCATAAATGCAAATTATACCCCAACTTAAGGTTCAAAATACGTACACCTGAAAGTAATTAGACTCCTTTCTAAAATAAATCTACAAAACATACTTCATGCAGAACAGCCTCTTTACCTTTGAAGTCAAATTAGTCTTGCTTGTACAATGAAGAAATAGGACTCTAAAACTAACAGTTAGCATCTTTAACCCGAAGTAAGAAACATTGCTATTGAACTTAAAAAGTATATTAAACAGAACACAACATATTTATTATGCTTTAGTGAAAAAGAAAGAATTATACCTTTTCACTTGTTAAAAATTTTGCAAAATATACATGTTCTCCTCCTGTTTTTAATTCTTCCATCTTTTTTCTTGAGGCCTGAGTATCATCTAATTTATAACTCTTGAAAACAGCTAGAACTTCTTCTGAATACTATAAAGTAAAAATATCAATTAGTTTTATTTGGCATTGGTTCCCAATAATCTATATAGTGATTTTCTGTATCAGCATACCTAGAATTTCTTTCCAGTTACCATACATGCATGCTGTAAGGCAAATTACGAAAATTATGATAGCAAGAAAAGGGTAAAATTATTTTGTATGAGAGTTCATGGCATTGTAAAAGTAGAAATAAACTTTCTACTCTCAATGAAATGTGATTTCTTATGCAGTTTGTGTAAGGGACCAATAGAGAAAGAATGCTTTGTGAGTATATAGACATTTAACAGTGAAATGAGCTGCCTAGCTGTGGAAACTCTCAAGTACTTCTTGTGCTAAAGAGTGTGACAAAATAAAACAATGCTGTCAAACCCTATCCAATTAAAGGACAATTCCAGATGATTTTTCACTCACCACTTAACCTTATTTTGAATGGTCAAAAAAATATTGTATATAAAATAAAAACTTATAACACAGAACATATATCATCCTACTTTTGAAATTTTTATTTTTAAATTTTATTAATATCTTGTCATTGTATATATCATCCTACTTTAAAGAGCTATCTATTAACCTTTTTGATTATAAAAATAAAAAAGGACAACTAATTTTTAAGTAGCCAAGAAAAAATACAGAGAATTCTTATAAAATAGAGATTAGCAAACTTTTTCTGCAAAGAGTCAGAGAGTAAGTATTTTAGACTCTTATGGTCTCAGTTGCATGTACTAGTTTGCTATCATAACACAAAAACAGCCACAGGTAATATGTAAACAAATGAGTGTGGATGTATGCCAATAAAACTTTGTTTACAAACACAGGCAGGAGGCTTAGATCTGGTCGAAGGCCATAGCTTGGACCAGACCTGTTCTAACAGAAAAGCACAAACGATTTTGTGCAAAGTAAAGACAATGTATTCTGTAAAAATTAGTCAATTCATGTCAATAACACTATGTTAAAACAAAAGAAAAGGCTGTAATTATTAACTCTTAAATTCTCAAGTTACTTATAATCAGTTATTTAGGTTTTACAATTTAGCTTCTGTATACTATGAAGGAGATGTAACAACATAAGAGGGAGAATTATGTAGTGAAAAGTATTCTGGACAAGAGCAAAGATTTGGCTTTGCCATTAGCCATAAAGTATTGGGCTTTTGGTAGCCTGGGGTTACCTTGAGAAAAGTTTTCCATGAAATCTTCTCATAGCATTGTACAGGGTTCCTGAAGTAATCCTGAAGTGACCAGAATTTTCGATACAGGTTGTAATCAATTGGAATGGAGCTAGTAAAATATATAAATGATATATTAAATAAGTAATTAAAGTTATTTTAGAAATACATAGATGCTCTTAACCTTTCTTGGGTCACAAACCCTTTAAGAAGTTGGTGAAAGTGATGGTCTCTTTCCCCAGAAATATGCATATTCATAAATACTTACACAATAACAAACTTTTATAAGTAATTTCAGGGGAAGTTAATAAATAAAAAAGGCCCTCTTTTATCTATATAGTGATGAAACCCCTGAATTCTGGCTGGATACAAGATTATTCAGAATTCAAGAGCAAGTGTCCCAACCTACCTTGCATTCAGGTATGGCCATGTATCTAAGTTCTGGCCAATCAGTTGAGAGTGGTAGTTATATGTGATTTATTTGGGCCCCATTTTATCATTTTCTTTTTTCCCTTTCTGTTGGCTAGAATACAGATAAGATGATGAGCCAACCTGGACTACAGGAAAAATAGCAAATACTGGGGGATGGTAGAACAAAAATTAGAAGAAATATGGGTCCCTAGAATGCCGGCTCCAGACTTTTACATGACAAAGAAATCAACCTCTCATTGTTTATGCTAATGTTAATTTGACTCTATGTTAAAAGCCATAGGCATTTTATTCTAACCAATACACTAAGTTAAGGAGTCCTAGTATAAGACAAACACATTAGGTACCTAACAGTTTAGTGATACAAATATAAGCCCTTTCTTTAGTGCCTTTATTATGGCATTGCTAATTTAACTTCTAATTTGGCTATATTACAAATCTAGTGTTAATAAACATTCTTATAAATTTTAAATTTATAAATAGTCATTATACAATAAAATGGTTTATTAAAAAAAAGATTTTATTGCTTATTTTTAGAGAGAGGAGAAGGGAGGAAGAAAGGAAGAGAAACATCAATGTATGGATGTGGTTGCTTTTCACCTCCTCCAGCTGGGGACCTGGCTGGAGACCTGGCTTGCAACCTGGGTATGTGCCCTGGTTGGGAATCACACAGTAACATATCACTTATTTACATTCATACTCTGACAACTTAAATGCCTGGAATAAAGTTGTGAACTTGGAAATAACTGAAAAAGCCCTTGGCCTACAAGAAAACAGCAGTCACTAAGTTAATGTATTTTATTTTATAAAAATGTTTGAAACTATGCTTGTATACTCACTCAGATTACAATAGCTTTGAATTATGTGTCAAATCAGGTAGATAATTCAGTAAGTTTAGCTAATTTTGATAAAAAAAAGTTAACTTTGTTAGAGTAACTGCTAGTATCTCAAGCATGTGGATCTTGCTTCAAATAAGTATTTAAGAATATCAATATTTTTAATTAAAAGATTTTATTATTTTTAGAGAGGGGGGAAGGAAGAGAGGCAGAGAGGGAGAGAAATATCAATGTGTGGTTGTCTTTCACCTGCCTCCAGCCACGGACCTGGCTGGAGACCAGCTTACAACCTGGTTATGTGCCCTGGCTGGGAATCGAACCAGTGACCTTTGGATTCGCAGGCTGGTGCCTTATCCACTGTGCCACCAGCCAGGTTATCAACAACTTTTAACTGACAAAAATCTAACTTCTGCCAAAAAGCTTTGTCAAGAAAGCAATATTTGAAAGAATTTAATTGGGAAGATTTTTTTCTCCTTCTAAACTCTTCCCTAGTACCAAACAACCCTGAAAACAGAAAAGCAATTATCTGAACATCAACTTCTTTCTATAATTAATGTTAATGATTTACATTAAAAGTAAGATTATAGGCCTGGGTTTTCTTCTGGATCAAGTTAAAAAAAAAAAGCCACAGAAAGAACATTTCCCAAAATGTGAAAGTAACATGAAAAAAGAAACAGCCATATATAAATTTGTATTCATCAAATAATACAATATTTATACAGTTCCATACTCAGTAAAATACCATTTTTGAAACAAAACTGTTTTTAGAGTATATATTTATATGTATAAATATTTACATGTATATACATTATCATACATGCACATGAGATGATACTCAGTTAATCATATATAAGAATAATATCTCTTGAAGTTCCAGGGAAGTTTGTCTCTTAAGAAAAGTAGAAAGGTACCTCTTATTAGAGAGGGAGAATCATATAGCCATAATATGTCGCTTTTTAACTCAGTTGCCAGGACGCTCAAATCTTATTTAATGTTTTATATCAATTATGACCAATTCCAAGTTGCTTCTTATCATCTACCTTTATGGCATCTGATCTCTCTTTTATCTTTAGTTGGACTTATTTCATCTGAGGTACATCACAGAATACATTTTAAGATGGTAGTATTAATATGCATGTTGCTAGGATATTTTTATAGTGGAGGACTAATACACATTTAAAAAAAATTCTCCCCCTTGATAATTCAATTTTTCTACACTAAATTCTCTCTCTCTCTCTCCCCCCTTACCCTTCATGGCTAAACTTGAACTTGAGTTGTTAACATTTAATGTTCATTACTTCTTTATCTTCTTTTCAAATTTCAACCCACTTCATTTTTGCCTTTCACCTTCACCATTCCACAGATACTTTTGGATTTTATATTTATCCACACATAAGTAAATGTAACTACTATTTTTTATTTATATATATGTATTTATATTAAATAAATTAAAGAGTTATTAAAGAGTTATTATCCAAAGTAGAATGTTTTGTATTTATTTTAATGAAGACACTCTATAAAACAACATACAGCCTTGGCCAGGTGGCTCAGTTGACTAAAGCACCATCCTGTGAACCAGTGTCACCCTTAAGGTTTGCAGGTTGGATTCCCAGTCAGGGTGCAGACCTAGGCTGAGGGTGGGAAAGCCAGTCGGGGTGTGTGTGGGAGGTAACTGAACAATGTCTTTCTCCTTCCCTGCCTCTCTCCCCAAAATCTATAACTATATCCTTGAGAGAGGATAAGTTTTTAAAAAACTCAAAAAACAACAACACACAGTAGTCCTCCCCTTGTTTGTTGTTTGCTTTTCATGATTTTAATTACCTGCAATCAAGTGTGGTCTGAAATACTAAATGGAAAATTCCCAAAATAAGCAATTCCTAAGTTTTAAATGTGAGTTGTTCTAAGTATACCATCATCCTCTTTCCTGCCCAGGACATGAATCATCCCTTTGCCCGGGGCATCCAAGCTACCTGTCCAGCAGTCACATTTAGTAGCTATCTTGATGATCAGATCAACTGTTGTGAAATCCAAGTGCTTTTGTTCAAGTAACTTTCTGTTAGAAGGTCAACAGTAGCCTAACCTACATCACAATGCCTATGTCATTTAAGTCACTTCATCTCATCACACAGGCATGTATCATCTTACAATGCTGTCGCAAGAAGGGTGAGTATAGTTAAGTACAGTAAGATATATTTGAGAGAAAAGACCACATTCACATAACCTTTATTATAGTAGCTATAATTGTTCTATTTTTTTTACTTATCATTGTTATTCTCTGACTTATTTATAAGTTAAATTTTATCATAAGTATATACAGGAAAAAACCAAGCATATATAGTTAGGGTTTGATACTAGCCCCAATTTTAAGCATCCACTGGTAATCTTAGAACATAATCCTCACAGATAAGCAGGGGACTACTGTATTTTTTAAATTTTAAGTTGATTATTTTATAAATTTTTTAGTATGAAAATTTTTATTAAGTATATTTCAGCTGTAGATACATGAGTAATGTGTTCTTTATAAATTATAGTGCCTATGAAAGTCTGGTGGTATAGTTGATCACAAAGTAACTCCTCATACAATTTCTTCCTCCATTAAAAAGAAAACAAAAAATAAATAAATAAAAAAAATAAAAAGAAAACAGTGACTGCAACAGATTGAGAGGCAACTGGGTACTGAGTCCTGTCCAAGTGATTTTCCTGCAGTTGGAACTAGTTTATAAACATTATCAATGGAGCTGAATTGTCTACACAGGCTTAGGCAGAGTCTAACTAGAAAAAACTGCAATGGTCAGAGTTTGCCTTTGGGGCTCTTTGTCTCAGATGACCTGTTATTTTGGAGTCTAATAGCTTCGCCAAGTGCCCTCATGTTATCTAGGCCAGACCCTAAAAGCTTACTCAGTCAATGATGCACATGAACAAGTCTCTAAAAAAACCCTAAAATAAACAAACAAAAAACTAAGATAATAGTTACTGGGTGGTGAATAAATACTGTTCTAGGTGATTTACATATATCACTCTATTTAACATCAACAACTGTAGTCATAATAAGGATTACTATCAGGTGCATTAATAGACCACTTCCAAATAGCATCTTATTTAATCCTCTCAATTCAATAACTGAAGTAGGTAGTTGGCATTACTACATTTTAGACTCTGAAAGTGAGTTGTGGGGAGGTTGAGCAATTTGTTCAAGATTACATGACTAGGAAATAGTGGGATTATGCCTGGAGATATACTACTTTTAGTGTTTCTTTGGGGATATGTGTTTGAATTTGAAATTTGAGATGAAAGGAATACATATCCCCATGCAGACATAGAAACCCCCTTCTTGACTTCTGGAAATTGTTTCAATTGCAACTAAGGATCATAACTTTTGTCACTTCAGACACCTGGAAGAATGCTAGGGAAAGTGTTTCTTCATCCCTTCACTTTTCTCTTCCTCATTGTTTCTAGTGAGCACTAAAAAATTATTTGGAGGGAAAGAACATGGTTATAAAGGATGAGATAAGAAAAAGAAACAGGAGGGGCTAGGTGGGGAGAAGAGAAAGGAAGTTTCTTATCCTTTCTACTTCATTAAATAGCTCAATACCCACAGGCGTTGCATGCACAAAGCTAAATGGAAGGGAGAAAGGGAGGGTACTTAGGGTAAAAGGTGGCTTGTACTTGGGTCTTTTAAATGTTATGAACATGTAGGCTGTGTAAACAATGAAATGTCTGTATGCAATTTAGAAACCAACTGATACAGCCTATTACTAATTTAGAATTTATAATTCATGAAAATTACAAAGAAATCTATAAGCATGATTTCCATCCTCTGTCTACATTCTCACTCTAGAACTTAATAAAGTTATTGAGGTATTACCTTTTTAAATCAAGAAATCTGAACTTCTAAAAACTCACCAAGTTGTTGGAGCTTCATCATCTCCCATTTCACCTTCTTCTACATCCATTCCTTCTTCTCTATCTTCAGTGTGCTGATTAACAAAAAAATGTATAGCCTGTCATGAGCATTTGTCAGGCAGAAGGTAAATGCTAGAATAATGTCATTTATACACTACTAAATAATCATTAGTAGAGGAGTCTACTAATAATAACCATTCTATAGACCTATAGTTAATCTTTAAGGCAATGGGCATTCTATGTGACAGGGAACAGTGAACTCAAGACCAGTATGACAACAACATCAGATAGTCATGAAGACAATGTGAAACATTTTAAACCAGTATTTCTCCAAGCATAGTCAATGGATTCTCTCTGGGAATAAAGAGTCTATAGCAAAATACATTTTGGAAATATATAAAATGAGCTGTCAGAGAATTGAGAAAATCATTAATGTTTTAAGGGCAGTAAAAACTGCCGTAAATAAAGTGAATTTAAGTAGTTTTTATCTCCAACTTTAGCTCTATACTGAAAAGTTCAAAATAAGTTTACATGGAATAGTCTGAGAAGTACCTAGAAGATACATAAGGGTAAAGGACAGGATTCTGAAAAATTTTAACCAAAGTCAATATCACTTCCAAATTTATAATGATTTTATTTATAGTTTAAAGAATTACATAAGTAGTCTCCTTAATTTACAGTGACATATTAGTTTTATCTAGTTAATAATTTAAAAAACTTTGTAACTTGGTCCTAAATGAGAAGGTGCTGGACTGTCTTCTGGATGTATCATAAGCTTTAAAAAATCAGTGGGCAAGTAACTGACTATTTGGAAAAATTACAACTCATATTCCAAATATCAATATTTCTGCTGGGTTAAAAGGAAGGAACAAATGCACCAGAAGAAAACAAAGGGGCTGATATAATATTGTGAAAAAGAAGCCTTAATAAGTATGCATGACACAAGATCAGAAACAAACAAAAGATCAGCAAATGTTAATATTATATCCAAATGTAAAACCTCTATACAGCAAAGGCACCATAAAGTTACAAGAAAAAGGATAAAATGAGAAAAAAAAGTGTCAATATATAGTCGGCAATGAGAAAATGTTGTATATAAGTTTCTACACATCATAAGAAAAAGACATTTCAACAGAAAACTGGGCAAATGGTATTAATAGATAATTATCCTCCTCACTACTTCAAATCAGCACAAAAGAAAAATAATTTCCAATATATGTACAGTAAATTCCATGGCTTCATTAATAACCAAGGAAAGCAAATTATAGCAAAGATGATTTACTTTTCAAGAATGTATCAAATAAGCAAGGTTTTAAATGCTGATATAACTCCCAGGGTTGCTGTGAGGCTGTGTGAAGAAGGGCAGGTACTCTCTATGCGCCACTGGTGATGGTATAAATGGGACAACCTTTTTGAGAAATAACTGGGCAACAGCCATCAAAATATGATATATATATATATTTTGACAGCAGTTTCACCAATCAAAATTTTTCTATAGATATATTTGCCTAATATAGCAATGACATACACATTATTCACTATAATGCTGTTAACAATTTTTTACTAGGCATTATCTAAATGCCCATTGTAGGGACTTTAATATAGCAAACGATTTATCATGAGCCATGAACAACAAGACAATCTAAATATACTGATTAAAAAATGCATCAATTTTCACTGCTAAAAGAAAAAAGTAGACTTTAGAATAGTATGTGTTGTATGACCTCATTTTTGGAATAAAACTACACATACACAAGAAGTCTTGAAAGGACAGACAGAATGTTAAGAGTGGTTATCTCTGGGGCATTGGATTATGGGGTAGCTATAGTTTTTATTTTAAATATTTCTATTTACATATTTAAACAGAAAAAATAATTAAAAAATATTTTGATTTAGAAGACTCATTCATGCAAGTTACTTCAATAACAAACTTATAAACATGCTTTGTTAGATTTCATATAAGCCTCACCTTCTGACCCAAGGTGCTTTCCTGCTCATTGGTATTGAAAACAGTGACATTTTCCAGATTAAACTGACTCTGTAAATTAAGACCTATTAAAAAAAAAAAAGTTTCAAAACAAATCCACCAACCATAACATTGTTATCATATAAAATACTAAATCCATAATTAAACAAAGAAATAACACCACACTTGGATTTTCAAATCTTTCTAAAATTCCTTTCTTTTCCTGACCCATTTGGCTCACTTGGTTGGACATCATCCTGCAAAGCAAAAGGTCGATGGTTTGATTCCTGGTCAGAGCAAATGCCTGGGTTGCAGGCTAGTCCCCATTGGGGGTGCATGCAAGAGGCAATCCAATCCATGTTCCTCTCACATATCGATGTTTCTTTCCCTCTTTCTCCCACCCTCCCCCATCTCTAAAAATAAATAAAATCTTAAAAAGAATAAAATGAAAATAAAGTTCATGTCTTAAAAGATGCCTTTAGAGTACACAGAATTATACATACATACAATACAGTTGATTCTCGTTATTCGTGAATATTTAAAAATAATTTTATATAACGTGATATGTAGTAATTTATAATTTTGCTGAATCACAGATAAGAATTGTATAATCAAAAATTGACAGTATAAATGTCCATACTACCCAAAGCAATCTATAGATCCAATGCAATCCCAATTAAAATACCAATGACAGACTTCACGGAAATAGAAAAAATACTTCAAAAATTTATGTGGAGCCAAAAATGACCACAAATAGCCTCAGCAATCTTGAGAAAGAACAAAATAGGAGGAATCACAATACTGGACATCAAACTATACTACAAGGCTACTTGTCATCAAAACTGTCTGGTACTGGCATAAGAATAGACATATAGATCAATGGAACAGAATAGAGAGCCCAGAAATAAACCCAGGACTCTATGGTCAATTAATATTCGACAAAGAGGGAAGGAATATAAAATGGGAGTAAAAACAGTCTCTTCAACAAGTAGTGTTGGGAGAACTAGATAGCAACATACAAAAAGATAAAACTAGAACACCAACTTACACCATACACCGTAATAAACTCAAGATGGATAAAGGACTTAAACATGAGCAGTGCCACCATAAGGGACCTGGAGAAAAATATAGGCAGTAAAATTTTAGATATCCTATGCAGAAACATGTTTACTGAACTTCACCAAAGGAAATAAAAGAACAAATAAACCAATGCGACTGTATCAAATTGAAGTTTCTGTTCAGCTAAAGAAAATACCAGCAAAATTCAAAGGGAACCAACTGTATGGGAAAACATAATTGCCAATGATACCTCAGACAAGGTTTGATCTCCAAAATATATAAAGAACTAATGCAACTCAACACCAGGGAGACAGACAGCCCAATTAAAATATGGGCAAAAGACCTGAACAGACAACTCACTGAGGAAGACATAAGGGTCCAAAGGCATATGAAAGAATGCTCACCATCACTAGCCATCAGAGAGATGCAAATTAAAAATAAGATAACACCTCACACCTGTTAGAATGGCAATCATCAACAAATCAACAAACATGTGTTGGAGAGGATGTGGGGAAAAGGGAACCGTGGTGCACCGTTGGTGGGAACGCAGGCTGGTGCAGCCACTATGAAAAAAAAGTATGGAGTTTCCTTAAAAATCTAAAAATGGAACTGCCTTTTGATCCAGCAATTCCACTACTTGGACTATACCCGAAGGACCCTAAAACACCAATTCATAAGAACCTATGTAACCCCTATGTTCATAGCAGCACTATTTACAATAGCCAAGTGCTGGAAACAGCCAAAGTGCCCATCAGTAGATGATTGGATCAAAAAACTTTGGTACAATACACAATGGAATACTACACAGCAGAAAGAAAGAAGGGACTCCTATCCTTTGCAACAACATGGATGGAACTAGAAAGTATTATGCTTAGTGAAATAAGCCAGTCAGTGAAAGACAAATACCTTATGATCTCACCCATTTCAGGACAATAATGAACAAAACAAACAACAAGCAAAACAGAACCAGATACATGAATACAGTGAATAGACCTTCAGTGGGCAGAGGGAAGGAGGGTGGAGGGAGTGGAGAGGAAGAGGCAAAGAAGGAGAGTACTTTAGTCGAGAGCCTAGTATGGAAGAACCATGGACATGGACAACAAATGGGACTGACTTTGTGGGAGAGTGAGTGGGTGGGGAAAGGGACAGTGGGGAGTAAAAAGGGGATGGATGTAAAACAACAACAATAAAATTAAATTTTAAAAATTGAGTAAAACAATATTTATGGGAAATATACTATAGTAATTGAGAACAAAGTTTCTCACTATCAGAGAAACAAGTTGCAAGTAAGCAGGTCTACCAGTGCTAAATCCAATCAGAACGTTAGTATCTTATGGTTTTTGCTGTGGGTTATTTAAAAATATATAAAGAAACAGTGTAACACTGAAATTTATAACAAATATATCTGAGAAATATAGTTTGATCATTTATTTCTCAGATATATTTGTTCTTCATCTGCAGTTCCTTGCTGATAGCTCCCAACTGCCCTGGAATTTCCTAAACCATGACAGCAATAATGGTGTCTCTTGTTATGGGAAAGGTGTAACTTTTGGACTCCATCCAAGGGTGGGGGTTGTTTTCCAGTAGAGCTAACCAGATGATTAGAGGATTGGAACTTTCAGTCCTACCAGATTTCTGGAGAAGGGAGAAGGGCTTGGCATTGAACCAATGACTTACTTAGTCAATCATGACTATGTAAGGAAGCCTCCATAAAAGCCCAAAGGACAGCTCCTTTTAGGAGAACTTCCAAGCAGGGGAACCAGTGTGCTTCCATGTACTACCATGCTCAGCCCCAAGCTCCAAGCGGACAGAAGCACCTTTGTTTGAGACCTCGCCCTGTGTTATTTCTTCATCTGACTATTGATTTGTATTTTTTAACATGCTCTGTAATAAATTAGGGTTTTCCTGAATTCTGAGCATTAAGCAAATTAAAGCCAAGGGCTGCAGGTGCGGGAGCCTCTGACTTCTAGCCAGCTGGTGAGCAGCGCAGGTAAAACCTGGGCTTGCAACTAGCATCTTGGGGGAGCGAGCCCTTACCCGTGGGCCCTGATGTGGTCTCTGGGTACATACACTGTCCAGTGTCAGAGCTGAGCTGAATTTAAATGCTTGTTGGTTGGGGGCAGCCACTGCCCCCATCCCATCCCATCCCAATGCTGGAATTGGCCCCAGGGCCCGCTTTCAGGTAGATATAGCAATAAATATAAAAGTTCATGTCTACTTGGGTTTGTAGACGTACATATCTTTCCTAGCTCTGTCTACTGAGTGTCGAGAAGCATGAGCCAATTAGCATATTTTGGCTTCTAAGTACCTTTTTTTTTTTTTTTTTTTGGTATTAATTTTTTTCTATTTTCTGCATAACTTTAAATACATAGAGTTTTATTTCTATAGGCCTCAAGAAATGGGTAGAAGTCACAGGACAATCTCTCTTCCCACCAAGAAAAGTTGCATATTTTGGTCTGTTTGTCCTAGGGGGAAAGCTGAAATTTACATTAGCAATGCTGTGCAAGATTCTTAAATAAGCCCTAAAATCAGCCTGCAGTTGAGATTTTAGTCCTTTGCTCAGGTGTCCGGACAGGAGCCAAAAGCTGCAAAGCATGACATGGCAAAGGAGACAGTGAGGATGGATGACAGGCACCTACCATGGAAGGAGGAAGGAATGCCAGATTCCTTGGAATGGTATGGTGTTCTTCTCTTTTTAGGTCATCTCTGTAGGACGGTGCTGGGCACACATCCCAAAGAAAGGGCCCAAGACTCCTTTAACTGGCCTGGGTGCAGGGCACTGCCTTGGCAGCCAGCAACAGGTCTCAGGTTCAGGAGGAGCCAGGATGGAATGCAGAGTAAAAGGAGTACTTAGAGGAAACAATTTTGCTTGGAATGCTAGATGGTCTAACCCCAGCCTTTGGTCCAGTGCAAACCCTTGCCTCAGGTGTCAACAGGGCAAAATTAGTCTGGTTAGAAGAATCAGCTGGAATCACACCAGTTTCTGTTATCTTCATGCTTATTGTTAGGAAAAGATTAACTTTTGTGAACTTTCTGAGCTGTTAATTCCTGGGGACTGCTTTATTCTTCCCCCAAAACTGTATTTTGGTGGAATAGACTGAAAGTCTGAAAGCTAAAACACACCAGTGCTGGTTTGCAGTTCCTGAAGGATGGATGGTGATGTGTTTGAGCTGACATGGAACAGCTACACCTTCCCGCAGATCAAGGGACCTGCTACCCGGCCCAAGTCTCAGCCTCAGGTCTATTTCAGTGAAGGCAGGTAGCCTTCAAAGCAGAGAAGCAATTTAAGAGCAGAAAGGTAGAAAAAATCTAGAAAAGAACCATCTTGATACAGATTTATCCCATGGCGTAAGGGGAGAGGGCAAAGAACACAGTGACACTTGGCTTATCCAACAATTTCTGTCACTGTGGTGACCACCTTCTTCCCATTCCATAGTGTCTTGAACTGCTCAGGGACAGGGAACTCATTAAAGTCACCACCTTCTGTAGGAATGAGGACATTCATTCATCTCAGAAGACCTGGCACCATCTCATAATCCAGGGAATTCTTGCTCAGGTAAACGTGGCAGCCATCTGTTTTGTTGATGGAAATAGTTGGCACTTTACCCATTACCTGAACTTTGACACCCCTACTATTGATTATCTCCATAATGCCCACCACATCATCAAACATCAGACCAAGTTTCTTACAGTTACCTACTGTAACAGTTAATTTTGTCCTTGATTTGCAGTCATGTTGACATACCTGTATATGTAAGCCATCTGTTTCCAATTACCAGGTTGGAGATATTCTCCTAATTTTCCGCTCTCCACTTTTTGCCCTCCAGTTCAAGTAGAGCTGGCTCCTTCTTTGTGGCTGGTTTAGGGGATGGGCCGACTCATGCTTTAGGTGCAGAGAGGGTTTGGGGCCACTTTGTATGGGATCACTCTGAGCCTTTAGGAGAGGGTTCTTGTGAGTCTTCATGTCATCAGGTCCATGTTTCAAGGCATGCGTGATGCTCTATTCCTGATTAATCTGCGCAAACAATGCTGAGCGTGAAGCAGCATCATCTGACCCTGAATTGGTAGACACTGGTGGCGAGGAGGGGAGCCTGGTGGACCTGATCCAGCAGAGGGTCCAGATGCCAATCCACTCAGCTCTTTTGCCAAATGCCCCACTTTGCTCCAGGTCAGTCCAGTGGTATGGAACTCTTTAATGTAAGTAAGCCTGCCACTCTGTCCATGGACTCAAGCAAGTTTTGACCCAGTCTACATGCTTCTTATTCATACCTTTGTACCACTTGAGGGCTCTGTTTGTATAAACCATGGCGGCATCATTCACTTCATTCATGTAAGGACCAGACTTGGGAGTCATAGACATCCAACCTAGGGCCTGGATGTTTCTCTGACAGCTGACAGGTGATTGAACAACTTGCTGCTTCGGCTCTTTTCCTGGAAGGTTATCACTTCTTGGATCTGCTCTGAGATGGGAGCTAACAAATCAGAAGGCTTATTACTGCTGGCTGCTGGCACTGAGAGGCTGTAATCAAGAGAGCTCGCTCCAACTTCAGACCTGTATGGACTATTTCAAAGTGTTTTTGTACATCTCATTCAATCTCTTTACTGATCTTGAAGTACTCTGCCACAGGACCAGCAAGCAGTGAGTCAAATGCTTGCACACAGGGAACTGCTCCGCTTTTGGAGGACTGTCTTCATTTGCACAGTACATGTCAGAGGCATAAGATACTGCCGCTAGGTGGCCCACAGCCTTCTCCAATCTTTCTACCAGATTTTGCATGTCAGCCATAATGTACCACCTCAGAGCTCTGTCTCACCTCTAAGTACCATTCTTAAATTGAAGAAACCAGGCTCTTTGGAGAACTGGGTAATTCCAGAGCTTGTGCAGGGAAAATATAAGATGAGCCCAGACCATCTCCTCATACTAGGAAAACCTGAAAGAATTCCCAATGAGCAAAACTAGAACGTGAATAACAAAATAAATAATGATACTATAGGATTATAACTCAGAGAATACCCATGAGTTCATACTGAAATACAGGGTGTGCACGATCAACTGGCAAAATTTTAGTAAAATAAACAACATACTACAAAAGTGTTAAATTTTGCAATAAATTTATTCTTATATATAAATACATAAACATAGTTATTTTTCAAATTGTTCAAAAACGTCTCCATTTGTTGCAATAATAGACTCAATTCGACTTCAGAATCTTGAGCACACTTCCATTAACTTTTCTTTATCCATGGACATCATCATGTTTTCAATCTTAGCTTTAACAACTTCTTTAATGGAAAGAGGTTGTTTATTAGTTTCTCTTTCACAAATGCTGCATATATTGTGAACTAGGCAGCCAGATTTCCTTTGACCAGAATTCAGGAACACTGACACTGAGACATTCTTGCACCTTTTTGGCATAATGTGCTGGTGCACCATCTTGTTGGGAGATAAAATGACATCCATTTGCAACTTGCTTCATCCACAGTATAACTACTTCTCTCAAAATGTCAAGGTAAACATCCTAGATCTTCATTGATGATCTCCTGGATTCTGTGTACAATATCTGGACTTGTGCGATCCTTGGGTACCTTATGCATTTTCCTTGTTGGTGTGGTGACATCAGGATCAGCATCATACATCTTCTTCACATTGTCAACTGCATAACATGAAGTCCGCAATTTCCTTAGCAGTTGACCCTGCATGCTGTCCAGAAATTATGATTGCTCTAACATCATATTCCTTCGATATGATGGTTGCTCTCAGAATTTAATACATTATATCTGAAACAATGTTAAATCATAACCTTAGAAAAATTTTTCAAAATTAATAAGCACATGAAATAAGGAGTTGCAAAGTTATTGACAATTCATTGTGTGCAGCCTGTAATTATTGAATTAATAAGACAATAAGAGGAGAAACAACTCCTCCTTATAGAAAAATCCCAATTAGTAAATTAGGAAAGAAACAGAAACCACCAGGACAACCTAACACCAATGTAGCAAGAGCCACTGATGAGTATATACAACAAAAACAAAGGCCTAAGGGAAAAAAGGGTACTTGCATAGCCTCAGAGTATTTCTCTGCAAATATTAATTACAAAGGGAAAAATAGTAACTTTGTAGCAGAAAAATACAGGGTCACAGTAATAAGACATATCAACATTATGTTGAAATGATACACTAAGAAGGGCATATCACCTCTGTGGTCTACTTACCCAAAATCTACCACCTTAATCTAAATGAAAAAACAGGCCCTGGCTGATGGCACAGTGGGTAAGTTGCTGGCCTGCGAACCCAAAGGTCGCTGGTTAGATTCCCCAGCCAGAGCACACAACCAGGTTGCAAGCCAGGTCTCTAGCCAGATCCATGGCTGGAGGCAGGTGAAAGACAACCATAAATTGAAGTCTCTCTTCCTTCCTCTCTGGAAATAATACATAAAATCTTTAAAAAAAAATAAAAAATAAAAAGCACTAGAAGACCTAAATTGAACAGCATTCTACAAAATCTCAGCAATGGTCTTCAAAAATATCAAGGTTAAGAAAACTATAAGCACAGATTGAGCAACTCTCACAGTGGGGAGATTAAAGCAATATGACAAATAAATACAACGTGGAATCCTGGATTAGATCCTTAAACAGAACAAAGAAAGGGGTGATAAACTGGTAAAATCCAAATAAACTCTGTAGTTAACACTCCTCTGCCAATGTTGCTTTCTCAGTTTTGATAACAGTACCACAGTGATGTAAGAGGTTAACATTCAGTGAAGGTGATTCACTCTCTATACTTCCATTGCAACCCTTGAAGTCTAAAGTTAATGCAAAACAAGAAGTTTAAGAAAAGCTAGTATGCTAAATTAAGTAAGCTAGTGAATCAAGCCGGCTGATAATTTGACTTTGACTACTTAAAAAACCTTTGTCTATTTTCTACTTATTTCTTAATATAGCACATATCATAATTCTCTTTAAATCAAAGATTTCAGTCATATTTTACTGTGTTTAATAGGTAAATTACATTCTAAAATGGCCTCGGAATATACCCCAGTTGAATCTCAAGTACTTGCAAATGTCAAAAAGGAAAAAAAAAAGGTACTACAAGAAAATAGTCCAAAATGCCAACCTAGCTTATGTTAGGGTGGTAGGATTGATTATGAATAGTGTTCTTCCTTAATTTTCCCAATTTTCTGAAAGAAATTTGTGTTAATTTTATAATTAAAAAAATAAATTTAAAAATAAAATTTTTACATATTTTAAACATATACAACCTTTAGCAGCATATTGTTAGCCTTTCAAATAATAAGAGAAAGGAAAAAGTAGTTTCTCTTATCTCGTCAATTTGGAAATACAGCATATTTTAAAAAAGAGATCTACAATTTAAAAAAAAAAAAACCTGATGAGCCCTGGCTGGTGTGGCTCAGTGGAAAGGCACCAGCCTATGAACCCAAAGTCACTGGTTCGATTCCCAGCCAGGGTACATAACCAGATTGCACACCAGGTCTCCAGCCAGGTCCGTAGCTAGAGGCAGGTGAAAAGGCAACCACACACAGATGTCTCTCTCCCTTTCTTCCTCCCTCCCTAACCTTCTCTCTAAAATTAATGAATAAAATCTTAAAAAAAAAAAATTGATGAGAGTAAAGGCTGGAGATTACCAGGGAGGACAAAAAAATGGCTGAAAATGGAAACCTTGTTCTTATGTCTTCTGTAAATTCCAGAAAAAGAAATCACTAATTAATACTTATTTCATTTCATGAAGAAAAGGGGCCATCATTCATCACATATTTAAACACTGACTAGGTATTTGGTACTCTTCTAGGCATACAGAATACAGAGGTGAACAATATAAAAACACTAAAAATGCCAGGTAGTAACAAAAACTAAGAAGAATTTCTAATCATGTGGTGATAATGTGTGACTGGTGTGGCAATTTAAATTAGATGCTCAGCCCTGGCTGGTAGCACAGTGGGTAAGGCACCGGCCTGTGAACCCAAAGGTCACAGGTTCAATTCCCCAGCCAGGGCACATAACCAGGTTGCAAACCAGGTCTCCAGTCGGGTCTGTGGCTGGAGTCAGGTGAGGGGCAACCATGCACTGATGTCTCTCTCCTTCTCTGCCTCTCTCCCTTCCCCTCTTTCTAGAAATAATGAAAAACAAACAAACAAACAAAAAAAACACTTACATAAATAAATTAGATGCTCAAAGAGAGCCTCTCAGAGAAAGTGAAATTTAAAAATACTGAGTAACAGCAAAGTCGGTATTGTGGCAATAATGAATAAAAGGATGACAGACAGAGGGATGACTTAATGTCAAGTCCCTAAATTTTAATTGATCTTAATATTCTGAATGCATAAACAAGGTAAGTTGCCAATTAAGTGGGGAAAGAATAGATTTTTCAACAAATTTTGCTGGGACAACGTGGTTCCACATACAGGCTCGGGCAAAAGTACATTTATAGCCCTGGTTGGTAGCTCAGCTGGTGAAGAGTACTGTCTCAATATGCCAAGGGTGCAGGTTTGACTCCCAGTCAAGGCACAACAAAAATCAATCAATGGATACATAAATAAGTGGAACGATAAACCAAAAATGTTTCCTTTGACTCTTCCCCTCTCTCCATAAATCAACTAAAAAAATTTTTTACAGGTTTACAGTTGCTCATATAGAAAATACAATAACTTATAAATAATAATACAAAAACAAACTGTGTTTCACAGTAAACCCACTTTCGTCCCACCCCATAAAAAGAATGAAACTGGACCTCTACCTCACACCATATACAAAAATTAGCTAAAAATTGATCACAGATCTAAATGTAAGAGCTAAAACATAGAGAAGAAAACATATGAATATATCTTCATGACCTTGGGTTAGGCAACAGTTTCTTAGATATGACTAAGCAATAACATAGGCAACAAAAGAAAAACAGTAAGAGATATTGAATGCTATCAAAATGTAAAACTTCTGTGAAGCAAATGATACTACTAAGAAAATGAAAAGGGATTTCACAGAATAAAAGAAAATATTTGCAAATTGTATATTTAATATAGGTCTTGTATCTAGAACATAAAAACAAATTGTAAATTAATAAAAACACCAATAACCCAATTATAAAAATGTGCAAAGAATTTGAATAGACATTTCTTCAAAGACATAAAAATAACCAATAAGCACATGAAGCTTACACATAAAATCTTTAGTCATTAGGATAATGCAAATCAGAACCA